>JAVGWX010000013.1:1227458-1827458 GCA_036924085.1 Ariolimax columbianus
TCAGATGCCTGGAGAATAAATTAGTAGATGTCTAAAAGTTCGCCTTTGACAACATCATACTACAATTGTACAAACGATGTACCGACATACGAACGATGTACCGACATACGAACGATGTACCGACATACGAACGATGTACCGACAATACGAACGATGTACCGACAATACGAACGATGTACCAACATACGAACGACATACCGACATACAAACGAACAGTGGGTAGCAACAAAGAACAAGAGAATGCATGACCTGGGAATGAGCTAGCACACAGTAAATGCATGCAGAAATAAAGCAGCTATGAAAACGACAAGGCTAATTCCAAGATAATTGTGAAACAAGATTGTCAACATCTTGATTGATGAGAAAGATATGTCAAATAGATGGGTAGAATTTGTCAATAAAGTGTTCCTCGACAATTTAATCAATAAAGGATCAATCATTATCAGATCAGAAGTACAGAAAACAATGAAAGATATTTTTTTCCCGCCTTCTTTCTCTAATCCCCAAAGGCGGTGTGCGTTGCACTGTGGTTTTTATTTTGCGCCTGTCGGCCAAATGCATCCGACTTCAGCATGAATTTTATGTAAGGGTCTGCTTCCTCCTGCATTTTCTAAAGGTTTGCTTCCCCGGGGTAACGGCCGGTACTGTGATGGGGATCGAACCCAGCGCCTTCGGATTGTGAGCCGTGCCACTTATCCACTAGGCCACGCCGTCCCCCAATAAAAGATATGAACAAAGAGAAAGCAGCAGAGATTGACACCCGGATTATACAAATGATACGAGGCTCCTGGAGATGTGTCACCATAACATCTCTGATCCGTGCAACGAACGCAGACCCTTATACCACGTGGCCTGTGTACATTAGTCTTTATAAGACTAGCCACGCACACACACACACGCACACACACACACGCAAGCACAGAGAGAGAGAGAGAGATAGAGAGAGAGAGAGAGAGAGAGAAACAGGGCCGTAATCAAATGTTCAAACCTAGCAACAATCAACGCAGCCCGACGAACCACCCAAATAAAATAATGATCAACAATATTCAAAGAGAGAGGCGCGACGGAGGCCAGGAAGTTCTGTGTGAACAACCAGGATTTGGGCAGAGCAGTGGGACAAGAGCAGTGGGACAAGAGCAGTGGGACAAGAGAAGCGGGACAAGAGAAGTGGGACAAGAGAAGTGGGACAAGAGAAGTGGGACAAGAGCAGTGGGACAAGATAAGTGGGACAAGATAAGTGGGACAGAGAAGTGCGACAAGAGAAGCGGGACAAGCGAAGTGGGACAAGAGCAGTGGGACAAGAGAAGTGGGACAAGAGCAGTGGGACAAGATAAGTGGGACAAGATAAGTGGGACAGAGAAGTGCGACAAGACAAGTGGGACAAGAGCAGTGGGACAAGAGCAGTGGGACAAGATAAGTGGGACAAGAGCAGTGGGGCAAGAGCAGTGGGACAAGATAAGTGGGACAAGAGCAGTGGGACAAGAGCAGTGGGACAAGATAAGTGGGACAAGAGCAGTGGGACAAGAGCAGTGGGACAAGATAAGTGGGACAAGAGCAGTGGGACAAGAGCAGTGGGACAAGATAAGTGGGACAAGATAAGTGGGACAGAGAAGTGTGAAAAGAGAAGTGGGACAAGAGAAGTGCGACAAGAGAAGTGGGACAAGAGAAGTGGGACAAGAGAAGTGGGACAAGAGAAGTGGGACAAGAGCAGCAGCATTCCGTACAAGAAATATATCTCCCATGTGTCCTTAAATGCCATCTTGGTGCCTTGTCCAGAGTTTCTAGGAGCATACCAGAGAATTCTTGTTGTGTGTTCTCAGCTTTGTTGGTTGGCCCCTAGTACTTGTTTTATTCCATTTTGATTGAAATCTTGATATTATTCTGAGTGATTTTGGTTTCCATTATGTAAGTGCCTCGCTTGTTAAAACAAATAACTGACTTAGCTAACAGGATCATCAAATCCCTCAGACTGTCTAATCACCTCGCGGTAGTGCACGCGGGGCAGCCATGATGTCATTAGGAAAACTAACACAAAGACAACCACTTCAACAATTGGGGATGATCACCATGTGTACCCGAGGGATATCATCTGACATAATGGGCACCAGAACTGGTAAAAGCCATGTGTGATCTAAACACAACACGTTTATAAGAGAACAATATTTGAAAGATAGATAAGGAAAAGGACCTAGGGGTTATAATAGATCATACAGGAAAGGTGAGTGAGCAAGTTAAGGTAGCAGTGAAAAAGGCAAATGCAATTTTAGGTATGATAAAAAGAAATATTAAACATAGGAGCAAGTAAGTGATATACAAACTGTATAAAGCTTTAGTTAGACCTAGATTGGAGTACTGTGTACAGGTGTGGAGTCCTTATCATAGAGAGGGTATAAACATGATGGAAAGAATACCAAAAACAAAAAAAGCGACAAAGCTGATAGTGGGATTACAGTTATGAGGAAAGACTCAGAAAACCCGGTCTACAGTGTCTAGAAGAGAGAAGAATTTGAGGTGACAGGTTTGTAAGATGATCAGAGGAACGGATAAATTAGACTATATCAAGTTTTTTTAAAAATTCAACCACCAACAAGAACAAGAGAGCACAGCTACAAATTAACTAAAGAGAGGTCCAGATTAGATATTAGGAAATATTTTTTTAGTCAGAGAGTGGTGAATGTTTGGAATGCATTGCCACAGGAAGTAGTGGAGGCAGAGACAATGTATTTAAGAATAAATTGGACGCGCATAGCTTTTAGAGCAAGGAAATGTAAATGAAACTGGTTGTACACAGACTCTGTAGAGTCTTCTAAACCAGTATAAAGATGTTAAGTTAAGTTATTAACCACAACCACGCTATTCTAGAAGCTCAATATTATTTTATGTAGAACGAAAGTCGAGGTTTTTAAAATTTTGTTGTTGTTGACGTGTTTGCCTCAGTAGTTTCTACTGGGGAACGTGCGCCTATTCCACCCCGACCGTAGTCAATTGAGCGATATTAAGACGCATAAACCAGTGCTTGGATGAATGAGCGCGTCTGTATGTACCTATGCTAATTTTGTGCCTCTCAGAAGCTAGCCCAACCAAAGTGCAATGGGAGGATCTCACCACGAGGGGGCGTGTGAAAGTTGTGCAAAAAAGTGTGATTGTTGGACAGAGTCAAATGAAACAAGAGTCTGATTGTTGGACAGAGTCAAATGAAACAAGAGTCTGATTGTTGGACAGAGTCAAATGAAACAAGAGTCTGATTGTTGGACAGAGTCAAATGAAACAAATGTGTGTGGAAAGAATTGGAATTGGAAAGTCGACGTCAGAAATGTTGGTCACTTTTATATGAGACATAAACTACGTGTGATTTGTTAGCTGAGACATACACTGTCTGTGATTGGTTAGCTGAGACATAAGCTGCATGTGATTGGTTAGCTGAGACATAAACTGCCTGTGATTGGTTAGCTGAGACATAACCTGCCTGTGATTGGTTAGCTGAGACATAACCTGCCTGTGATTGGTTAGCTGAGACATACACTACATGTGATTGGTTAGCTGAGACATAAGCTGCATGTGATTGGTTAGCTGAGACATAAACTGCCTGTGATTGGTTAGCTGAGACATAAGCTGTCTGTGATTGGTTAGCTGAGACATACACTACATGTGATTGGTTAGCTGAGACATAAGCTGCATGTGATTGGTTAGCTGAGACATAAACTGCCTGTGATTGGTTAGCTGAGACATACACTACATGTGATTGGTTAGCTGAGACATAACCTGCCTGTGATTGGTTAGCTGAGACATAACCTGCCTGTGATTGGTTAGCTGAGACATAACCTGCCTGTGATTGGTTAGCTGAGACATACACTACATGTAATTTGTTACCTGGACATACACTACAAGTTATTGGTTAGCTGAGTGGATAGTGTGCTGGTTTCCCACACCTAGGTAAAGAGTGCAATTTCCAGCAAACGGGTACCCGACGTCACCTAATGCTAGGGAAGGCGAGACAGTCAAGCAAACAACTGGTCACACCAGTTTCAATAGCTGAGACATGATGCAATAAAGCCTCTAACACTCGATCCGTGACAGCAGTGTCTCGTGATACCGACTTACAAGAATTAATATGAAGTCTGCTCGAAGTCGAAGCGAACTTGTTTGAAAGATTAGAAAGCACATTTAAAGCCCACAATCTGCGGGCATTGTCACAACGATGAAGATGCCATGAAAACAATAACCATAGCATGTATAAATGATGTAGGAGTTTAGCCATTGACTGTGTGTTCCCTACAAACGTGACATGCCTCAACTACCGAACGAAACAGCGACAACACAGATCCTTACATGGCGTTCTGGCGACAATAAAAACATGATTCAAGCGGTGGCTAACAACGGAGTCCCAACAAAACAAACTAACCTCCATTTCCGCATCGACTTTGAAGATGGTGGCGTTTCCAGGTTGACGGCTCAGGCAGTAATCAGTAATCTGATTGTGTTTGTGAAGGTTACAGTGGCCTAGATCGTTAGTCAGTGAGTGCTGACCTGTCAAACGGTTTTAGTTGTGTGTCACTTTGATTGATCCCCGACTGATTCACGACTCGGGTGTTTGTTCAGGTCAAAGGTTACATTTGTCCCAGTGTGCTACACGGTTTAGATGTTGCTAGTCAGTGTGCCCTGACCTGGATGGCTTGTGTGTGTTCACGATCATCACGTGCCTTGCCGATCACGTATCACAGGTGTTTGTGACGGTCACAATATCCAGGTGAGGCCGCTTCACACCTGTGCTGCACACCTAGCCATAGCGGACATGATTTGAATCCTCGAGTTTCATTGGCTGTCGTATTACTTGAACTATCATGACCTTCCCTTGTCAGCCAATAGCAAAGCGATATTGTCAGCAGCGCGCCAGGTCGAAGTCGGCCCAACCATGTCCATGGCCCAACAGTGTGATTGGCGCCTCTCATCAGGGAATGACTATTATGTAGCACAAATACTCACACGTACAGCAAGCACAAACATACACATACATACGTCAACTGCTCACTAATAAACGAAAAGAAAATAATTGATTATAACCGGCTCTATGTAATTGTTGATGTTGACATCAGCTAGCCTAGCAGTCTTAGCACGCCTTGACCTTTTTTTAATCAAGATCTGGACCTTTCTGTTTATACCTTCGCATCTTGGATGTGAAGATCTTGATATCTTTTCTTGGCTTTAGTTTTAAACAATCAAATGGGAGAATATAAACAGATTAAAAGGGGAGAGACAATGTTGTGTTCTGTCCCCTGACCTGTTCTCTCTGTACAGCGAGTTCATCTTGAGAGACATACAGACAATGCTAGGAATATCAATCGGCGGACAGAACATAAATAATACACGATTTGCTGATGATATTGTATTGATAGCTCAAAAATGAAACCGACTTGCAGGAAATGGTAAGCACGGTAGTTCAACAAAGTAAAATCAAAGGAAAAAGGAAAAAATGATAGTGACGCAGACACCAGACTCTCCAAAATGGTGCGTCAGAACGAAGAGGACCAAGTTGAGACAAGTTAACACGTTTAAATACCTGGGCACATACATACAATCAGGTAGGCGATGTATACCTGGGCACATACATAACATCAGATGGGAGATGCATACTTAGGCACATACATAACACCAGGTAGGAGATGTATACCTGGGCACATACATAACATCAGATGGGAGATGCATACCGGGGCACATACATTACATCAGGAGGGAGATGTATATCTGAGTACACACATCAGATGGAAGATGCATATCTGGGCACACACATCAGATGGAAGATGCATACCTGGGCACACACATCAGATGGAAGATGTATACCTGGGCACATACATTACATCAGATGGAAGATGTATACCTGGGCACATACATTACATCAGATGGAAGATGTATACCTGGGCACATACATTACATCAGATGGAAGATGCAACTACGAAATAAAATGCAGAATAGCCCAAGCAAAGTTGGTCTTCCAGGCGAGGAAAGGATTATTGTGCAACAAAACCTGGTCACTGGATCTGAGAAAGAGAATCCTTGGATGCTACGTAGAACCAGTACTGGCATATGGCGGTGAATCATGGACAATCAGCAAGCAAGCGCATTTATCTTTGGAAACAACTGAGATATGGTTTTATAGAAGAATGCTGCAGATCTCGCGGAATGCATGGACGACTACAGGACTCGAGGAGGCACACACACGAAGACAACTTATTGCAAGGGTCAGAACAAGGCAGTCATCTTCTTGGGCATGGGATGGGAAGAGGAGGCTTGGAGCACGTTGTGACAACGGGAAAGATAGCAGGAACGAGAGACAGGAAAGCAGAGAGAGAAGATGTTGGACAGCCTGAAAGAGGAAGGCAGAGAGAGAAGATACTGGACAGCCTGAGAGACAGAGGAAGGCCGAGAGAGAAGATGTTGGACAGTCTAAGACACAGAGGAAGGTCGAGAGAGAAGATGTTGGACAGCCTGAGACAGAGGAAGACAGAGAGAGAGAAGATGCTGGACAGTCTGAGAGACAGAGGACAACCGAGAGAGAAGATGTTGGACAGCCTGAGAGACAGAGGAAGGCTGAGAGAGAAGATGTTGGACAGCCTGAGAGACAGAGGAAAGCTGAGAGAGAAGATGTTGGACAGCCTGAAAGAGGAAGGCAGAGAGAGAAGATACTGGACAGCCTGAGAGACAGAGGAAGGCCAAGAGAAAATTTGTTGGACAGTCTGAGACACAGAGGAAGGTCGAGAGAGAAGATGTTGGATAGCCCGAGAGGAAGGCCGAGAGAGAAGATGTTGGACAGCCTGAGACAGAGGAAGACGGAGAGAGAGAAGATGCTGGACAGCCTGAGAGACAGAGGACAACCGAGAGAGAAGATGTTGGACAGCCTGAAAGACAGAGGAAGGCTGAGAGAGAAGATGTTGGACAGTCTGAGACACAGAGGAAGGTCGAGAGAGAAGATGTTGGATAGCCCGAGAGGAAGGCCGAGAGAGAAGATGTTGGACAGCCTGAGACAGAGGAAGACGGAGAGAGAGAAGATGCTGGACAGCCTGAGCGACAGAGGAAGGCCGAGAGAGAAGATGTTAGACAACCTGAGAGACAGAGGAAGGCCGAGAGAGAAGATGTTGGACAGCCTGAGAGACAGAGGAAGGTCGAGAGAGAAGATGTTGGACAGCCTGAGAGACAGAGGAAGGTCGAGAGAGAAGATGTTGGACAGCCTGAGAGACAGAGGAAGGCCGAGAGAGAAGATGTTGGACAGCCTGAGAAACAGAGGAAGGCAGAGAGAGAAGATGTTGGACAGCCTGAGAGACAGGAGAAGGCTGAGAGAGAAGATGTTGGACAGCCTGAGACAGAGGAAGGCAGAGAAAGAAGATGTTGGACAGCCTGAGAGACAGAGGAAGGCAGAGAGAGAAGATGTTGGACAGCCTGAGAGAATGGCACGGGAGACAATCAACAACAGAATTGGTAAACGATACACTTGCTAGAAATGGGTGAAGGTCCATGATCGCCAACCGGCATGGCAAATGATGATGATGAGTTGTAAACTTGCCATGGACGCTAGGCTATGTGTTAAAATAAAAGTATGTAATTGTCAACTTTCAATTGACGTAAGTTAGTTGAAGAACTGCTAGCCCGTCTGTGGGCAAGGGGCGGGGATGTCAAGGAGTTTGTTAACGCTGCACAAGAGTTCAGACTGATTTGGTGTTTGAGATAGCTCACGCGCTCTGATATAACTAAAACCACTGTCTATAGTCACAAAATATATCATTATGGCAGCTATAAATACATTTATTAAGAACTATTAACAAAGGAAAAAATTATACAAAGAATGAATTTGTAAAGAAACGAAAACTTCAAACTGTGAAAAAGGGAATTAGTTCATTTGTATGTCTGATACCTAACTCTCCATCAAACTATAAATATGTTGTGCGCATGTTGATTGTGTTCAGAATTACCCATTAGAGCTTTTTTCTTGTTTGACCTAGGTCTTCAATTTGTCATTGTGGTATAAAACGATCACCTTAACTACCTATGTTGTAACCATTACCTTTAACTACCTGTGTTGGAACATTACCTTTAACTTCCTGTGTTGTAACCATTACCTTTAACTACCTGTGTTGTAACCATTACCTTTAACTACCTGTGTTGTAACCATTACCTTTAACTACCTGTGTTGGAACATTACCTTTAACTACCTGTGTTGTAACCATTACCTTTAACTACCTGTGTTGTAACCATTACCTTTAACTACCTGTGTTGTAACCATTGCCTTTAACTCCCTGTGTTGTAACCATTACCTTTAACTACCTGTGTTGTAACCATTACCTTTAACTACCTGTGTTGTAACCATTACCTTTAACTACCTGTGTTGTAAAATAAAACTAAAGTACTTGCAATAATAAAGCTTGGTCGTATATGTTATTGTTGTTATTTGCATTCATCCAATGGGTTGAAACCTTGCAGTCTGAAGACCAGATTTGATGTTTAATTATGGACAAGATTCATATTCAAGTTTCTCTACCATAGCCGATCGGTTTTTGTGGAGCTCTGTCGCAGACAGTAAAGGGGTCGGCTCTATTCTACTTCACTCTACACTCATTATAAATTAATTCAAGTAACACTAAATATAAACACAATACAACATATTCATTATTCCAGTAACTCCACCCACTATAAACTCTCTAACAACTTAAATTATTTCTCTCACACGCTAATCTAAAACACTCCTATCGCTAAACCTAACCTTATCGATACTGTTATTTTCCGGATCTTTATCCTCTCCTGATCTTGATTGCGGATAGCCGCTGATGGTGAAGTTTGTAGGTTCTAAACACGAGTATGACGACCGTGGTCTTATTCCTCTTTGTCGGTGATAACATCAAAGGGTCTCGGCGTGGTCAGAATAGGCTGCGTGAAATATGATTCATGGGATCACTGTGAAACTGCCTCTAGCTGTGACTGACGACTTACATTCACGTGATCAAGGTGATGTCGACGTGATCAGTGGGACTGCGTCAATATGATGCATGGGATGACTGGAAGACTGCCTCTATAAGCTACTGACGACTTGTAATTACGACAACCACATAAAATGAGGGTAGTTACCTTGCTTGTTGCGTTTTTATCTCAACCACCTCTCTCGGTCGCCGAAATATCAACTCAAATCTGCCTCAACTGTATATCTCCGTCGATGATTTTGTTTTTGGATAAATTGGTTTGGGGATCAGTTTGTTTGGGGATGAGTTTGTTTGTGGATGAGTTTGTTTGTGGATGAGTTTGTTTGAGGATGAGTTTGTTTGTGGATGAGTTTGGTTTGGGATGAGTTTGTTTTGGGATGAGTTTGTTTTGGGATGAGTTTGGTTTGGGATGAATTTGTTTGAGGATGAGTTTGTTTGAGGATGAGTTTGTTAGAGAATGAGTTTGTTTGAGGATGAGTTTGTTTGAGGAAGAATTTGTTTGAGGATGAGTTTGTTTGTAGATGAGTTTGTTTGGGATGAGTTTGTTTGGGATGAGATCTGCTACCACACAGACAGCATGTTGTAAACAAAAGGAAATGTGGGAACTTGGAGGCAGGCAGTGAGTTGTAAATAAAGAATGTATGCTCGTACCAACGACCATAAGACAAGTATTTATCTACAGTGGGGCAACCTAACGAACAACAGAACACAGAATGATGTAATGGGCACTGTTTCACCATGTGACTGACTGAGATATGGAAACATCCAGAAACTTGTCATCTGTGGAGCGGCTTCCTGTGAGCTATTTTGATACAGGAGGCTTATCAGGTGGGAGTACAGCCAACACGTGACAGACACGTCGACTGTTTGTTGATAGACGTGACCCACATTGTACTCCTTAACTTAACTTAACGTCTTTATACTGGTTTAGAAGACCCTGCAGAGTCTGTATACAGCCAGTTACATTTACATCACCTTGCTCTAAAAGCTATGCGCATCCAGTTTATTCTTAAATGCATTTACTGTCCCTGCCTCCACTACCTCCCCTGGCAATGCATTCCAAGCAGACACCACTCTCTGACTAAAAAAATATTTCCTAATATCTAATCTGGACCTCTCTTTAGTCAGCTTGTAGCTATGCCCTCGTCTTATTGTGGGTGGCTGTATTTTCAAAAACTTGTTATAGTCTAATTTATCCATTCCTCTGATCATCTTATAAACCTGCATTAAGTCACCACGAATTCTTCTCTCTTCGAGACACTGTAGGCCGGTTTTTCTGAGTCGTTCCTCATAACTGTAATTCTGGAATCCCACTATCATCTTTGTCGCTCTTTTTTGTATTCTTTCTAGCATGTTTATATCCCCTCTATGATAAGGACTCCACACCTGTACACAGTACTCCAATCTAGGTCTAACTAAAGCTTTATACAGTTTGACGATCACTTCCTTGCTCCTATGTTTAATATTTCTTTTTATCATACCTAACATTGCATTTGCCTTTTTCACTGCTACCTTAACTTGCTTACTCACCTTTCCTGTATGATCTATTATAACCCCTAGGTCCCTTTCCTTATCTATCTTTCTAATATTGTTTTCTCCCATTCTGTAATTATGTTCCATATTGGATCTACCCATGTGGATGACTGTACATTTATCTACATTAAACTCCATTTGCCAGCTTACAGACCATTCTCGAATTTTATCTAAATCCGACATCAATATATCCACTTCCTCTTTAGATGAGACACTACAGCACAGTTTTGTGTCATCAGCAAATTTTGCAAAAAATGGATCCCATATCAATGTCCAAATCATTTATATATATCAAGAACAAAATTGGTCCCAAAACCGAGCCCTGTGGCACACCACTTTTCACTTCACACCACTCAGAGTACTCCTCGACTCTGTCGGCTTTGTTGATTTTAGGAAACCACGTCTGGACGAGTCTTGCGCTCAGTACCCGATGTCTAAACATTGGGTGGAGTGGTCTGTACCTGAAGTCCAAACATTGGGTGTCTTAGGTAGTTGGATCTGAACCTGATGTCCAAACATTGGATGTCTTAGGTCGTTGGATCTGTACCTGATGTCCAAACATTGGGTGCCTTGGGTCGTGCTCCGGTTTTTCTCGTTCGATTTCTGCTGCCACGCTTCTAATCTCGGTGGAGCTATGCCAATTATGGAGAATATTTTATCAATGGGGGTGGGTTTGAGGCTCCCTGATACTATTCGACCCGCCTCATTTATTGCTGTATCAACTAGTTTCGCATGGGCAGCTTTGGTCCAGACTGACGCAGCGTACTAAGCTACGGGAGGACACAAGGCAAGTGCTGATGTCTGATGGTGTAGCAGATCCCACTGTTTGCCCTGGGGTTATTCTAACCTAGAACATTATCACACACAGCAAATAAAATAGCATACAGCAGATGGCATATTTATTATATAATACTCATACCAGAAAAATGAGTAGTGAAATTACAAACACAATACAATACATATCATCTTAACTAGAAATTCCTATATTATTTATATGTTAATATAAATATTAACTAAAGCGGAATATTTTAAGTATTAGCTATTGATGGAATTCCCAACTTTCAAAAACCCAGTTCTATTGCCTTACTCCCATCACACACACACATCTCTTTAACTGCATCCTCAACACACCTTATCAAAAACTACTCCTCACTCAAATCCCCTCAGGCGGCGATCTGGACATGCCTCGTTCACAATGTGTCCTGTTTACAACACACGTTCAGATTATCTATTAATACAAAACTCACACACCTATTTGAGCGTTGCTGTTCTATCACTAACATTCCTACAACAGTCTATCAATCGCTCTTCTACTAAGTCGGTGAGCTAAACGGACTCCTACCTACAGTCTCTCATTCGCTCCCCTCCCCTCTCCATCCAGCCTCTTGAGCTAAACTTTGTCTCGTGTTATATACACTCATCAGAGCTGATCAATGGATCTCAGGGGGATGGCTATTCAGTCGTTATTGGAACGAATTACTCTGAACCCCTGTCACTCATCTATCGCAGCAAGCTCCGCTTCCGTGGCGTCTGTCACTCACCCCCCCCCCCCCTCCCCCCTTAACCAAATCGGAACGCCAGTGGTCAGTTCCCACCTGTCCACATTCTTCGCCCCCAACTCCGTTTTCCTTTGTTGAGACGGTGAGTGACTTTAGCACGCATTCAGGTACCTTTGTTCTGAGTCGTCAACCACATCACCCCTGCCCTAAGCTCTCTTGCTCCGGCTGGAACTGTTACAATGGCTGTGCGGCCCCCCCCCCCCCCCCCATGTTGTGCCGGTCAGTTTTCGGATGATATTATTTCTTGCGTGTATCTTACGCTTTGTTTCCTGGCAGTGTGTCATGTAGGACAATGTGTGGTCTAACTTCACGCCTAGACATTTGGTAGCCGTGCAGTGCGTCTTGTAGGACAATGTGTGGTCTAACTTCACGCCTAGACATTTGTTAGCCGTGCAGTGCGGCATGTAGGACAATGTGTGGTCTAACTTCACGCCTAGACATTTGGTAGCCGTGCAGTGCGTCATGTAGGACAATGTGTGGTCTAACTTCACGCCTAGACATTTGGTAGCCGTGCAGTGCGTCATGTAGGACAATGTGTGGTCTAACTTCACGCCTAGACATTTGGTAGCCGTGCAGTGCGTCATGTAGGACAATGTGTGGTCTAACTTCACGCCTAGACATTTGGTAGCCGTGCAGTGCGTCTTGTTGGACAATGTGTGGTCTAACTTCACGCCTAGACATTTGGTAGCCGTGCAGTGCGTCATGTAGGACAATGTGTGGTCTAACTTCACGCCTAGACATTTGGTAGCCGTGCAGTGCGTCATGTAGGACAATGTGTGGTCTAACTTCACGCCTAGACATTTGGTAGCCGTGCAGTGCGTCATGTAGGACAATGTGTGGTCTAACTTCACGCCTAGACATTTGGTAGCCGTGCAGTGCGTCATGTAGGACAATGTGTGGTCTAACTTCACGCCTAGACATTTGGTAGCCGTGCAGTGCGTCATGTAGGACAATGTGTGGTCTAACTTCACGCCTAGACATTTGGTAGCCGTGCAGTGCGTCTTGTAGGACAATGTGTGGTCTAACTTCACGCCTAGACATTTGGTAGCCGTGCAGTGCGTCATGTAGGACAATGTGTGGTCTAACTTCACGCCTAGACATTTGGTAGCCGTGCAGTGCGTCATGTAGGACAATGTGTGGTCTAACTTCACGCCTAGACATTTGGTAGCCGTGCAGTGCGTCATGTAGGACAATGTGTGGTCTAACTTCACGCCTAGACATTTGGTAGCCGTGCAGTGCGTCATGTAGGACAATGTGTGGTCTAACTTCACGCCTAGACATTTGGTAGCCGTGCAGTATTCAAGCTCATGCCATTGCCCCTTAATATGAAGTTTCCTTTATGCCTCTCTGTTTCTCAGGTGGTAGGCACACACCTGGACTGTACTGGGATTTAGTTTAAGATGATTCGCGTGATAGTATTCTGCAAGTGCATTGAGAGAACTTGGAAAATTTATTTTTATGATGAAAGGGCGTTATTTTCAGTTTCATTTGAGTTCACATCAGAGGGGAAATAATTACGGCAAGGGGCATAAGTCACCGCGAAAGAGAAGTGATAATAAGTTAAGGGTTTGTTACAAGAAGAATAAACAGTGCTTACCTAGGCTGGTCTGACATGGGCGCCTGAAATATGTAGTTCTCTTGTGACTCTGTCTAGTTGTTCTTTCATAGCTCTCTCTAGTTCTTCTTTCCTGGCTCTCTCTGGTTGTTCTTTCTTGACTCTCTGGTTGTTCTTTCTTGACTCTCTCTCTCTAGTTGTTTTCCTGGCTCTCTCTGGTTGTTCTTTCTTGACTCTCTGGTTGTTCTTTCTTGACTCTCTCTCTCTCTCTAGTTGTTTTCCTGGCTCTCTCTAGTTGTTCTTTCCTGTCTCTCTCTGGTTGTTCTTTCTTGACTCTCTGGTTGTTCTTTCTTGACTCTCTCTCTCTAGTTGTTTTCCTGGCTCTCTCTAGTTGTTCTTTCTTGACTCTCTGGTTGTTCTTTCTTGACTCTCTCTCTCTCTCTAGTTGTTTTCCTGGCTCTCTCTAGTTGTTCTTTCCTGTCTCTCTCTAGTTGTTTTCCTGGCTCTCTCCAGTTGTTCTTTCCTGGCTCTCTCTGGTTGTTCTTTCTTGACTCTCTGGTTGTTCTTTCTTGACTCTCTCTCTCTAGTTGTTTTCCTGGCTCTCTCTAGTTGTTCTTTCTTGACTCTCTGGTTGTTCTTTCTTGACTCTCTCTCTCTCTCTAGTTGTTTTCCTGGCTCTCTCTAGTTGTTCTTTCCTGTCTCTCTCTAGTTGTTTTCCTGGCTCTCTCCAGTTGTTCTTTCCTGGCTCTCTCTGGTTGTTCTTTCTTGACTCTCTGGTTGTTCTTTCTTGACTCTCTCTCTCTAGTTGTTTTCCTGGCTCTCTCTAGTTGTTCTTTCTTGACTCTCTGGTTGTTCTTTCTTGACTCTCTCTCTCTCTCTAGTTGTTTTCCTGGCTCTCTCTAGTTGTTCTTTCTTGACTCTCTGGTTGTTCTTTCTTGCCTCTCTCTCTCTCTCTCTAGTTGTTTTCCTGGCTCTCTCTAGTTGTTCTTTCCTGTCTCTCTCTAGTTGTTTTCCTGGCTCTCTCCAGTTGTTCTCTCATGTTCTGGCTCTTCGATGCGAAGAGTCACTATCCAAGGGAAGACCCATCCAAACTGGGACTAACAACAAGCGGGCCGCATGTTGTAAAAGCAACATCTGTTGGATTTCAATTATTATTTTCAGCCATCTTAAAATCCTTTGCGGACAGTAGATTCTTTAAAAAAACAAAGCAACATGCTTTGTTCCCTCAGGGTTTAACGAAATCTAACTGTTGTTCGTGACCCTGGTACTCCCCTACACTTTGTTCATTCAGGTAGGTCAACCTTCGAGATTCATTTAGGTAGGTCAACCTTCGAGATTCATCCAGGTAGGTCAACCTTCGAGATTCATTTAGGTAGATCAACCTTCGAGATTCATTTAGGTAGGTCAACCTTCGAGAATCATTCAGGTAGGTCAACCTTCGAGAATCATCCAGGTAGGTCAACCTTCGAGATTCATTTAGGTAGGTCAACCTTCGAGGTTCATTTAGGTAGGTCAACCTCAGAGAATCATTCAGGTAGGTCAACCTTCGAGAATCATCCAGGTAGGTCAACCTTCGAGAATCATTCAGGTAGGTCAACCTTCGAGATTCATTTAGGTATGTTAACCTTCGAGATTCATTCAGGTAGGTCAACCTTCGAGATTCATTCATTCAGGTAGGTCAACCTTCGAGATTCATTCATTCAGGTAGGTCAACCTTCGAGATTCATTTAGGTAGGTCAACCTTCGAGAATCACCCAGGACGGTCAGGCTAACTCGAGCAGCAAGTAATCCATACATTCTGTCCTGGCTATAGGTGTCACTATACAACAGATACATTTCTGTCCAACCACATGACCTTTGTCAGGACACTGGCTCTACTCGTGTGCCTAAATACTACGTACAGTCACACTAAAACTACATATAGGCACACTAAGACTTGATACAGTCACACTAAAACTACGTACATGCACACTAAAACTACGTACAGGCACACTAAGACTTGGTACAGCCACACTAAGACTTGGTACAGGCACACTAAAACTACGTACATCCACACTAAGACTTGGTACAGCCACACTAAAAGATTTAAAGTTCAACATGTTGTCTCGGTCAGTATTTCAATGGAATCAGCCAATTTAGAAAGCCTTGTAGTGCTATACTTTGAATGACGGACAGTTTTCTAAACGCCAATGTAGAATCGATCAGAACTTCACACATTTAACATTGTACCAAGTTATTAACCTCAACAAAAAATGTACACTTAATATTTTACATAGTTATTAGGCTAAAGAGAAATGTACACTTAATATTTTACAGAGTTATTAGGCTAAAGAGAAATGTACACTTAATATTTTACATAGTTATTAGGCTAAAGAGAAATGCACACTTAATATTTTACAGAGTTATTAGGCTAAAGAGAAATGTACACTTAATAAACTGAGCGTCGTCTACCTTACAGAGGATGTGAGATTGGCCATATCTGGTGGACGAACTTCTGTGCGCACGTCAAGTGGGAGCTGGACACAGAGAAGTCGTCGGCCGACTCGCCCTGTTGGCAAGCGTTAGTGGGACAGACTGGATCAAACTCCTGACACATATCAAGTTTAACTTTAATAAGAGAGTATTCTTTTATTCATTATCCTATGCGCACGACCAACAAGGACCTGCTAATGGTGTGTCATAGTTTACTATCTGCTTTCAGCTGGCGATTTGGGAGACCTGATGTGCCTTCCCAGACCGATCCCTATTCTCTCAGCCAGACTACACGGGTGCAGCCTGTTTCCAGGGCCGTATCTTGGAAGCGGAATAGGGTCTTGGTCAGCTGTGGCTCACTGACCCTGATGTAATCATCCAGCTATGAGTCACTGACCCTGATGCAAGCACATAGCTATGAGTCACTGACCCTGATGCAAGCATCCAGCTATGAGTCACTGACCCTGATGCAAGCATCCAGCTATGAGTCACTGACTCTGATGCAAGCAGCCAGCTATGAGTCACTGACCCTGATGCAGGCATCCATCTATGAGTCACTGACCCTGATGCAAGCATCCAGCTACGAGTCACTGACCCTGATGCAAGCATCCACTTACGAGTCACTGACTCTGATGCAAGCATCCAGCTACGAGTCACTGACCCTGATGCAAGCATCCACTTACGAGTCACTGGCTACTGTCAGCTCCGTCACTGCAGCATCTTCTGCCCCTTGTTTTCTGCTGAGCGTGAACTGTAAACGCTGGAAGCGGCTAGCACATCTTGTACATCAGGAGGCTGCTGGGAGACGTCAGATCGAAGAGGCAATTACATGCACGTGATACATCCCGCTACAGGTAGCGATCAATCTTCAAGCTACTTCCGGCTTGAGTCTGTCTACCACCTCTCTCTCTCTCCTGTTTGCTACCATCTCTCTCTCTCTCATGATTGCTACCACCTCTCTCTCTCTCCTGGTTGCTACCACCTCTCTCTCCTGGTTGCTACCACCTCTCTCTCTCTCCTGGTTGCTACCACCCCTCTCTCTCTCTCTCCTGGTTGCTACCACCTCTCTCTCTCTCCTGGTTGCTACCATCTCTCTCCTGTTTGCTACTACCTCTCTCTCTCATGGTTGCTACCACCTCTCTCTCTCTCCTGGTTGCTACCACCTCTCTCTCTCTCTCTCTCTCCTGGTTGCTACCACCTCTCTCTCTCTCTCTCTCCTGGTTGCTACCACCTCTCTCTCCTGGTTGCTAACACCTCTCTCTCTCTCCTGGTTGCTACCACCTCTCTCTCTCTCTATCTCTCTCCTGGTTGCTACCACCTCTCTCTCTCTCCTGGTTGCTACCACCTCTCTCTCTCCTGGTTGCTACCATCTCTCTTTCTCTATTTCTCTCTCTCCTGGTTGCTACCACCTCTCTCTCCTGGTTGCTACCACCTCTCTCTCCTGGTTGCTAACACCTCTCTCTCATGACTACTATCATTATAACACAGTAACACAGTTACAAGGGTCCCACGAGCTAGTACCAGAGAATCCATGAAAACACAGCTCGAGGTACCCACACATTAGACTATAACATGTTTTTAAAAAAACAACAACCCACAAGAACAAGAGGGCATAGCTATAAATTAACTAAAGAAATATCCAGATTATATATTAGGAAATATTTTTTAGTCAGAGAGTGGTGAATGCTTGGAATGCATTGCCACGTGAAGTAGTGGAGGCAGGAACAATGAATGCATTTAAGAATATATTGAATGTACATAGATTTAAGAGAAATGAAATGTAAAAGAAACTGGTTGTTTATAGACTCTGCAGAGTCTTCTAAGCCAGTAAAACAACGTTAAGTTAGCAGACCATTTTACTAGACAAAGTGATGGCTTTAAGTCAGTACAGTTGAAATTAGTTTCGTCGAAATTAAGTTGTTCAGATAAGGCATATGTATTGCACTCTACGCCAATTCAACTAAAACCTAGCCAGGACTGGCGCCAGAAAACCAGAAGTAATTAGACGTTATGCACACGGGAACAAGACTAACCAAGCGCCAGCACGCTCGTAGACAGGTACCAGTCTAATCAAGTTCCCACAGGAAGAGTCCAGTCTAGGAGAGACCTGCGATTTCTGAAAGTTAGTCTTGCGGGAAAATCCTGGCGAACGCGAGATCCAGATGTTACTCAAAGGGAACATGACGCCAGAACGCGTCCTTCCGTGTGATTTGGACAAGACGAGGCTCTGAGAGGGCACTTGGCATCGAGAAGGCAGACCAGCAGGTTGATAATTGAGACTGATGAGTTCAGCAAGACATTTGACACTTAAGCAGACAGACGTTATTCTGATATTCTACAACTTTACTTCATGTCCAGATTTCAGCAGCATAAAAAGGAGAGGTCAATTCAAAAAGGGCAAAAAATTAGATCCAGCGAATTTTAGACTGGTGAGTTTAACGAGCATAGTCTGTAAATTCTTAGAGTCAGTAATCAAATAAAACATTGTAATGCATTTAGACAGGTTTAATCTAATCAGAAATAGTCAGCATAGGTTTACTAGAGGGAGATCATGCTTAACAAATCTATTAGAATTCATGGAGGAGGTTACTAAAATCATAGATAAAAGGGGAGCCAGTGGATGTTATTTATCTAGACTTTGGAAAGGTATTTCTTCTTCGTACGCAGTCAGACAGTAACCATTATTTTTTCAAAAAAAGCGGCGGTCATCCTGAGGCTGTCGCCACTGCCATACAGTTTGTCTTGCAGTTCCACTGGTGATGGCCACATCTGCTCTCTCTGATCCTCGTATGTCGGGCAGTTCTGCAGCAGATGTTCAGCGGTCATTTTACCAGTACCGCACGGGCATTCGTCGGTACCACCTATCTTCAATTTGTTGAATAGGTGGTACCTCAGTCTGTTGTGGCCAGTGCGAAGTCTGAAGACAACGACCTGCTCTCTTCGGTTCAACTGGTAATAGGCATTGTTTTTGGTGTAACCAGTATGTTCGGTTTCCCATTTGGTCATGTATCTGGCTTTGATAAGCCGTTTTGACTCTTCGTACGTCATGCTAGTATCTGTTTGTGGTAGTCTTGCACCTTCTTTTGCCAGTCTGTCTGCCTCCTCGTTGCCTTGGATATTGCAGTGTGATGGGACCCACTGTACCACTACCCTTTTTGGTGCGGATTGCTGGCACAGTTTGCAGAGTGCTGCTCTTAAGTCATTAAGCTCAGTGTTTTTCTGGCTTTTTAGCGCTGTGACTACGGCGAGAGCATCTGTAAGCAGGACTATATGGCTCTCATTTTCACTGTGTGTCACCATTTCTTCCACTGCCGCCCTCAGTGCCTCTGCTCTGAAATTGCTTGTGTACTTACCAGTAGCGAATGACAGTGTTATTTTTCTGCCATTTAGTAGGTTCAGGAATGCTCCTGCCCCTCCGTTCTGTGTAGTGTTTGTTACAGAACCGTCGGTGTATGCATGGGTCCAGTCCATGCGTGGGTAGCTTTTCGAAATGAAGCTTAGGGTAGTATCTCTCCTTTCTTTTTCAGTCTGGCAGTTTTTGTTTCCAATACCTGGTATATTTTCTACCACCTCTGGAAATATATCCTGCCTCCAGGTAGGTTTTCGTACAGTAGTGATGGGTTTTGGTGTCGTTAGTGCGTTTATGGGATCTTGGTGCATCTTTGCTTTGGCTATTTCTGCAAAGTTTCTCCGCTTTAGTTTCCCATTTCCCAAATTGTTTAGTCTCTGGTACATTGGATGGTCAGTCAGTCTTCGGAGTTTCTCTGACTGCAGCTGGGCTCTGCAGTCTCTTCTATCGGTCATGGAATGCAGTTTTGTAATCTTTTCAAGTTCTACAATTGGCGTTGACTTCATGCCTCCTGTTATAACTCTCATGGCTTGGTTTTGGAGTTTGCTAACTTTATCGAAGTTCGCCTTTGCTGCTGTTGTCCATGCCGCAATGCCATACTCGAGAATTGGTCTCACTCTTCCAGTGTACAGTTTCTTCAGTATGCCTTCGTCTGCTCCCCAGCTTGTGCCAGCAAGTTTCCTCATGATTGCGATTCTTTCTCTGGCTCTCATTCGGTTTCTCTCGATCTGACTTTTCCATGTCATGCGCCGATCAAATGTGACTCCCAGATAGGTTGGGTTGTCGTTTGGCTGCAGGAATTTGCCATTTAGACTTAATTTGGTATTTTGGGGTTTGATTGAGAGCGAGAATATTGTGCATGTGGTTTTCTCCTCGTTTATTTTGACCAGCCATGAGTTCGCCCACTCTTCCAGCGATGTTAGGGCCTGCTGCATCCGATTTCTTGCTATGGTGAAATTCTTTTCAGAGGTCCACATAGCCAGATCGTCTGCAAACATTGAGCTATGGACTCTCCTTGGTATATTCTCTGTAATGTCGTTTATATTTACCAGGAAGAGTGTGGGTGACAGTACTCCCCCTTGGGGTACTCCCTGCTCGAGTGTCACCTTTTTGCTCATCTGCCCTTGTACTTGGACTCTGGCCGTTCTTTGTTTGAGGTAGTGGTTGATCCACTTGTAGGAAAGGTATTTGATAGAGTACCTCATCAAAGATTATTTCAAAAGTTAAAATCACATGGAATAGGTGGGGAAGTTGCCAAATAGATTGAAAATTGGTTAACGGGAAGAAGGCAGAGGGTGGGCATAAATAAGGAGTACTCTGAGTGGAGTGAAGTGAAAAGTGGTGTGCCACAGGGCTCGGTTTTAGGACCAATTTTGTTCTTGATATATATAAATGATTTGGACATTGATATTTTTTTTTTTGCGTTCGCCTTATTTATCTATCCCCAAGGTGTGTGTGCGTTACACTGTGGTTTTTATTTTGCGCCTGTCGGCCCAGTGCATCCGACTTCAGCATGCATTTTATGTAAGGGCCTGCTTCCTCCTGCATTTTCTAAGGGTTTGCTTTCCCGGGGTAACGGCCGGTGCTGTGATGGGGATCGAACCCAGCACCTTCTGGTTGTGAGCCGTGCCACTTAACCACTAGGCCACGCCGTCCCCTGGACATTGATATGAGATCCATGATTGCAAAATTTGCTGATGACACAAAACTATGCAGTAGTGTCTCATCTAAAGCGGAAGTGGATATATTAAGGTCGGATTTAGATAAAATTCGAGAATGGTCTGTAAGCTGGCAAATGGAGTTTAATGTAGATAAATGTACAGTCATCCACATGGGTAGATCCAATATGAAACATAATTACAGAATGGGAGAAAACAATATTAGAATGATAGATAAGGAAAGGGACTTAGGGGTTATAATAGATCATACAGGAAAGGTGAGTGAGCAAGTTAAGGTAGCAGTGAAAAAGACAAATGTAATGTTAGGTATGATAAAAAGAAATATATTTAACATAGGAGCAAGAAAGTGATAGTCAAACTGTATAAAACATTAGTTAGACCTAGATTGGAGTACTGTGTGAAAGGTCTGAAGTGCTTATCATAGAGGAGATATAAACATGCTGAAAAGAATCCAAAAAAAGAGCGACAAAGCTGATAGTAGGATTCCAGAATTAGTTATGAGGATAGACTAAGAAAAACCGGCCTACAGTGTCTAGAAGATGGAAGAATTTGTGGTGACTTAATACAGGTTTATAAGATGCCCAGGATGCGCTGCTGGTTGCACATGTAGAAGACCTCCAGTCTTGACATGTAGTGATTCAGTAATGTCCAGGTTTTGGAGCCGTAAAGCACAACTGGGACCACACAGGACTGGTAGATGCAGATTCTAGTTTCATGGGAGACCTTGCTATTACTCTACACACGTCGAAGGTCGTGCTAGGAGACCTTGCTATTACTGTACACACGTCGAAGGTCGTACTAGGAGACCTTGCTATTACTCTACACACGTCGAAGGTCGTACTGGGAGACCTTACCATTACTCTACACACGTCGAAGGTCGTACTGGGAGACCTCTCCATTACTCTACACACGTCGAAGGTCGTACTGGGAGACCTCTCCATTACTCTACACACATCAAAGGTTGTACTGGGAGACCTCTCCATTACTCTACACACATCGAAGGTTGTACATGGCAGAGCAGCTAGTCCGGTCTGCCTTGAAATATTGGGACCATAATTCCCATCTGATGACATCTTTTAAAAGCTAAACAAGGGACAATAAGGACAACAATTTGACACAATCAGAGACTCAAATATGATCTAAAGAGAGTTATTACAATCTGAGGTTCAGCTAGGGAGAAAATAAGAGAATTATTACAATCTGAGGTTCAGCTAGGGAGCTTAGCATACATTTTGAGAATATGTGTCTTGTGTGCATACATGTTGAGCGTATGTGTCTTGTGTGCATACATGTTGTATGTGTGTCTGCCTGGTGACACACTTTAGAATCTATTCTATAAAATACATTTGTTGATGATCAAGTCAAAAGTAACAGATCAGACTTGCTGAGTTGAGAGTATTTGTCTGGATTCTAGTCTCTAATTAATTTATGCAATTGGCTTGTCCAACCAGCGTATATTGTACCTTCTATTTGGGCATGGGGCCAGATAAATGTGTTGAGAAAAGGAAACAAACAAGTTTAAATTTGCCTTAAACAAATACAAACTGCATGTCAGGCAAACTAGACTACGGAACGTCTTGGGCAAAACATGGTTCAAGAGCTGCAGTACTAACATCATTAGTTAGAGAAGGTCGTGGAGGCACGACTGTGGCTACGTCAATTGGCATAGTGCATCATGATATCTTCTGCAATGAAGCAATGCCAGCTGACATTGGTACGTTACAATGTGGAAGAGGAGCTGACATTGGCACATTACGGTGTGGAAGAGGAGCTGACATTGGCACATTACAGTGTGGAAGAGGAGCTGACATTGGCACATTACAGTGTGGAAGAGGAGCTGACATTGGCACATTACAGTGTGGAAGAGGAGCTGACATTGGCACATTACAGTGTGGAAGAGGAGCTGACATTGGCACATTACAGTGTGGAAGAGGAGCTGACATTGGCACATTACAGTGTGGAAGAGGAGCTGACATTGGCACATTACAGTGTGGAAGAGGAGCTGACATTGGCACATTACAGTGTGGAAGAGGAGCTGACATTGGCACATTACAGTGTGGAAGAGGAGCTGACATTGGCACATTACAATGTGGAAGAGGACTGCATTCCTCAAATGTGAGAGTTGATAGCTTGCAGAGTTGATAGCTTGCAGAGTGCCACTTTCAGCAACTTATCCAAACTATGACATTTGCATTTCATCAAACAAAGACTGACAGAACAACATGAAAGCTCATCAAACTAAACTGATACCAGCAAAATGTGCATGCGCCTGATGAGGGTGTACTTATCCAAGACCAATAAAAGACATAATTGGTTCTTGACGCAACACCCCAAAAACAAATCATGTTCTATAAGAACAGAAAAGACAAACTGGCGACCGTCATTCATGTTCTGTGGTAGCAGCTGGGACAGAAACCTGACAGTTTTAGCAGGAAGTTACTGACTGGCATAGCTGGCCCTAATTGGCTGTAGGGGTCTCATGGGATGTAGGGGTCTCATGGGATGTAGGGGTATAATGGGATGTAGGGGTCTCACGGGATGTAGGGGTATAATGGGATGTAGGGGTCTCACGGGATGTAGGGGTCTCATGGGATGTAGGGGTATAATGGGATGTAGGGGTCTCATGGGATGTAGGGGTCTCATGGGATGTAGGGGTCTCACGGGATGTAGGGGTCTCATGGGATGTAGGGGTATAATGGGATGTAGGGGTCTCACGGGATGTAGGGGTCTCATGGGATGTAGGGGTCTCAGGGGATGTAGGGGTCTCAGGGGATGTAGGGGGTCTTGTATTATTCTTGTGGCTTATAGTTTCTACAGGATGGGGGTAGCGTGCCTTCTGATTATTAAGTCAAAGTGTAAACATCAAATTACAACACATGATGATAGTATCAATAAACATTGCTGACATATATCAAATAAAGTTGAGTCTGTATCACTCTCTACCGTGTATAGTTACAATAATACTACTATGTATCATTTATAGCTTCAACTGTCATTTGCAATTATAACTATGATTTATAGCTACAACTGTCATGTATAGCTACAATTATAACTGTGATTTATAGCTATAGCTATAATTAATAGCTTCACCTATAATACCCTGTATCATTTATAGCTACAACTGTCATTTGCAATTATAACTATGATTTATAGCTACAACTGTCATGTATAGCTACAACTACAACTGTGATTTATAGCTACAGCTATCATTAAGAGCTTCACCTATAATACCCTGTATCATTTATAGCTACAATTATTATACTATTATTTATAGTAGCAACACAGTAAAACTAGTTCATCAAACAAAAGCATTACAAAAATTAGGTCCACCACCCAAGTGCAGATCTATAAAAACGGGACAGCATCCTAAATGAGATGCTCAGGGTTAAGACAGTGAGAAAGCACACTGCAATATTTCAAACAAACTTCTCACATAAATGGATTTGATCAAGTGATACAAGAAATAAATAAAGTATAACATTGTGACCACAATCACAATGTCTGCTAATGCTCTGTTTGAAGAAGTGAAATGACTCCTCCCATGGCGTTTGTGACCGTTGCTTACGAATGTAGAAGGAATGTATATGTTGTTATTTTATTTTGACACATTTCTCAACATCTGTAGTAAAGTGTCCACCCGGCTGTAGTCGGTTCAGTGTATTCCAACATTGTCCCTCCCCCTCTAAGTGTAGCTTCTACGACTCTCAATGCTGTTAGTATTCCAACATTGTCCCTCCCCCTCTAAGTGTAGCTTCTACGACTCTCAATGCTGTTAGTATTCCAACATTGTCCCTCCCCCTCTAAGTGTAGCTTCTACGACTCTCAATGCTGTTAGTATTCCAACATTGTCCCTCCCCCTCTAAGTGTAGCTTCTACGACTCTCGATGCTGTTAGTATTCCAACATTGTCCCTCCCCCTCTATGTGTAGCTTCTACGACTCTCAATGCTGTTAATTAAAACATCTGATTCATTATTGATGGAGCTGCTGAAATCTTCATCTATCCAATCATTGTTGATGGATTGCCCGGCTGCCCCTGCTCTGCTGGGAAGTTCCTAAAATGAGATACAAGAAACAAAGTCAGCGCTGACCTAGCAGCAAGCAAAGCCTACTCTCAACCGTAACATTGTCTCACTTTCATATATACTAACCTTCTCTCCACTAACTAATAACAACAATAGTTGAGGCTCAACTACATCGAAATAATAGCAAACATGTTTTTCAGTTCCGTACAAAGTGTTTCATTTATCTGGCCTCGGAAAATAAACTCTTTCCTAACACCAGCACGCGCTGGACTTTCAAAAGATGGCGTGTAACAGTTTTATAGGGATGTATGCACAGCCGGCACTCTGTAGTATGTTCTGGTTAGATTCTGTTCAAGTGGCTGTTTAGGGTGAAGTCGAAAGATGGTGCTAACATCTCCTTTTCAGAAGGTTGATGTTGTCTCTGGGATGGCCCGATCTTTGTAGATTTCTCTCCCAGTATTCCCCATTGCCCATCTATTCAGCCAGGCCTCTTTGTTCAAAGTCTTCAGCAGTTGTTTGACTGTCTGTAGGGTTGTTGGTGTGTATTGTTGTTCTTGACTTGATCCCTTCTTAGCCAGTCTGTCTGCCTTGTCACTGTCAGGTGTATTTGAGTGACCAGGGATCCATTGTATAACTATTCTGACTTCATGGGATGTGAGAAGTTGGTTGGCATCTAGGAATATTTGGGTAAGTTCAGGCCTACAGTTACCGCTATCTTCCAGAGCTTGAAGGGCAGATAATGAGTCTGTAAAGATTACAATGCTTTGGGCTTTTGATGGGAAAGCATAAAATACAGCCCTCAAGTGGTACAGAGCTACTTCCAGTGCTGTTATTTCTGCCTCATAATTTGAACATATCTCCCCACAGGCATCAAACAGCTCATCAGATGTCCTGTCTAGATACTCTATGTAGACTCTATATCCCACTTTAATGGTGGCCTTAAAAGCAGATCCATGTCTCCATTCTTCTGGGTAGGCGTCAATCCTTCTCTGTGATGCTCTCTTGAGACTTACTGGATCAGCACTTTCTCTGGTTCTGCTAATTTTGTTTGCATTTCTGGCATTTTTAAACATGTATGTGGTGGTAAAACATGTATGTGGTGGTAAAACATGTATGTAGTGGTAAAACATGTATGTAGTGGTAAAACATGTATGTAGTGGTAAAACATGTATGTGGTGGTAAAACATGTATGTAGTGGTAAAACATGTATGTGGTGGTAAAACATGTATGTGGTGGTAAAACATGTATGTGGTGGTAAAACATGTATGTAGTGGTAAAACATGTATGTGGTGGTAAAACATGTATGTGGTGGTAAAACATGTATGTGGTGGTAAAACATGTATGTGGTGGTAAAACATGTATGTGGTGGTAAAACATGTATGTGGTGGTAAAACATGTATGTGGTGGTAAAACATGTATGTGGTGGTAAAACATGTATGTTGTGGTAATTTCTTGCTACTCTTTGTGTTTCTTCTCTCTTGTCTGGGAGGTGATATCTGTCTTTAATCTCACTGACATGGTCAATACTTACTTTTTTTTTTAAATTCTCCCCTTTTGTTACAGAAAAATTAAAAACACATCCCATGCTCAAGAAATGAGAAGAGCCATGATAAGTTGTACACACAAAATAATGTTAAAAAGATAACGACTAACCAGCAAATAATTCTCACTGTCTCATGCACTGACACAGCATCATCGGAGCAAACCATGTCTCATACTGAAACTAATATTTACTTCTTTCATCAAGCAATATTAGCTCCCCTACATCAAATATCTATCACATGAGGTGCCTGCGCAGGATCCTGGTGGTGATGAGGTGACTGCGCAGGATCCTGGTGGTTGGGTGGCAAGACAAGATCACCAACGCAGAGGAGTTGGGGAGGACAGGCACTGTCACAATCTAGTCCATGCTTAGTCTTCGAAGGCTCGGATGGCTGAGACACACTCGGAGGATGATGGCAGAATACCAAAATATCTTCTCTATGGGGAATTACAGTTGGGGAAAAGGTCTTGGGGCAGGCCATTACTTTGGTACAAGGATGTATGTAAGCGGGATATGAATGATGCAGGCATCGATTTGGAATCATGGGAATAGGATGCCATGGTTTGTGTTACATGGAGCGGTTTGATTAAGCATGGAATACAGACAAGAGATACTGATTACTGATAGGCTAAAGACTCAGAGTTTGAGAAGACACGACACACCATGCCATGCCCCAAACGGTCCTGACTTTCCTAGCACACACTGTGGAAGATGCTTCTCTGCCCGGATTGGTCTTACGAGTCACATTCGTTACAGTCATGGGCTGTAGTTGCATACCTTTTTTTTCAAAGGATAAATACTATCGTCTGACAATACGGAAAGAGCTAATGATTACATTCAAACTTCCGTTATCTATTATAAAGCACCAACCATCACTGTACTCCAAGCAGAATCACACAATAAAACAAAACTTCTCCCAATAAAGAACACTAAAGAGAAAAACAACATAAGGTTATCACATGTGGACAATGAGCTCTACAGACACAAGACTGTAAGGTTATCATATGTGGACAATGAGCTCTACAGACACAAGAACATAAGGTTATCACATGTGGACAATGAGCTCTACAGACACAAGACGACAACATAAGCTTGTGTGACAGTGTTAGTGATCCCATGGGGCAGAGATCTCGGCAAGATTCCAATCATGATCCCAAAGAAACATCCACTTTGACAACTGAAAGCTAACAGTAACTTGGTAATTATAGGCTAATTATAACTTGGTAGGAAGCAAGGAGATGGGTGAGGAATAAAGTCAGAGGTTCATTTGTATCGAGCATCTCGAACAAAAGCCGACATGGTTCCTAAATGTAACTTTTCATTGTCTGGAAACTAGGTCTAGGGAAAGGCAGGTTTTAGGATGATGGGAAAATTGACAGATCCACCAGTGCTGTGGTGGCGAGTTATTCCAAGGAAAGGGGCGAGTTATTCCAAGGAAAGGCAGTAGTGAAACTTTTAAGGGAACGAGGTGGTCCAAGGAAAGTAGTAAAACTTTTAAGGGAACGAGCTGGTCCAGGGAAAGGCAGCAGTGAAACTTTGAAGAGAGCGAGGTGGTCCAGGGAAAGGCAGTAGTGAAACTTTGAAGGGAGCGAGGTGGTCCAGGGAAAGGCAGTAGTGAAACTTTGAAGGGAGCGAGGTGGTCCAGGGAAAGGCAGTAGTGAAACTTTGAAGGGAGCGAGGTGGTCCAGGGAAAGGCAGTAGTGAAACTTTTAAGGGAGCGAGGTGGTCCAGACAGGAAGTCATAATGACATTCACAGAAAAGCCAAGATTATATACTCAAATGGACAAGAATTAACATAAAAACAAAATCAACTTTCCTACAAACATAAATTTTCTACAAAAACAAAAACACATTTTTAAAAAAAACAAACACATTCCAACAAGAACAAAATTACATTTCCTACAAGAATAAAAGCACATTTCCAACAAAAACGCATTTCCTACAAGAACAAAAACACATTTCATACAAAAACATTTTTCCCACAAAACAAAAGCACATTTCCTAAAAAAACATTTCACACAAAACAAAAGCACATTTCCCACAAAACAAAAACACATTTCCTACAAAAACAAGCGCATTTCCTACAAGAACAAAAGCACATTTCTTACAAAACCAGCAACTAAAATGCATACAAAAGTGCCTCCTACCTGCAGCTCCTGGTCATTAGAGCACCAAGGCAAGCAGGGTATGTCCATGAGCTGGTTGTACAGAGCAGTTCCTATCAGCAAGAAGGCAAAGCCATCCACTGGAAACAGACACAGATGGGGAATCATGCAAACAATTTCATGCAGGTACATGTTGATATGAAAGTCTAAGAAACTATTTTTCTAAACAAACACCTGTACAACCAGGTGATCAATGAAAAATGGTCAAATGAATGGTCAGCCAAAGTATAATGCTTTCTTCTGGCTGAATTTGATATGGAGACAGATTGTCCATGTGTCCAGCTATCAAGATAGGTTGCGCCCCCCCCCCCCCTCCCCCACAGTGAGCTTGCCCAAATAGAGATGGTTCAGTGACAGCCTACTTTAAATACAGGCCTCAAACATAGATTGTGTCAAGCCTCATTCATAGCTTGAAGTGAGCCTCAAACATAGATTGTGCCAAACCTCAATAGGGGACTGTGTGGGCTAGCGGTTAAGTGACACAATCGGAAGGTGCTGGGTTTGATCCCCATCACAGCACCAGCTGTTACCCGGGGAAGTAAACCCTTAGAAAATGCAGGAGGAAGCAGACCCTTACATAAAATGCATTGCCGAAGTCGGATGCACTGGGCCGACAGGCGCAAAATAGAAACCATAGTGCAATGTACACAGCCCTGTGGAATAGAGAAATAAGGCGACACAAAAAAAAAAAAATACATAGCTTGAAGTCAGTCAAACATAGATTGTGTCAAGCCTCATACACAGACTGAAGTGAGCCTCAAACATAGATTGTGTCAAGCCTCATACACAGCTTGAAGTGAGCCTCAAACATAGATTGTGTCAAGCCTCATAATAAGCTTGAAGAGAGCCTCAAACATAGATTGTGTCAAGCCTCATACACAGCTTGAAGTGAGCCTCAAACATAGATTGTGTCAAGCCTCATACACAGATTGAAGTGAGCCTCAAACATAGATTGAGTCAAGCCTCATACACAGATTGAAGTGAGCCTCAAACATAGATTGTGTCAAGCCTCATACACAGATTGAAGTGAGCCTCAAACATAGATTGTGTCAAGCCTCATACACAGATTGAAGTGAGCCTCAAACATAGATTGTGTCAAGCCTCGTACAAAGCTTAAAGAGAGCCTCAAACATAGATTGTGTCGAGCCTCATACAAAGCTTAAAGAGAGCCTCAAACATAGATTGTGTCAAGCCTCATACAAAGCTTAAAGTGAGCCTCAAACATAGATTGTGTCAAGCCTCATACACAGATTGAAGTGAGCCTCAAACATAGATTGTGTCAAGCCTCATAATAAGCTTGAAGAGAGCCTCAAACATAGATTGTGTCAAGCCTCATACAAAGCTTAAAGAGAGCCTCATACATAGATTGTGTCAAGCCTCATACACAGATTGAAGTGAGCCTCAAACATAGATTGTGTCAAGCCTCATACAAAGCTTAAAGAGAGCCTCAAACATAGATTGTGTCAAGCCTCATACAAAGCGTAAAGAGAGCCTCAAACATAGATTGTGTCAAGCCTCATACAAAGCTTAAAGTGAGCCTCAAACATAGATTGTGTCAAGCCTCATACAAAGCTTAAAGAGAGCCTCAAACATAGATTGTGTCAAGCCTCATACAAAGCGTAAAGAGAGCCTCAAACATAGATTGTGTCGAGCCTCATACAAAGCTTAAAGAGAGCCTCAAACATAGATTGTGTCAAGCCTCATACAAAGCTTAAAGAGAGCCTCAAACATAGATTGTGTCAAGCCTCATACAAAGCTTAAAGAGAGCCTCAAACATAGATTGTGTCAAGCCTCATACAAAGCTTAAAGAGAGCCTCAAACATAGATTGTGTCAAGCCTCATACAAAGCTTAAAGTGAGCCTCAAACATAGATTGTGTCAAGCCTCATACACAGCTTGAAGTGAGCCTCAAACATAGATTGTGTCAAGCCTCATACAAAGCTTAAAGAGAGCCTCAAACATATCCAATAGAACAATCATACTTACGTTGCAGCAAACCCCAACTTTTGTCATATGGCTCACCAAAATCCTTAAAAACAAATACAAACATATCCAATACAAACATATCCAATACAAACATATCCAATACAAACATATCCAATACAAACAAATCCAATACAAACATATCCAATACAAACATATCCAATTCAAACATATCCAATACAAACATATCCAATACAAACATATCCAATACAAACATATCCAATACAAACATATCTAATACAAACATATCCAATACAAATATATCCAGTATAAACATATCAAACACAAACATATCCAATACAAACATATCCAACACAAACATATCCAGTATAAACATATCCAACATAAACATATCCAACACAAACATATCCAACACAAACATATCCAACACAAACATACCCAATACAAACAGCAACAGTTCGTTCATCTTCATAACATTGTTGCCCCATTATTATTTCCATGAAAAGTTACAGAAATCTGAACAAAACACTTCAGTCATGAAATCATCAAAATATTGTAAAATAGTTTAACAATCTATGTAACAAGTCACTGTTGACAGAAATATATGTTACAAGTCAATCTAGACAGAAATCTTTATAATATAATACAGCACAGAAACTTAACTTAACTGCTTTATACTGGTTTAGACGGCTCTACAGTCTGTATACAACCTGTTTATTTCACTCCACGGATACCAAAATAACTGAGCATCCAATCTATTTTTGAATGCATTAACTGACTCTGCTTCCACTACATCCTGCTGCAATGCATTCCAATAATTCACCACTATCTGACTAAAAAAATATTTCCTAATATCTTATCTAGACCTGCCTTTAAACAATTTCTAGCTGTGCCCTGTTGTTCTTGTAGCTGTGCCCTGTTGTTCTTGAAGGCGGTTGTACTTTGAAAAACTTGGTATAGTCTAATCTATCCTTTCCATTTATTATTAGATACACTTGTATTACGTCGCCTCACATTCTTCTTTGTTCTAGCCACTGTAGACCAGTGTTTTTAATCTTTCCTCATAACTATAATTCTGAAACCCCAGGATCATTTTCGTAGCTCTTCCTTGTACCCTTTCTATCAATGTTTATATCCATTCTATGATATGGCCTCCACACCTGAACACAGTACTCTAATTTAGGTCTCACTAAAGATTTATATAACGTGATTATTACTTCCTTGCTCTTATGTGAAATGTTTCTTTCTATCATGCCCAACATGGCATTAGCCTTTTTCACTGTCACCTGGACTTGCTCCCGCACCTTTCCTGTATGATCTATTATAACTCCTAGTTCTCTTTCCTTTTTTATTGTCCTAATATTGTTCTCTCCCATCCTGTAATTATATTCATTATTGGATTTTCCCATGTGGGGGACTGTACATTTTTCTACATTAAACTCCATCTGCCGGCTCTCAGACCATTTTTTAATGGTATCTAAATCCCATCTCAAAAGATCCACCTCTTCCGGAGAAGAGACACTGCCACATAATTCTGTGTCATCCGCGAACTTTGCAATCATGGATCTGATATCAATGTCCAAATAATTTATTTATATTAAGAACAAAATTGGTCTCAATACCGATCCCTGGGGCACACCACTTATTACATCACACCAGTCAGAGTACTCCATATTTATGCCCACTCTCTGCCTTCATAATACTAAATCTATATAATAAATATAAATCTATATATTATTAGATATTGCAGACAGAAATTTCAAAGCGGTGGCAGAGGCACTGAGAGCTGCAGTAGAAGAAATAGTGACAGGCAAAAGAAATGGAAGCCATATAGTCCTGTTTACAGATGCCCTGGCCGTAGCCACAGTACTAAAAAGCCAGAAAAATACTGAACTGAATGATTTAAGAGCAGTACTCTATCAACTATGTCAGTAGTCCGAAACCAAAAAGAGTAGTGGTACAGTGGGTTCCATCCCACTGTAATATCAAAGGCAAGGAGGAGGCAGACAGACTGGCAAAAGAAAGTGCAAAACTACCACAACCAGACCCTCGTGTGACCTACGAAGAGTCCAAAAGGCTAATTAGAGCCAGATACATGGCCAAATGGGAAACAGAACATACTGGCTACACAAAAAACGATGCCTATTACCAGTTGAACAGAAGAGAGCAGGTCGTAGTCTTCAGACTCCGCACTGGCCACAATAGACTGAGGTACCACCTATTCAACAAATTGAAGATAGGCGGCACCGGCGAATGCACGTGTGGTACCGAGAAAATGACCGCTGAACATCTGCTGCAAAACTGCTCGACATACGAGGATCAGAAAAAGCAGATGTGGCCATCACCAGTGGCAACACGAGACAAGCTCTATGGCAGGGTCGACAGCCTCAGGATGACCGCTGCTTTTTTCTAAAAAATACAGGTTGACGTCTGACAGCGTACGAAGAAGAAGATATTGCAGACAGAAACAGAAATCTATATATTATTAGATGTTGCAGACCAAAACAGAAATCTATCACGTCAGGTCATCCCGTAACCGGTGAGATCGTTGAGGCACGCATGAAGACATCCTCACAACCCCATGCCAAACTTCTCTGTCGGTGGCCGCTGTATGTGCCTCTTCTGGTCGGAGACTGGTCCATTCTTTTATGTTGTTCTCCCACCTCTTTTTGGAACGGCCTCTTCCTCGTCTGCCATGCACCTTTCCGTGGAGGATCGTATTTGCAAGACCATTTGATCTCAATATGTGACCGTAACCAATGGAAATCTATATATTATTAGATATTGCAGACAAAAACTGATATCTATATTTTATTAGAAATTGCAGACAGAAAGCAATGAGGTGAGATAAGACCAACCTTATCAGCGACGTAGTAAATGAAGAGCGAAGCTAGCCACACGATAATCGTCCTACAGGCATCAATCAGAGTTCTGTGGACAGCTAGTCAGGGAGTCAAATATGGGTTATTGTCGATCAAGCACACATCTCTGACAACATACACGCATAATAGCTGTGTCAGTGATGACATACATTAAGAACATGCGGCGCATACACACACTAACTGTGGCACCGAGGACATATGACACTAATACACACATTGTGTTATTTGTCCATCATTTCCGAAGAGGACCACATTGTCATCTGTCAATCCTGGAGTGGGTTCGTTAGTTGCTGATCAAACCAACCCGAGCCCGAAAGCGTCTGTCACACTGAGGGCAGAGAAACACTGTCTGATCGTCAGAAAGAGGCAACTCGTCTCTTGCCTTCCGTGTTGCGTGTCTCTGTGCAGCTTCCTTGATTCTTGTCTGCTCCATATGTGCCGTGCCAGCAGAGATTTTACTATTCCATGCAGAGCGATCAGCAGCAATGTTCTCCCGATTATCAGGGCCAATGTCGCAGTTTTTCGATGAGGCTTTCAGCGTCCTTGTAACATTTTATTTTTACACTGCGAGTTCGCCTGACTCAAACTCGCCATAGAATATTTTCTTTGGAAGCCGCTCATCTAACATGTGGACAACATGGCCAGTAGATCTAATCTGCGATCTGCACAGAGTTGTGTGGATACTTGTCATGTCAGCCCACTAAAGAACTTCTACATCTGTAATACTATATTGCCATTTTATGTTCAGCAGTTTCCTTAGCCAGCCCAGACGAAAGTGGTCAAATTTCTTCGTATGTCGACTGTACACAGTCCAGGTTTCACAGGCGCACAGAATAATTGGTAGGGTGACTGCCACATAAACCTTAAATTTTGATATAAGCTAAATTCCTCTCCGGTTCCAAACTGAGGATCTTAGTATTCCAAATGCTACACATGCTTTTGTAATTCTTGAGTTTACACGCACTAACTGATGGCACTAACACACTAACTGATGGCACTAACACACTAACTGATGTCACTAACACACTAACTGATGGCACTAACACACTAACTGATGGCACTAACACACTAACTGATGGCACTAACACACTAACTGATGTCACTAACACACTAACTGATGTCACTAACACACTAACTGATGGCACTAACACACTAACTGATGTCACTAACACACTAACTGATGGCACTAACACACTAACTGATGTCACTAACCCACTAACTGATGGCACTAACACACTAACTGATGTCACTAACACACTAACTGATGGCACTAACACACTAACTGATGGCACTAACACACTAACTGATGGCACTAACACACTAACTGATGTCACTAACACACTAACTGATGGCACTAACACACTAACTAATGGCACTAACACACTAACTGATGGCACTAACACACTAACTGATGGCACTAACACACTAACTGATGTCACTAACACACTAACTGATGGCACTAACACACTAACTGATGATACTAACACACTAACTGATGGCACTAACTGATGGCACTAACTGATGGCAGTAACACACTAACTGATGACACTGATGGCACTAACACACTAACTGATGGCACTAACTGATGGCACTAACACACTAACTGATGGCACTAACTGATGGTACTAACACACTAACTGATGGCACTAACTGATGGCACTAACACACTAACTGATGGCACTAGCTGATGACACTAACTGATGACACTGATGGCACTAACACACTAACTGATGGCACTAACACACTAACTGATGGCACTAACACTAACTGATGGCACTAACACACTAACTGATGGCACTAACACACTAACTGATGGCACTAACACTAACTGATGGCACTAACACACTAACTGATGGCACTAACACACTAACTGATGTCACTAACACACTAACTGATGGCACTAACTCACTAACTGATGGCACTAACACACTAACTGATGGCACTAACACACTAACTGATGGCACTAACACACTAACTGATGGCACTAACACACTAACTGATGGCACTAACACACTAACTGATGTCACTAACACACTAACTGATGGCACTAACACACTAACTGATGGCACTAACACACTAACTGATGTCACTAACACACTAACTGATGGCACTAACACACTAACTGATGTCACTAACACACTAACTGATGGCACTAACTCACTAACTGATGGCACTAACACACTAACTGATGGCACTAACACACTAACTGATGGCACTAACACACTAACTGATGGCACTAACACACTAACTGATGGCACTAACACACTAACTGATGTCACTAACACACTAACTGATGGCACTAACACACTAACTGATGGCACTAACACACTAACTGATGTCACTAACACACTAACTGATAGCACTAACACACTAACTGATGGCACTAACACACTAACTGATAGCACTAACACATTAACAATGTCAGAAATGACAAATGTCTATTTAAATATTCATCAAACATGTCTCACTGCTGAGACTGCACAAAACTGGTTCATAAACTGGATGCTGACCACACTTATTATTTCACCTGTCATAGAACGTGTCACAGCCAAACCAAAAAAGTTGTAGAACGCAATGGATATCAGGTAGAGCAGACAGAAGATTAACAGTGATGGATTTCTGCCCATCTGGACCAGGGCGTCCAGGCTGTTCTCGTAGCTTCCATGGGCGTCTCCTCCTGGTATGAAGTACATGACTGGCAAGACGATCTGTGGACACAAGGATACAACTGTCCAACAGAGGGCAAGTCTGGGCTGTCACAAAGGTAGAGGAGACAAGTCTGAGCTGTCACAAAGGTAGAGGAGACAAGTATGGGCTGTCACAAAGGTAGAGGAGACAAGTCTGGGCTGTCACAAAGGTAGAGGAGACAAGTCTGGGCTGTCACAAATGTAGAGGAGACAAGTCTGAGTTGTCACAAAGGTAGAGGAGACAAGTCTGGGCTGTCACAAAGGTAGAGGAGACAAGTCTGAGCTGTCACAAAGGTAGAGGAGACAAGTCTGAGCTGTCACAAAGGTAGAGGTGACAAGTCTGAGCTGTCACAAAGGTAGAGGTGACAAGTCTGAGCTGTCACAAAGGTAGAGGTGACAAGTCTGGGCTGTCACAAAGGTAGAGATGACAAGTCTGAGCTGTCACAAAGGTAGAGGAGACAAGTCTGAGCTGTCACAAAGGTAGAGGTGACAAGTCTGAGCTGTCACAAAGGTAGAGGTGACAAGTCTGAGCTGTCACAAAGGTAGAGGTGACAAGTCTGGGCTGTCACAAAGGTAGAGATGACAAGTCTGAGCTGTCACAAAGGTAGAGGAGACAAGTCTGAGCTGTCACAAAGGTAGAGACGACAAGTCTGAGCTGTCACAAAAGTGCAAGAATAGTACATCAACAATGAGGATTCACACCAACAATATTCTTCTTGGTACCACAAGTGTTGGACTAACATGGGACTGGTACTACAAGTTGTGGACTGACATGGGACTGGTACAACAAGTTGTGGACTGACATGGGACTGGTACAAGTTGTGGACTGACATGGGACCGGTACAACAAGTTGTGGACTGACATGGGACTGGTACAAGTTGTGGACTGACATGGGACCGGTACAACAAGTTGTGGACTGACATGGGACTGGTACAAGTTGTGGACTGACATGGGACTGGTACAAGTTGTGGACTGACATGGGACTGGTATTACAAGTTGTGGACTGACATGGGACTGGTATTACAAGTTGTGGACTGACATGGGACCGGTACAAGTTGTGGACTGACATGGGACTGGTACAACAAGTTGTGGACTGACATGGGACTGGTACAAGTTGTGGACTGACATGGGACTGGTACAAGTTGTGGACTGACATGGGACTGGTACAAGTTGTGGACTGACATGGGACTGGTACAACAAGTTGTGGACTGACATGGGACTGGTACAACAAGTTGTGGACTGACATGGGACTGGTATTACAAGTTGTGGACTGACATGGGACTGGTACAAGTTGTGGACTGACATGGGACTGGTACAAGTTGTGGACTGACATGGGACTGGTATTACAAGTTGTGGACTGACATGGGACTGGTATTACAAGTTGTGGACTGACATGGGACCGGTACAAGTTGTGGACTGACATGGGACTGGTACAAGTTGTGGACTGACATGGGACTGGTATTACAAGTTGTGGACTGACATGGGACTGGTATTACAAGTTGTGGACTGACATGGACTACAAGTGCAGAGATCCAATGTTCCAATCTCAAATATTTTATAAAGATGATACTTGGACCTGTTATAACTTAACTTAACGTCTTTATACTGGTTTAGAAGACCCTGCAGAGTCTGTATACAACCAGTTACATTTACATCACCTTGCTCTAAAATCTATGCGCATCCAGTTTATTCTTAAACGCATTAACTGTCCCTGCCTCCACCACCTCCCCTGGCAACGCATTCCAAGCAGACACCACTCTCTGACTAAAAAAATATTTCCTAATATCTAACCTGGACCTCTCTTTAGTCAGGTTGTAGCTATGCCCTCGTCTTATTGTAGGTGGCTGTATTTTAAAAAAAACTTGTCATAGTCTAATTTATCCATTCCTCTGATCATCTTATAAACCTGTATCAAGTCACCACATAGTATGCCCCATGCTAATCTAAGGACAGCTTATAGAGTTGTATTGATCTCACTACAGCACCAAAAGGTCTTGCATCATGATGAAATCATCACCCACGTTAAAATGAAAAATAAACAAAGAATCAGCTATAGAAAGATGATAACAATAGAAGCAGCCATAGACAGTTTTCTTTCCACTTGTGCTGTTGAGCAGTGTGGGGAACTTAAGCCGTCTATCCTGCAGCAAGTGTGTTGCGTCGATCAATGTCGCTGCACAATTAATCTAATGTCATCTATCCACATGTATTACGGCCACCCCCTTGCCATGTAGCCAGATCTACCAGCATTGTAAGCCATCAGTGGAAGATGATGAGGGTGGATTCTCATGAGATAACCAAACCAACTTATTTTCTGCCTGGAAATGTATTCGACACAAGACGTAGTACCGACTATACTTCAAATGTCGTCGTTCCACATTCTGTCTCTCCTGGTGACACCGATGACTTTCCTCAAACACTTCATTTCATAAGTCGAAATGTTGCTCTCACTCGCTCTGGACAGAGGCCATGTTTGGCACTGGTAGCACAGAGTCCGCATAAATATACTGTTTATCAGCTGTTGCTTTGTTGCCAAACTAATGCTTGGGTGTCTAAGCAGTGGGGACAGCTGATAAGCCACTGCAGATGCTTTCTGTCACCTTGTCTCGATTTCCCTGTCGATCCTACCTGTCTGCCGAAAAAATACTGTCCAAATACTTGAACTCATGGACCTGTTGAAGAGCAATATCATTTAGACTTATCTTGAGTGGCCCAGGAGTTCTACTGATCATCATAGTTTCTGTTTTGTTCTCGCTAATTCGCATATTGTGTTTAGTACAGGTAGTCGTTAGCGCGTTCATGTGATGTTGCAGTTTGTTTTAACCGTCGTACAGCAAGCACTGATCATCTGCAAAGAGCAATTAGAGTTATGTTCCGCTTCAGATGTCTCAGTTTGACCAGTCTCTTGTGTGATTGTGTCCATGTGGATGTTAAACAACAGAGGAGAAAGCACACACCCTTGTCTCACGCCGGTGGTGATTTCAAAAGCATCTGTGACACCATCAGTCGTTCTGACGATGTTTGTACTCGAACAATACAGTGCTCGGACATTATCAAGAAGCTTGTACACCATAATCTCCCAGTATCAAGAAGCTGGCCTTGTACACCATAATCTCCCAGTATCAAGAAGCTGGCCTTGTACACCATAATCTCCCAGTATCAAGAAGCTGGCCTTGTACACCATAATCTCCCAGTATCAAGAAGCTGGCCTTGTACACCATAATCTTCTAGTATCAAGAAGCTGGCCTTGTACACCATAATCTTCTAGTATCTTCCAAAGTTGAATCCTGTCTTCTCTATCAAACGCTTTTTCCTGATCAATGAAAGCCACACATAGATTTTCGTTGTATTTTATTGATCTTTTGCTTATTTCCCTTAAGGTGAACAAGGCATCCGTGCAGCTCATACCTCGGTGGAATCCAGATTGAGCTCTGGATAGTTGAGGTTCAACAACAGATATTATTCTATGTTCCAGGATTTTGGCCTACATTTCACCAGTGTGGCTAAGTAGCGATATGTCTTTGTACGTGTCACAGTTTCTTTTGTCGCCCTTTTTCTTCCAAATTGGAACGATTATAGCTTGCTGCCAGTCATCTGGTACGCTTATGTCTTTCCATGCCTTTGTAAAGAGACTATCTAGCCAGAGTAACCCTGTTTTGTCACGTGTATGAATCACCTCCGTTGTTAAGCCGTCCTTGCCTGGTGACTTATTCTTGGGACTATTCTTTATAACTCTCTCTGTTTCTTGAATCATTATGTCGGGTTCGGTATGATCTGGAATGCATGGTAGAAAAACTTGATTCCCCCGTGGAGGTAGTATGGTTGAAAAGTTCTTGAAATTATTCCTTCCACCAATATCTTCTGCTGAGTTCATTAAAGCAGCCATAGTCAGTGATATGTGAATAGAAACAGCTCAAAAAGTTCAGTAGTGACAATTACTCAATGTAATCACAACATACAGAGCTACTAGCTAGCATGAATGGTCACAGGCACAACAAATCATCAACATCGGCAGCTGACCACCAATTATCACCAGAGCCAACAACAACAGACTTTGACTTACAAATGTCATGAGCAGGAAACCAAAGACACCTTCCATCCCCACAACCTGCAAGCACAAAGTATTTGGTGAGTTGTATCATTGATATAGAACATAGTACAAACTATAGCAACCCATATCAAGTTGTATGATTGATATAGAACATAGCACAAACTATAGCAACCCATATCAAATTGTATCATTGATATAAAACATAGTACAAACTATAGCAACCCATATCAAATTGTAACATTGACCTAGGACATAGCACAATCTATAACAACACATATCAAGTTGTATCATTGACCTAGAACACAACACAAATTATAGCAACAAATATCAAGTTGTATCATTGACCTAGAACACAACACAAATTATAGCAAGAAATATCAAGTTGTATCATTGACATAGCACAAATTATAGCAAGAAATATCAAGTTGTATCATTGACCTAGAACATAGCACAAATTATAGCAACACATATCAAATTGTATCATTGACCTAAAACATAGCACAAATTATAGCAACACATATCAAGTTGTATCATTAGGTCAACATGTGGATGTTTGGGATCAAAGTTGAAATCTGGTCATTATTTGTTCTCTTTAATTTATTTTATCTCACATAATGATTAATCAATTAATATAATATGTTATTCTTATATTATATTTTATCTCAATAATCTATTTTATTTCTATATTTCATTTTATCTCTACAATCTATTTTCTCAACAACAAAAAAACTGTCATACGATATTTTTCCCATTGCTGGGGTAGTCGAGGGGTTTTGCAGGCTGATGACTACAGACCTCTTCGCCACTGCTGTCGCCACGTCGTATGCTGTCTATGTTTGTTTATTTTACCCCCAACAGAAAAACAGCAAATGCCATACTGGGGATTCGAACCGCTACTGGGGATTCGAACCGCTGCCCTCCTTGTCGGCAGGCAGGCCTCGAAACCATTCGGCCACACGCTCCTCTTTATCTCTATAATCTATGGTATTCTCATATTCTATTTTATCTCTATAATCTAATTTGGATGTACAGGATCAGAGTTGGAATGCTATCAACGTTGTTATCTCTATGATTCAATTTCTAATAATGTGACTGACAAGCCCCGTCTTCCCTTCAAATATCTACGGCTGCCATCATGGCTGTATGCTCCACTGGAGCCCACCTGTAATATAGAGCACAAAGAGGAGAAACATCAAGTGTGACTCAGCTGTCATCGATAAACACGAGGAGGAGATTTTCTCATCCTCAGACCAAGGTCCCAGTTTCTCTTACATCCTCAGATCAAGGTCCAAGTTTCTCTTACATCCTCAGATCAAGGTCCAAGTTTCTCTTACATCCTCAGACCAAGGTCCCAGTTTCTCTTACATCCTCAGACCAAGGTCCCAGTTTCTCTTACATCCTCAGATCAAGGTCCCAGTTTCTCTTACATCCTCAGACCAAGGTTCAAGTTTCTCTTACATCCTCAGATCAAGGTCCTGGTTTCTCTTACATCCTCAGATCAAGGTTCAAGTTTCTCTTACATCTCAGATCAAGGTCTTAGTTTCTCTTACATCCTCAGATCAAGGTCCAAGTTTCTCTTACATCCTCAGATCAAGGTCCAAGTTTCTCTTACATCCTCAGATCAAGGTCCTGGTTTCTCTTACATCCTCAGATCAAGGTCCAAGTTTCTCTTACATCCTCAGATCAAGGTCCTGGTTTCTCTTACATCCTCAGACCAAGGTCCCAGTTTCTCTTACATCCTCAGATCAAGGTCCCAATTTCTCTTACATCCTCAGACCAAGGTCCCAGTTTCTCATACATCCTCAGACCAAGGTCCCAGTTTCTCTTACATCCTCAGACCAAGGTCCCAGTTTCTCTTACATCCTCAGACCAAGGTTCAAGTTTCTCTTACATCCTCAGATCAAGGTCCCAGTTTCTCTTAACCCTCAGATCAAGGTTCAAGTTTCTCTTACATCTCAGATCAAGGTCTTAGTTTCTCTTACATCCTCAGATCAAGGTCCAAGTTTCTCTTACATCCTCAGATCAAGGTCCAAGTTTCTCTTACATCCTCAGATCAAGGTCCTGGTTTCTCTTACATCCTCAGATCAAGGTCCAAGTTTCTCTTACATCCTCAGATCAAGGTCCTGGTTTCTCTTACATCCTCAGATCAAGGTCCAAGTTTCTCTTACATCCTCAGATCAAGGTCCTGGTTTCTCTTACATCCTCAGATCAAGATCCTGGTTTTAACTTTACCACCTGTCTGTACCCACCTGCTTCAGGACTACCTTTACCACCTGTCTGTACCAACCTTCTCCAAGACTACCTTTACCACCTGTCTGTACCAACCTTCTCCAAGACTAACTTTACCACCTGTCTGTACCCACCTGCTCCAGGACTACCTTTACCACCTGTCTGTACCCACCTGCTCCAGGACTACCTTTACCACCTGTCTGTACCAACCTTCTCCAAGACTACCTTTACCACCTGTCTGTACCCACCTTCTCCAAGACTAACTTTACCACCTGTCTGTACCCACCTGCTCCAAGACTACCTTTACCACCTGTCTGTACCAACCTTCTCCTAGACTACCTTTACCACCTGTCTGTACCCACCTTCTCCAAGACTACCTTAACCACCTGTCTGTACCCACCTTCTCCAAGACTACCTTTACCACCTGTCTGTACCCACCTTCTCCAAGACTACCTTTACCACTTGTCTGTACCCACCTTCTCCAAGACTACCTTTACCACCTGTCTGTACCCACATGCTCCAGGACTACCTTTACCACTTGTCTGTACCCACCTGCTATCCCCTGATATGAAGATCAGAGGGACACCTTCATTAGCTTGTTTGAATACCTTTCTGTCTTTGTTATTATCACATCTTCTTATTCACAATGTATTCATCGTTTCTTATGGCTATTGTTACTGAGTTGAATCTATTTAATAAATGCATTCTGTAATCTATAATTATGGTATCCAATTTAGGCAGATTCTGTAATCTATAATTCTGGTATCCAATTTAGGCAGATTCTGTAATCTATAATTCTGGTATCCAATCTGGCAGATTCTGTACATGTGGCAGGTAGTCAAAAGATTGATAAATGTATTGTGGGCTTTTGTTCTGTAGCACTGTGTTTGACAGAGGATGTTACTCCGTCCATCTCTCCATCTCATTGGTGGCGGCCGAGTGGACTTTCATAGCTGTAGACTCATCAGAACGCCACTTTTTATGAACATCAGTATTTCCTGAACAATGCCGAAAGGTTTGTCACCACCTTCGGTGCTGGGAATTTAGTCCCTTTGAGAGGTCGTCGCTGAATTCACGAGGTAAATGAATGAAACAAAATCAGCATGGTGAGGCATGTGACACCAACAACCACATCATCTCATAAGTGGGAGCGGTTGGTGAAAAGAACAGGAGTTTACCTGTAAAGGTGGGAAGTTCTTCTTCTTGAGAAATATTTCTTCAATGACCATCTGGCTAGCACTGACCAACTGACCTGCCAGGATCAGGACAATGCCTGAATGATGACAAACATAGATGCTATTTACAAGGAACCCACAGAAGAAATATGTAGATTAATATGGGGCATGATCACCTTTCACAGTAATAATGCAACATGATCACCTTTCACAGTAATAATAGGACATGATCACCTTTCACTGCAATAATGGGACATGATCACCTTTCACTGCAATAATGGGACATGATCACCTTTCACTGCAATAATGGGACATGATCACCTTTCACTGCAATAATAGGACATGATCACCTTTCACTGCAATAATGGGACATGATCACCTTTCACAGTAATAATGGGACATGATCACCTTTCACTGCAATAATGGGACATGATCACCTTTCACAGTAATAATAGGACATGATCACCTTTCACTGCAATAATGGGACATGATCACCTTTCACTGCAATAATGGGACATGATCACCTTTCACTGCAATAATAGGACATGATCACCTTTCACTGCAATAATGGGGCATGATCACCTTTCACAGTAATAATGGGGCATGATCACTTTTCACTGTAATAATGGGGCATGCTCACTTTTCACTGTAATAATGGGACATGATCACCTTTCACTGCAATAATGGGACATGATTACCTTTCACTGCAATAATAGGACATGATCACCTTTCACTGCAATAATGGGACATGATCACCTTTCACAGTAATAATGGGACATGATCACCTTTCACTGCAATAATGGGACATGATCACCTTTCACTGCAATAATGGGACATGATCACCTTTCACTGCAATAATGGGACATGATCACCTTTCACTGCAATAATGGGACATGATCACCTTTCACTGTAATAATGTGACTTATTCAGTAAGACCAACAAACATAGTTGTTGTCCCTTGGCAGCAAATCGTCACAACTGATAACAGAGACAAGTATATTATCAAATCATAAGAACACATATATTTAAAAAAAAAGAAAATAAAGTCAACTAACAGGCACTCTGAAATCAAACCTAGTTCGCCCAGGCAATGAATGTGCCTTGCAGTAGGCAAGAAACCAGTTTAGTCAAACAACAGAATCTCCTAAAAGAATGTTACTGATGGCCTCTCCTCAATGTACAACTATCAAATAAAATCTAACTGAATTCAGAAGTGTATACATACTCTACGACCTTCTAACTTTCCTTTTATCAATCATAGACCAAGGATAGGTTAGACAAAGTTTCAAGCAACCAACAAACAAATCTAAATACAAACACTAGACAAAAGGCTACAGAATGTTCTAGGCTACAGAATGTTCTAGGCTACATGATGTTCTAGGCTACAGAATGTTCTAGGCTACACAATGTTCTAGGCTAGCCAGCATGACTTACTACACAATCTTCTTCTTTTTCCTTTGCCGTCTCACTTTCTACCAGGTTGTAGCCCAGTGTCGTCTCACTTTCTACCAGGTTGTAGCCCAGTGTCGTCTCACTTTCTACCAGGTTGTAGCCCAGTGTCGTCTCACTTTCTACCAGGTTGTAGCCCAGTGTCGTCTCACTTTCTACCAGGTTGTAGCCCAGTGTTGTCTCACTTTCTACCAGGTTGTAGCCCAGTGTCGTCTCACTTTCTACCAGGTTGTAGCCCAGTGTCGTCTTGTCTCATTTTCTACCGGGTTGTAGCCCAGTGTCATCTTGTCTCACTTTCTACCAGGTTGTAGCCCAGTGTAGTCGCACTTTCTACCAGGTTGTAGCCCAGTGTCGTCTTGTCTCACTTTCTACCGGGTTGTAGCTCAGTGTCGTCTTGTCTCACTTTCTACCAGGTTGTAGCCCAGTGTCGTCTTGTCTCACTTTCTACCAGGTTGTAGCCCAGTGTAGTCTCACTCTCTACTTGGTTGTAGCCCAGTGTAGTCTCACTTTCTACCTGGTTGTAGCCCAGTGTCGTCTCACTTTCTACCTGGTTGTAGCCCAGTGTCATCTCACTTTCTACCTGGTTGTAGCCCAGTGTCATCTCACTTTCTACCTGTTTGTAGCTCAGTGTCGTCTCACTTTCTACCGGTTTGTAGCCAGTGTCGTCTCACTTTCTACCAGGTTGTAGCCCAGTGTCGTCTCACTTTCTATCAGGTTGTAGCCCAGTGTCGTCTCACTTTCTACCAGGTTGTAGCCCAGTGTCGTCTCACTTTCTACCGGGTTGTAGCCCAGTGTCGTCTCACTTTCTACCAGGTTGTAGCCCAGTGTCGTCTCACTTTCTACCGGGTTGTAGTCTAGTGTCTTCTCACTTTCTACCAGGTTGTAGCCCAGTGTCGTCTCACTTTCTACCGGGTTGTAGCCCAGTGTCGTCTCACTTTCTACCAGGTTGTAGCCCAGTGTCGTCTCACTTTCTACCGGGTTGTAGCCCAGTGTCCTCTCACTTTCTTCCAGGTTGTGGCCCAGTGTCGTGGTATGTATTTTTCTTTCCCCCCCCCCCCCTCCCCCCATAACATTTCCCCCATTCTACGGCAGGTCTCGTTTACGCTGTCTATCCACATCTTCTTGGACTACCTCTAGCCCTTCTTCCTGACGTTCTCCTGTAGAAGGTTCCATGAACAATATGGTCTGGTTGCATTCTCACAATGTGGCCGAACCAAATCATTCTCTGTTGCTGGATGTACTGTAAGCAGGGAATTGTTCCAACCTTCTCCCGAATACTCATATGTGTGATTCTGTCTCTTCTAGTGTTGTTAGTGATCTTTCGTAGGCACCGCATTTCGCAAGTGGCTAACTTTCGTTCCTGGGCCTTATTCAATGTCCATGTCTGGCACTGGTTGCACAGGGTTGGGATGAAGATATTATTTATCATCTGCTTTTTTGGTTGGAGGGCAATCTTGGGGTGTCTTAGTAGAGTAGACAGGTGGTAGGTGACAGCGTTTGCCCTCTGTACTCTCTTCTCTATCTCTTTGTCGAGTCTGCCATCCTCAGTAAAAACAGCTCCCAAATACCGAATTTCTTGTACCTACTTTATTTTTGTTTCAATTACATGAATATCAGGTGTGTGAGGTAATATAGCCCTTCTGTCCCACAGCCAAATGCAAAGGAAACTGGATAGACTGGATTATACCTCTAAACAAATCTGTTTTAAGATCCATGAGAAAAAGACAAAAATAATTAGGGTCATTGCAGCAAACACAGAACCAATCAGGCTGAGAGGAACGCCACTGGAAGAGGTAGAGGTATTTACATACCTAGGAGGTATCATCAACAAGGAAGGAGGGACAGATGAGGATATAAAAAAAAGGATACAAAAAAGCAAGAGCTGCATTCGGAAGGTTGAAACCAAGATGGAACCACAAGGAAATAAGAAGGAAGACGAAAATAAAGATTTTCAATTCAAATGTGAAGCCAGTCCTGCTGTATGGAGTGGAAACATGGAGTATGACCAGGCAATGACAGGAGACTGCAGGGTTTTGACAACAGATGCCTGAGAAAGATTCTTGGTATAAAGTGGTTTGACAAAGTTACAAGCGACAGACTGTGGGCGAGAGCGAGACAAGGTCAATTGGAACAGAAAATCTTAGAAAGAAAGTGGAGATGAATAGGTCATACATTAAGAAAGCCACAGGCCAGTATCACCAGGGAATCCCTTTCATGGAACCCCCAGGGAAGAAGAAGCATAGGCAGAACAAGGAATACTTCGAGACGAGATCTGGAGGCGGAAGTCAAGAAAACAGGAAAAAGCTGGAAGGAAGTGGAACAGATTGCACAGGACAGAGCTGCCTGGTGAGGGTTGTTGATGGCCTACGGACCCCTGGGTGATAGAAGGCACAGGACAGAGCTGCTTGGTGAGGGTTGGTTGATGGTCTAGGCACGCCTGGGTGATAGAAGGCGTGGCGAGGGTTGGTTGGTGAGGGTTGGTGGATGGCCTACGGACCCCTGGGTGATAGAAGGCGTGGCGAGGGTTGGTGGATGGCCTACGGACCCCTGGGTGATAGAAGGCGTGGCGAGGGTTGGTGGATGGCCTACGGACCCCTGGGTGATAGAAGGCGTGGCGAGGGTTGGTGGATGGCCTACGGACCCCTGGGTGATAGAAGGCACAGGACAGAGCTGGGTGGTGAGGGTTGGTTGATGGCCTACGGACCCCTGGGTGATAGAAGGCACAGGACAAAGCTGGTTGGTGAGGGTTGGTTGATGGGCTACGGACCCCTGGGTGATAGAAGGCACAGGACAGAGCTGGGTGGTGAGGGTTGGTTGATGGCCTACGGACCCCTGGGTGATAGAAGGCACAGGACAGAGCTGGTTGGTGAGGGTTGGTTGATGGGCTACGGACCCCTGGGTGATAGAAGGCACAGGACAGAGCTGGTTGGTGAGGGTTGGTTGGTGGCCTACGGACCCCTGGGTGATAGAAGGCTTGGCGAGGGTTGGTTGATGGGCTACGGACCCCTGGGTGATAGAAGGCACAGGACAGAGCTGGTTGGTGAGGGTTGGTTGGTGGCCTACGGACCCCTGGGTGATAGAAGGCTTGGCGGGGGTTGGTTGATGGGCTACGGACCCCTGGGTGATAAAAGGCACAGGACAAAGCTGGGTGGTGAGGGTTGGTTGATGGTCTACGGACCCCTGGGTGATAGAAGGCACAGGACAGAGCTGGGTGGTGAGGGTTGGTTGATGGCCTACGGACCCCTGTGTGATAGAAGGCACAGGACAGAGCTGGTTGGTGAGGGTTGGTTGGTGGCCTACGGACCCCTGGGTGATAGAAGGCTTGGCGAGGGTTGGTTGATGGGCTACGGACCCCTGGGTGATAGAAGGCACAGGACAGAGCTGGGTGGTGAGGGTTGGTTGATGGTCTACGGACCCCTGGGTGATAGAAGGCACAGGACAGAGCTGGGTGGTGAGGGTTGGTTGATGGTCTACGGACCCCTGGGTGATAGAAGGCTTGGCGAGGGTTGGTGGATGACCTACGGACCCCTGGGTGATAGAAGGCGTGGCGAGGGTTGGTTGATGGTCTACGGACCCCTGGGTGATGGGAGGCACAGGACAGAGCTGCTTGGTGAGGGTTGGTTGATGGTCTACGGACCCCTGGGTGATGGGAGGCACAGGACAGAGCTGCTTGGTGAGGGTTGGTTGATGGTCTACGGACCCCTGGGTGATGGGAGGCACAGGACAGAGCTGCTTGGTGAGGGTTGGTTGATGGTCTACGGACCCCTGGGTGATAGAAGGCTTGGCGAGGGTTGGTGGATGACCTACGGACCCCTGGGTGATAGAAAGCTTGGCGAGGGTTGGTTGATGGCCTACGGACCCCTGGGTGATAGAAGGCTTGGTGAGGGTTGGTTGATGGTCTACGGACCCCTGGGTGATAGAAGGCTTGGTGAGGGTTGGTGGATGGTCTACGGACCCCTGGGTGATAGAAGGCTTGGTGAGGGTTGGTGGATGGCCTACGGACCCCTGGGTGATAGAAGGCTTGGTGAGGGTTGGTGGATGGCCTACGGACCCCTGGGTGATAGAAGGCTTGGTGAGGGTTGGTTGATGGCCTACGGACCCCTGGGTGATAGAAGGCTTGGTGAGGGTTGGTTGATGGCCTACGGACCCCTGGGTGATAGAAGGCGTGGTGAGGGTTGGTTGATGGTCTACGGACCCCTGGGTGATAGAAGGCGTGGTGAGGGTTGGTGGATGGCCTACGGACCCCTGGGGGATAGAAGGCACAGGACAGAACTGCTTGGTGAGGGTTGGTTGATGGCCTATGGACCCCTGGGTGATAGAAGGCACAGGACAGAACTGCTTGGTGAGGGTTGGTTGATGGCCTATGGACCCCTGGGTGATAGAAGGCACAGGACAGAACTGCTTGGTGAGGGTTGGTTGATGGCCTACGGACCCCTGGGTGATAGAAGGCAGAGGACAGAGCTGCTTGTTGAGGGTTGGTTGATGGCCTACGGACCCCTGGGTGATAGAAGGCACAGGACAGAGCTGCTTGGTGAGGGTTGGTGGATGGCCTACGGACCCCTGGGTGATAGAAGGCACAGGACAGAGCTGCTTGGTGAGGGTTGGTGGATGGCCTATGGACCCCTGGGTGATAGAAGGCACAGGACAGAACTGCTTGGTGAGGGTTGGTTGATGGCCTATGGACCCCTGGGTGATAGAAGGCACAGGACAGAACTGCTTGGTGAGGGTTGGTTGATGGCCTACGGACCCCTGGGTGATAGAAGGCAGAGGACAGAGCTGCTTGTTGAGGGTTGGTTGATGGCCTACGGACCCCTGGGTGATAGAAGGCACAGGACAGAGCTGCTTGGTGAGGGTTGGTGGATGGCCTACGGACCCCTGGGTGATAGAAGGCACAGGACAGAGCTGCTTGGTGAGGGTTGGTGGATGGCCTACGGACCCCTGGGTGATAGAAGGCACAGGACAGAGCTGCTTGGTGAGGGTTGGTTGATGGCCTACGGACCCCTGGGTGATAGAAGGCACAGGACAGAGCTGCTTGGTGAGGGTTGGTGGATGGTCTACGGACCCCTGGGTGATAGAAGGCTTGGTGAGGGTTGGTGGATGGCCTACGGACCCCTGGGTGATAGAAGGCTTGGTGAGGGTTGGTGGATGGTCTACGGACCCCTGGTTGATAGAAGGCTTGGTGAGGGTTGGTGGATGGCCTACGGACCCCTGGGTGATAGAAGGCACAGGACAGAGCTGGTTGGTGAGGGTTGGTGGGTGGCCTACGGACCCCTGGGTGATAGAAGGCACAGGACAGAGCTGGTTGGTGAGGGTTGGTGGATGGTCTACGGACCCCTGGGTGATAGAAGGCACAGGACAGAGCTGGTTGGTGAGGGTTGGTGGATGGTCTACGGACCCCTGGGTGATAGAAGGCTTGGTGAGGGTTGGTGGATGGTCTACGGACCCCTGGGTGATAGAAGGCACAGGACAGAGCTGGTTGGTGAGGGTTGGTGGGTGGTCTACGGACCCCTGGGTGATAGAAGGCACAGGACAGAGCTGGTTGGTGAGGGTTGGTGGATGGTCTACGGACCCCTGGGTGATAGAAGGCACAGGACAGAGCTGGTTGGTGAGGGTTGTTGATGGCATGTCGGCCCCTGGGTGATAGAAGGCTTGGTGAGGGTTGGTGGATGGTCTACGGACCCCTGGGTGATAGAAGGCACAGGACAGAGCTGGTTGGTGAGGGTTGGTGGATGGTCTACGGACCCCTGGGTGATAGAAGGCACAGGACAGAGCTGGTTGGTGAGGGTTGTTGATGGCATGTCGGCCCCTGGGTGATAGAAGGCTTGGTGAGGGTTGGTGGATGGTCTACGGACCCCTGGGTGGTAGAAGGCACAGGACAGAGCTGCTTGGTGAGGGTTGGTTGATGGCCTACGGACCCCTGGGTGATAGAAGGCGTGGTGAGGGTTGGTGGATGGCCTACGGACCCCTGGGTGATAGAAGGCGTGGTGAGGGTTGGTGGATGGCCTACGGACCCCTGGGTGGTAGAAGGCGTGGTGAGGGTTGGTGGATGGCCTACGGACCCCTGGGTGATAGAAGGCGTGGTGAGGGTTGGTGGATGGCCTACGGACCCCTGGGTGATAGAAGGCTTGGTGAGGGTTGGTTGATGGGCTACGGACCCCTGGGTGATAGAAGGCTTGGTGAGGGTTGGTTTATGGGCTACGGACCCCTGGGTGATAGAAGGCTTGGTGAGGGTTGGTTGATGGGCTACGGACCCCTGGGTGATAGAAGGCTTGGTGAGGGTTGGTTGATGGTCTACGGACCCCTGGGTGATAGAAGGCTTGGTGAGGGTTGGTTGATGGTCTACGGACCCCTGGGTGATAGAAGGCGTGGTGAGGGTTGGTTGATGGCCTACGGACCCCTGGGTGATAGAAGGCTTGGTGAGGGTTGGTTGATGGCCTACGGACCCCTGGGTGATAGAAGTCTTGGTGAGGGTTGGTTGATGGGCTACGGACCCCTGGGTGATAGAAGGCTTGGTGAGGGTTGGTTGATGGTCTACGGACCCCTGGGTGATAGAAGGCTTGGTGAGGGTTGGTTGATGGTCTACGGACCCCTGGGTGATAGAAGGCTTGGTGAGGGTTGGTTGATGGCCTACGGACCCCTGGGTGATAGAAGGCTTGGTGAGGGTTGGTTGATGGTCTACGGACCCCTGGGTGATAGAAGGCTTGGTGAGGGTTGGTTGATGGTCTACGGACCCCTGGGTGATAGAAGGCTTGGTGAGGGTTGGTTGATGGTCTACGGACCCCTGGGTGATAGAAGGCTTGGTGAGGGTTGGTTGATGGCCTACGGACCCCTGGGTGATAGAAGGCTTGGTGAGGGTTGGTTGATGGTCTACGGACCCCTGGGTGATAGAAGGCTTGGTGAGGGTTGGTTGATGGCCTACGGACCCCTGGGTGATAGAAGGCTTGGTGAGGGTTGGTTGATGGTCTACGGACCCCTGGGTGATAGAAGGCTTGGTGAGGGTTGGTTGATGGTCTACGGACCCCTGGGTGATAGAAGGCTTGGTGAGGGTTGGTTGATGGCCTACGGACCCCTGGGTGATAGAAGGCTTGGTGAGGGTTGGTTGATGGTCTACGGACCCCTGGGTGATAGAAGGCGTGGTGAGGGTTGGTTGATGGTCTACGGACCCCTGGGTGATAGAAGGCGTGGTGAGGGTTGGTTGATGGCCTACGGACCCCTGGGTGATAGAAGGCGTGGCGAGGGTTGGTGGATGGCCTATGGGTCCCTGGGTGATAGAAGGCGTGGCGAGGGTTGGTTGATGGCCTATGGGTCCCTGGGTGATAGAAGGCGTGGCGAGGGTTGGTTGATGGTCTACGGACCCCTGGGTGATAGAAGGCGTGGTGAGGGTTGGTTGATGGCCTGCGGACCCCTGGGTGATAGAAGGCGTGGCGAGGGTTGGTTGATGGCCTGCGGACCCCTGGGTGATAGAAGGCGTGGCGAGGGTTGGTTGATGGCCTACGGACCCCTGGGTGATAGAAGGCGTGGCGAGGGTTGGTTGATGGCCTACGGACCCCTGGGTGATAGAAGGCGTGGCGAGGGTTGGTTGATGGCCTACGGACCCCTGGGTGATAGAAGGCGTGGCGAGGGTTGGTTGATGGCCTACGGACTCCTGGGTGATAGAAGGCGTGGTGAGGGTTGGTTGATGGCCTACGGACCCTTGGGTGAGAGAAGGCGTGGCGAGGGTTGGTTGATGGCCTACGGACCCCTGGGTGATAGAAGGCGTGGCGAGGGTTGGTTGATGGCCTATGGACCCCTGGGTGATAGAAGGCGAAAGAGAGACTACTCTACACAGAATGACTCAAATAATGGTACAGCACAAGTATCCAGTAATACTCTACACAGACGGATACAACATAACAGTACAGGAACAAGGCCATGTACAAGTGCATGTATCCAGTAATACTCTACACAAACGGATACAACAACGGTACAGGAACAAGGCCATGTACAAGTACATGTATCCAGTAATACTCTACACAGACGGATACAACATAACGGTACAGGAACAAGGCCATGTACAAGTGCATGTATCCAGTAATACTCTACACAAACGGATACAACAACGGTACAGGAACAAGGCCATGTACAAGTACATGTATCCAGTAATACTCTACACAAACGGATACAACAACGGTACAGGAACAAGGTCATGTACAAGTGCATGTATCCAGTAATACTCTACACAGATGGATACAACATAACGGTACAGGAACAAGACCATGTACAAGTGCTAAATAAAATCATGTCATCAAAACCTTTCCGCTCCCTGTGGAGCACAGACCTTCAGCACATACATGGCAAGCCTACAATCCAGAGCCATCTATTTCAGCTCTGTCTATATCTTCCCTGCTTCCTTTATATTCATCTTAAGCTCTCTTCTCTGTGTATGTTTTGGTCTGCTTCTCTTGGGGATTCCAGAACAAAGACTGCCTTGTAATGCTGTCACTGGTTTCCTTAATGTGTGTCCTATCCAAAGCCAACCTCTTCTCCCCATGTCATGTTCCACTGATATCTTTCTGGTTCCTTTCAACATTTTCACATTAGTCATCTTATCTCATCATTTAAATGTCTCTATTCGGGGACGGCGTGGCCTAGTGGTTAAGTGACACGGCTCACAACCATAAGGTGCTGGGTTCGATCCCCATCTCAGCACCGGCCGTTACCCCGGGGAAGCAAACCCTTAGAAAATGCAGGAGGAAGCAGACCCTTACATAAAATGCATGCTGAAGTCGGATGCACTGGGCCGACAGGCGCAAAATAAAAACGCAGTGCAATGCACACCGCCTTGGGGATTAGAGAAATAAGGCGAACGCAAAAAAAAAAAAAAAAAAAAAAAAAATGTCTCTATTCTGCTCAGCCACCAAGTCTCCCATTTTCAGACCTGTGGTCAAATCTCCCATTTTCAGATTTGTGGTCAAATCTCCCATTTTCACAATTGTGGTCAAGTCTCCCATCTTCACAATTGTGGTCATGTCTCCCATCTTCACAATTGTGGTCATCTCCCATCTTCACAATTGTGGTCAAGTCTACCATCTTCACAATTGTGATCAAGTCTCCCATCTTCAGACTTGTAGTCAAGTCTCCGATCCTCAGACATATGTTCAAGTCTCCAATCTTCACAATTGTGGTCAAGTCTCCCATCCTCAGGCATATGTTCTTCTTCTTCTTACGCTGTCAGACGTCGACCTTTATTTTTTCGAAAAAAGCAGCGGTCATCCTGAGGCTGTCGACACTGCCATAGAGCTTGTCTAGTGTTGCCACTGGTGATGGCCACATCTGCTCTCTCTGGTCCTCGTATGTCGGGCAGTTTTGAAGCAAATGCTCAGCGGTCATTTTCCCGGTACCACACGAGCATTCGTCCGTGCCACTTATCTTCAATTTATTGAATAGGTGGTACCTCAGTCTATTGTGGCCAGTGCGAAATCTGAAGACCATGACCTGCTCTCTTCTGTTCAACTGGTAATAGGCATCGTTTTTGGTGTAGCCAGTATGTTCTGTTTCCCATTTGGTGATGTATCTAGCCATAATAAGCCGTTTTGACTCTTCGTATGTCATACTAGTATCTGTTTGTGGTAGTCTTGCACCTTCTTTTGCCAGTATGTCTGCCTCCTCGTTGCCTTGGATGTTGCAGTAGGATAGAACCCACTGTACCACTACCCTTTTTGGTGCGGACTGCTGGCATAGTTGACAGAGTACTGCTCTTAAATCATTAAGTTCAGTATTTTTCTGGCTTTTTAGTGCTGTGACTACGGTCAGGGCTGTAGTTTTTCGTTATGTACCTCAGGGTTGTATCTCTTCTTTCTTTTTCAGTATGGCAGCTTTTGTTTCCAATACCTGGTATATTTTCTACTACCTCTGGAAATATATGCTGCCTCCAGGTAGGTTTTCGTACAGTAGGGATGGGCTTTGGTGTTGTTAGTGCGTTCATGGGGTCTTCGTGCATCTTTGCTTTGGCTATTTCTGCAAAGTTTCTCCGCTTTAGTTTTCCATTTCCGAAATTGTTTAGTCTCTAGTGCAATGGATGGTCAGTCAGTCTTCTGAGTTTCTCTGCTTGCTGCTGGGCTCTGCAGTCTCTTCTGTCGGTCATGGATTGCAGTTTTGTAATCTTTTCAAGTTCTAGGCATATGTTCAAGTCTCCAATCTTCATAATTGTGGTCAAGTCTCCCATCCTCAGACTTGTAGTCAAGTCTCCCATCCTCAGACATATGGGCAAGCCTTCCACCGTCAGACTAACACACTAGCCACCTGACAGAGGATGACATCCAGACTGGATAGGACACATACCTAATACAACCTTGGATCCATGGCTGTCCTGGTTCTTGAAAACACTTGAGCATCCGACCAGGACTAGACCAAGCATGGTCACCACCATTCCAAACCAGTGGATGTGCTTGAGCCTTCTCTTGAGAAACACACGCTGGAAGATCCCATGTGTCATTAGTAGCAGAGAGGTGACATGTGTCATTAGTAGTAGAGAGGTGACATGTGTCATTAGTAGTAGAGAGGTGACGTGTCATTAGTAGTAGAGAGGTGACATGTGTCATTAGTAGTAGAGAGGTGATGTGTCATTAGTTGTAGAGAGGTGACATGTGTCATTAGTAGCAGAGAGGTGACATGTGTCATTAGTAGTAGAGAGGTGACATGTGTCATTAGTAGTAGAGAGGTGACATGTGTCATTAGTAGTAGAGAGGTGACATGTGTCATTAGTAGCAGAGAGGTGACATGTGTCATTAGTAGTAGAGAGGTGACATGTGTCATTAGTAGCAGAGAGGTGACATGTGTCATTAGTAGCAGAGAGGTGACATGTGTCATTAGTAGCAGAGAGGTGACATGTGTCATTAGTAGCAGAGAGGTGACATATGTCATTAGTAGCACAGAGGTGACATGTGTCATTAGTAGTAGAGAGGTGACGTGTCATTAGTAGCACAGAGGTGACATGTGTCATTAGTAGCAGAGAGGTGACATGTCATGTGTCATTAGTAGCAGAGAGGTGACATGTGTCATTAGTAGTAGAGAGGTGACGTGTCATTAGTAGCAGAGAGGTGACATGTGTCATTAGTAGTAGAGAGGTGACATGTGTCATTAGTTGTAGAGAGGTGAGATGTCATTAGTAGTAGAGAGGTGACGTGTCATTAGTAGCATAGAGGTGACATGTGTCATTAGTAGTAGAGAGGTGACGTGTCATTAGTAGCATAGAGGTGACATGTGTCATTAGTAGTAGAGAGGTGAGATGTCATTAGTAGTAGAGAGGTGACGTGTCATTAGTAGTAGAGAGGTGACGTGTCATTAGTAGTAGAGAGGTGACGTGTCATTAGTAGTAGAGAGGTGACATGTGTCATTAGTAGTAGAGAGGTGACATGTCATTAGTAGTAGAGAGGTGACATGTCATTAGTAGCATAGAGGTGACATGTGTCATTAGTAGTAGAGAGGTGACATGTGTCATTAGTAGTAGAGAGGTGAGATGTCATTAGTAGTAGAGAGGTGACGTGTCATTAGTAGTAGAGAGGTGACGTGTCATTAGTAGTAGAGAGGTGACGTGTCATTAGTAGTAGAGAGGTGACATGTGTCATTAGTAGTAGAGAGGTGACATGTCATTAGTAGTAGAGAGGTGACATGTGTCGTTAGTAGCAGAGAGGTGACATGTGTCGTTAGTAGCAGAGAGGTCTCTAATAATACTTGTCTCAAAACATATTGCTTCTCTATTGACGTTTGGCTTCCTCCATTACCTGCTCACCTGCCATTAGTGCCCATCATTAAAGTAGACCAGCCATCAAGGAAGGCTCAAGGAGAATAAAAACTCTACTGTCTGTGCTGGAGATCTGACAAGAGATTTGCTATGACCTTGTACTTCTGGTATTTGTTGAGGAGTTTCTGGAACCAGAAGTTGTTTTTTTTTTTTTTTCCGTTCGCCTTATTTATCTATTCCCTAAGGGGGTGTGCATTGCACTGTGGTTTTTATTTTGCGCCTGTTGGACCAGTGCATCCGACTTCAGCATGCATTTTATGTAAGGGTCTGCTTCCTCCTGCATTTTCTAATGGTTTGCTTCCTCGGGGTAACGGCCGGTGCTGTAATGGGGATCAAATCCAACACCTTCGGTTGTGAGCCGTGTCACTTAACCACTAGGCCACGCCATCCCTCTGAACCATATGTTTGACAGAACAGGGCACTAAGGCGAGATAAACAAGGATTGACTAAGTACACACACACACCTTGTACATGAGGGGGTCAAATATTTAAAGCCAGATAAAACAAAAAGAGTCAACGAAACAAACCTGTCTCTATTCTTGATTTGTTTAACACATTCTGTGATTAATCTGGGTTCTGTAACACTAACAAAAACAGAGAGGAAGAGTTTCAAAACAAATCTAGAGAATCTAAAAGAGGATTGTGTTCCATGTAGGAAGGTAATCCCCAAACAAAAACAGCAGTAGTTAAAATTAAGCATGGAAAAAATATAGATGCAGGAAAATCGAAAGAAACATTTAAAATATTTGTGCAAGGAAAACAGCTCATGTAGTGAATAGAGCAGCAACATTCAACTGATAACAAAAAATTGCTCAAAAGATCAAGACTGATAGTAAAAGCTTCTTTTCTTGTGTTAGAAATAAACAAAGAACGAAAGACAAAGTAGGCCCTCTCAAAGATTGTACAGGAGAAATAATAAGTGAGAATAGGGAGGCAGCTAATCTACTCAATCAGTACTTTGGCCCAGTCTACACACAAGAGGACTGCGCCAAGAATGTTTCCAATGTGGCGTGGATACAGTGGGATTAAGGTCAGTCTGCATTACGGAGGAAAAGTTGTTTTTTTAATTTGAGGGGCTGAAATAAATGTTTGGGTCAAGAGGGTATTCATCCAAATTTGCTGTTTGACATTAGAGACCAGTTACAACTAGCAAAACCATTGGCTATATTATGTTCTCAATCACTTGCAAAAGGGGGGATCAAGATGCTGAGCAGCACATGAGCTGCAGTGGTCAGCGACCCATAGCTGACTGCTAGCGTCAGGGCCAGCAAACCAAAGCTGCCAAGATCCTTCTACACCTCCCCGCGGTGATCCTGGATAACAGGCTGCAGCAGGACAGACTGGCTAAGGAGAAGGGATCGAAGAGGGAATGCTAACCCGGTACTCACAAAATTCTTGCTGAAGTCGGATGTGTTGGACCGAATGGAACAAATATCGCAGTCAAGCTGTAAACTATGACACAACGCATTCCGTTCTCTGGACTACATTCTGCTACTTAAGCCCTTTCAGGATTTGGTAGCGGGAGATTGAGAACGAACAAAGCCAAGCCACTTGCAAAAGGAATTGTTCCAGGGGATTGGAAAGATGCAGGAGTGATCCCCTTATTCAAAAAAGGCAAAAAATCAGATCCAGCAAACTATAGACCTGTGAGCTTAACAAGCATAGTCTGTAAATTGTTAGAGTCAATAATCAAAGAAAACATTGTAAAGCATTTAGACAAATTTAATCTAATTAGAAATAGTCAGCATGGGTTTACTAGAGGGAGATCATGCTTAACAAATCTATTAGAATTCATGGAGGAGGTTACTAAAATCATAGATAAAGGGGAGCCGGTGGATGTTATTTATCTAGACTTTGCAAAGGCCTTTGATAGAGTACCTCATCAAAGATTATTTTGAAAGTTAAAATCACATGGAATAGGTGGGGAAGTTGCCAAATAGATTGAAAATTGGTTAACGGGAAGAAGGCAGAGGGTGGGCATAAATATGGAGTACTCTGAGTGGTGTGAAGTTAAAAGTGGTGTGCCACAGGGCTCGGTTTTGGGACCAATTTTGTTCTTGATATATATAAATGATTTGGACATTGATATGAGATCCATGATTGCAAAATTTGCTGATGACACAAAACTATGCAGTAGTGTCTCATCTAAAGCGGAAGTGCATATATTGATGTCGGATTTAGATAAAATTCGAGAATGATCTGTAAGCTGGCACATGGAGTTAAATGTAGATAAATGTACAGTCATCCACATGGGTAGATCCAATATGGAACATAATTACAGAATGGGAGAAAACAATATTAGAAAGATAGATAAAGAAAGGGACCTAGGGGTTATAATAGATCATACAGGAAAGGTGAGTAAGCAAGTTAAGGTAGCAGTGAAAAAGGCAAATGCAATGTTAGGTATGATAAAAAGTTTTTTAAAATACAGCCACCTACAATAACATGAGGGCATAGCTACAAGTTGACTAAAGAGAGGTCCAGATTAGATATTAGGAAATATTTTTTTAGTCGGAGAGTGGTGTCTGCTTGGAATGCATTGCCAGGGGAGGTAGTGGAGGCAGGGACAGTTAATGCATTTAAGAATAATCTGGATGCGCATAGCTTTTAGAGCAAGGTGATGTAAATGTGACTGGTTGTATACAGACTCTGCAGGGTCTTCTAAACCAGTATAAAGACGTTAAGTTACGTTAAGTTAAATCTACTCACAGACAGAATTTTGTTGTGAAGAGACACAAATCTACTCACAGACAGAATTTTGTTGTGAAGAGACACAAATCTACTTACAGACAGAATTTTGTTGTGAAGAGAGACAAATCTACTCACAGACAGAATTTTGTTGTGAAGACACAAATCTACTCACAGACAGAATTTTGTTGTGAAGAGACAAATCTACTCATAGACAGAATTTTGTTGTGAAGAGACAAATCTACTCACAGACAGAATTTTGTTGTGAAGAGACAAATCTACTCACAGACAGAATTTTGTTGTGAAGAGACAAATCTACTCACAGACAGAATTTTGTTGTGAAGAGACAAATCTACTCACAGACAGAATTTTGTTGTGAAGAGAGACAAATCTACTCACAGACAGAATCCCAGTGAAGATAATGATGGCTCCCCGCAACATCTGCCAGACAGAGGCATCAATGTAGATAAGTCCAATACCTGGCAACATCATTTCACTCAAGTTATTACTGGTTCACAAAAACTGAAGTACGACCACATGAAACAGTTTACCACCCCACCCCATGATGGAGCACAGGTCCACATTACTGCACACATTTGGTTTACTCTAACCATCTGTCAGAGAAGCCTGAATCCAGTTAAATCCAGTGGCAGCTTCAATAGCAATGGATACTATATGACGAAGTAGCTACTCCAATGCACAACCCTCATTAGTTGTTTCTTCCAGCATTCAGGGAAGGTTACAGTGGCCCGTCTTATACATGATGGAGAGGTTACCGTGGTCCTAGTCTTATGACATGATGGAGAGGTTACAGTGGTTCTAGTCTTATACATGATGGAGAGGTTACAGTGGTCCTAGTCCTATGACATGATGGGAAGGTTACAGTGGTTTTAGTCCTATGACATGATGTGGAGATTACAGCGGTCCTAGTCCTATGACATGATGGGGAGGTTACAGTGGTTCTAGTCCTATGACATGATGGGGAGGTTACAGTGGTGCTAGTCCTATGACATGATGGGGAGGTTGCAGTGGTTCTAGTCCTATGACATGGTGGGGAGGTTACAGTGGTTCTAGTCCTATGACATGATGGGGAGGTTACAGTGGTTCTAGTCCTATGACATGATGGGGAGGTTGCAGTGGTTCTAGTCCTATGACATGATGGGGAGGTTACAGTGGTTCTAGTCCTATGACATGATGGGGAGGTTACAGTGGTTCTAGTCCTATGATATGATGGGGAGGTTACAGTGGTTCTAGTCCTATGACATGATGGGGAGGTTACAGTGGTTCTAGTCCTATGACATGATGGGGAGGTTACAGTGGTTCTATCCCATGGGATGTAGAGGTCCTTCCTTTGCTGTTGCATATACCTGCAGTCAAATGTGCGGACGCATGTGACTGTCCTGTTGTGTCTTCGCATGATGTAGGGGACGTCTTGCCATTCCTCATCTAGTCCATCCCATCCTCTTGGTTTTCATCTAGTCCATCCATCCACTTGGTCCTCATATAGTCCATCCCATCCACTTGGTCCTCATCTAGTCCATCCATCCTCTTAGTCCTCATCTAGTCCATCCATTCTCTGGTCCTCATCTAGTCCATCCGTCCTCTTGGTCCTCATCTAGTCCATCCATTCTCTTGGTCCTCATCTAGTCCATCCGTCCTCTTGGTCCTCATCTAGTCCATCCATTCTCTTGGTCCTCATCTAGTCCATCCGTCCTCTTGGTCCTCATACAGGGGCCACAATTTGTTTGGAATTTAGTCCCCTTCAGAATTGTTGTCCAGGCAGCGGCTAACAGCCTGTTCTTGTTGATCTCCAACTGCCAACTGTTCGTCTACAGAGACAGCTTGTACACGTGTCCTCAGAGTTTATCATCCATCTCCAATAACACTGATCGCACCTCCCTTGAGACTAGGGGACACTTCAAACTTGCAGGATTCAAACCCATCATTTCAAGCTTTTGTTTGTTTGATGCTGTCCCCTTCTTCTTTCCTCTCCACGAAATGTATTTGACGTTTGCCTCTGTTAGCAGTGCCATACCAGCAACAACAGCAAGAAATACAGTTGACTGCCACATTTGCAGTTAGCGCTCTATGACATCTTTAGGTTCATATTACATCTCCATTATATAAAAGCTCTGTGGAAAGTATAGTGGAGGTCCACTCCGTCAGCGAGAAGAAAAACAGTACCAGCAAGAGATGTTCCCAGCAAGTCACAGAATGTTGGCACAAGCAGAATCCACTGCCAAACTCTGAGGATACAAAAACATACAAAATAACTGCACACAATCAACAGGAGATCAGCAAGAAATGGAACAAACTATATTTTATAGAAGAGGAGGAAGACTAACGTCTGGTCAGGCAAAATATACTGGACAAGACCCTCACCTCGACTTCCTCGTAGCCCTCCCTGGACCCTCACCTCGACTTCCTAGTAGCCCTCCCTGGAAACGGGCTGTTTTCATGGCAGTCTGGCTAACGAGGTGAGAGATCGATGTGATTCTCATAGTAGTGAGCGACACGCAGATGAAGCCAAGCATAACACAACTGCCTGGAGTTCCCCGGTCCATATCATCAGCACGCTCGAGATGTTAGGAAAACTACTGTAACCCGCCAGTTAACATCCTATTCAGGGCGCATAAAAGTGCAAACCTACTCATTGTAGTCATTCGAAACAAACAACACATTTATAGAAATAACCTCTCATCTTTGTACAAGACCCTGTGCCACGTCAGGAGGCTGTAAACACCTCAGCTAATGGATTGTGATATATGACATTGACACATTGTTACACATACTATTAGGGTTAAGCTGTTATTATCAAGAATAGAGCCAACAACAGTAAGGTTTTCATAAGGACGTTTTAAAATAGAAGTAATGTTACCAGAATATCTAACAAACAAAACAGAGGTAATGTTACCAGAATATCTAACACACAAAACAGAGATAATGTTACCAGAATATCTAACACACAAAACAAAAGATAATGTTGTAACAGAGTTACAACTGTCCAATGAGCCAATGCAGGGAATCTCTGAAAATACTGTTCGTGGTACCCACACATAATTTGGGAACGCTGCCCGAGAGGTTGAGTTCATGGAACGGTTCATTGTCCTTAATTCTCAAACAATACAGTTTAAGACTGTCCAGCCAAAATAGTTAACTTCCCACAAATTCTACTGGGAATTCCACGACCCCTAGGTCACATAGTAGTTTGAAAAACAAGCTTTCCTTTCTCTGGGGCACGTCAGTTCAAATAAAGTTTGAGGGAATTGAACTCAAGAAAATAGAAGTCATTGACCAAAGCAGGGAGCTTAGTATATAAGGTGGGGAATGAGTGTGCATGGGGGGGGGGGGGGGGGGGGGCGAGAGAGAGAGTGAGAGAGAGGGAGAGAGATCAGAAAGAGCAGAGAAGAGAAGACTACCGTGCAGTTAGTAGCTAGGAGATAGTCCAAAACAAGTAGTTAACATAGACTACTTAACATAGCCCAAAACAAGTAGTTAACATAGACTACATAACATAGCCCAAAACAAGTAGTTAACATAGACTACTTAACATAGCCCAAAACAAGTAGTTAACATAGACTACATAACATAGCCAGTGAGTGACAAGAATAGAGATAGAATTAGAAGCCACCGAAGCAGACCAACACTGAAAGGCAATGAGAGACCAACACTGAAAGGCAATGAGAGACCAACACTGAAAGGCAATGAGAGACCAACACTGAAAGGCAATGAGAGACCAACACTGAAAGGCAATGAGAGACCAACACTGAAAGGCAATGAGAGACCACACACGTGTAAGAATCTGTCTGTGTGTGATGTTCTATTTGAGTCATCGCTAACACCTGTCACTTGTGACCTGATTTTCAAGTCCCTGAGCGGCATTCGTCTGCATTCTTATCAGAGGGAGACGTGTTGCTTCAACATGAAGCTGTCGTCCTGGACAACACCTTGTCACACATGTGTTTCCTTGGCCTGACAACAACAGTAACAGAACCACTGTCATAGACACAAGCACAGCTGCAGTCGCTGAGTTCCTGACGATGAGACGAGACAGGAGGCTCAGAAGACATTTACGTTGTATAAGCTGAGAGGTGGAACATAAGGCCATCAGATGAGTGAGGACAGAGAGATTAGAACTGAGAACAAGTAGCTAGACAGCATTATATCAATGCACAGGGATATAGACGGTGAATAGAACAATTGCTAGATCTGACAAGTGATTAGAACTCTGGGTAATGTTAATGCAAGATAAAGACCTGTGCTAATTGCACGCAACTCTTGAAAGTCGTTATAGTTAGTTAGAGAAGTGTTGATAATCCAACTCTTGAAAGTCGTTATAGTTAGTTAAAGAAGTGTTGATAATCCAACTCTTGAAAGTTGTTATAGTTAGTTAGAGAAGTGTTGATAATCCAACTCTTGAAAGTCGTTATAGTTAGTTAGAGAAGTGTTGATAATCCAACTCTTGAAAGTCGTTATAGTTAGTTAGAGAAGTGTTGATAATCCAACTCTTGAAAGTCGTTATAGTTAGTTAGAGAAGTGTTGATAATCCAACTCTTGAAAGTCGTTATAGTTAGTTAGAGAAGTGTTGATAATCCAACTCTTGAAAGTCGTTATAGTTAGAGAAGTGTTGATAATCCAACTCTTGAAAGTCGTTATAGTTAGAGAAGTGTTGATAATCCAACTCTTGAAAGTCGTTATAGTTAGTTAGAGAAGTGTTGATAACGAAACTCTTAACGACTCTCATGCTTAGTATTACTATTATAATGTGTATAATGTTCAACAAACAAACATTCATTGTTTTGCTGTTGTTAAAAGAATTGTTAGTGGTTTAATTAAAGTGTGAGTTACGGAGTGATAGTGGTAAGCTAGTAATAAAGTGGTGATAGAATAACGTTAACCCTGTCATATACACATAAAATAGTACAGTGACTTAGGATAGCAATAATGTTGACACTGTCATAATGTTACCAGAATATCTCACAATCAAAACAAAAACAGTAATACAGGAAAACATAATAAATGGCTTTAAAGAAACATATATACAGACATATGTCCATTTAAGAGGATTCAAGAAGTTTACCTTGGGCGCGTGACAGGCGACGGGGGATCATGGCCTACTTTGGCTGACCAGGCAATCTGTAGTAAGGGGCACAAGAGCAGACAATTCAAGCATTACAAATAGTCACAACAAGAGAGTCCCTGACATAGATCAGTATTTTTATACTGGAATCTTACAACAAACTGGTCACCAATATATGCATTTCTTATCCCCATAAAGTTTCTAGACTTTATTCCTTCTCCTAAGTTTTGAGACTTTATTCCTCCTAAAGTTTCTAGACTTTCTTCCTCCTCTTAAAGTTTCTTCACTGTCTTCCTCCTCCTTAAGTTTCTATACTTTATTTCTCCTCTTAAAGTTTCTACACCGTCTTCCTCCTCCTAAAGTTTCTAGACTTTCTTCCTCCTCCTAAATTTTATAGACTTTCTTCCTCCTCCTAAATTTTCTAGACTTTCTTCCTCCTCCTAAAGTTTCTAGACTTTCTTCCTCCTCCTAAAGTTTCTAGACTTTGTTCCTCCTGAAAAGAGCTTTGCAAGTAGCAGGATGTTGTCTGGAGAACGGAATGCGTTGTGTCGTAGTTTACAGTTTGAATACATTTTTGAGTACCGGGTTAGCCTTCCCTCTTCAATCCCTTCTCCTTAGCCAGTCTACTCTGTTGCAGCCTGTTATCCAGGATCACCGCGTGGAGGTGTAGAAGGATCTTGGCAGCTCTGGTTCGCTGGCCCTGATGCTAGCAGTCAGCTTTGGGTCGCTGACCGCTGCAGCTCATTCACTGCTCAGCATCTTGATCCCAGCGTACACTGCTGGCACTAATTAAGTATGCAAAATGAAATCTGAATCACCAATTGTAACTCTAACGTACTCACATATATACTTTTATGTACACCAGCAAATACTTTACATACATAATAATACCTTTCTCAGTCAAATGTGCACACAAGAAATGGCTAATATTAACAAATAATAACAAAAAACAAAAGTAACTACTTCCAAAAAGTCACATGACAAATGTTAAATTAGTGCGGCATATGTCACCACAAACCTACCACTTTTTCTCGCTGAGTATTTTCCTTACGTCTCATTATAAATAGTCCAACCAGGCAGGTGCTCTCTCCTACCAGAATGTACACAAAGAATAAACTTTTACAACAAATGACAGGCTTCAATTTCAAGATAATAACAGAAATGATTCCATCAAAATAAACATCTCAACCAATGTATGTTGTGTACATAAATCTGGTTCATTCAGTCAACCAATCATGTCAGTCAACCAATCATCTGACAGTCAACCAATCATCTGTCAGTCAACCAATCATCTGTCAGTCAACAAATCATCTGTCAGTCAACCAATCATCTGTCAGTCAACAAATCATCTGTCAGTCAACCAATCATGTCAGTCAACCAATCATCTGACAGTCAACCAATCATCTGTCAGTCAACCAATCATCTGTCAGTCAACCAATCATCTGTCAGTCAACCAATCATCTGTCAGTCAACCAATCATCTGTCAGTCAACCAATCATCTGACAGTCAACCAATCATCTGTCAGTCAACCAATCATCTGTCAGTCAACCAATCATCTGTCAGTCAACCAATCATCTGTCAGTCAACCAATCATCTGACAGTCAACCAATCATCTGTCAGTCAACCAATCATCTGTCAGTCAACCAATCATCTGTCAGTCAACCAATCATCTGTCAGTCAACCAATCATCTGTCAGTCAACCAATCATCTGACAGTCAACCAATCATCTGTCAGTCAACCAATCATCTGTCAGTCAACCAATCATCTGTCAGTCAACCAATCATCTGTCAGTCAACAAATCATCTGTCAGTCAACCAATCATCTGTCAGTCAACCAATCATCTGTCAGTCAACCAATCATCTGTCAGTCAACGAATCATCTGTCAGTCAACCAATCATCTGTCAGTCAACCAATCATGTCAGTCAACCAATCATCTGACAGTCAACCAATCATCTGTCAGTCAACCAATCATCTGTCAGTCAACCAATCATCTGTCAGTCAATCAATCATCTGTCAGTCAACCAATCATCTGTCAGTCAACCAATCATCTGTCAGTCAACCATTCATCTGACAGTCAACCAATCATCTGTCAGTCAACCAATCATCTGACAGTCAACCAATCATCTGTCAGTCAACCAATCATCTGTCAGTCAACCAATCATCTGTCAGTCAACCAATCATCTGACAGTCAACCAATCATCTGTCAGTCAACCAATCATCTGTCAGTCAATCAATCATCTGTCAGTCAACCAATCATCTGTCAGTCAACCAATCATCTGTCAGTCAACCAATCATCTGTCAGTCAACCAATCATGAACATATCAGTCTATCACCAATGAACAGACCAGTCTATATCCAACGAACAGATCAGTCTATCTACAATGAACGGATCAGCCTATCTTCAACGAACAGATCAGTCTATCTACAATGAACGGATCAGCCTATCTTCAACGAACAGATCAGTCTATCTACAACAAACGGATCAGCCTATCTCCAACGAACATATCAGTCTATCTACAATGAACGGATCAGTCTATCTCCAACGACCAGATCAGTCTATCTCCAACGAACAGATCTCTCCCCAATTGTACACATTTTGTCCACATGTCTTCCATCATCATCAGGTTCAGTGCTGTTGATAACTAATTGCTTCCACAACCTTTTAGCATTGAATCCCATCAGATACCCTCATTGTTTCTTTCCATCCAGTTTGTTATACTGTCCCATCTCTGAACTTATATCCCTGTCTAGAATGGTATTTGCAAGTTCAATGCACCTCGAGACGTGTTCATACCAAGTCAGCTTTGACCTTTTGATCGTTGTGTGGAGGTCGTCGTACAGTCCACTTGCATTCTCGATTCTACGTTGTACTTCATCCTTTGTGATATGGTCTATGTAGGTGATATTTAGGAGTCTTCTAAAACATCTCATCTCCATGGCCTGGATTCTTCTCTGGAGGTCTGCTGTAATAGTCCATGTTTCGCAGGCGTAGAATAATAACGAAAGAACCAGTGAGCGCATTAGTCTGACCTTTATGGCGAGGGAGTGTCATTTATTTATATGGTGCAAGCGCTGCTGTTGTTTGTGCTATTCTAGTCAGGATCTCTGGTTTTGATCCCTCATCCCTGATTGTTGAGCCCAGATATTTGATCCCTCACTGATTGTTGAGCCCAGATATTTGATCCCTCATCCCTGATTGTTGAGCCCAGATATTTGATCCCTCACTGATTGTTGAGCCCAGATATTTGATCCCTCACTGATTGTTGAGCCCAGATATTTGATTCCTCACTGATTGTTGAGCCCAGATATTTAAAACGGTTCACTGTTTCAAGATCCTGTCCATTTGCTTTGATCCCAGCGTTGATTCCTTCAGTGTTATTGGCCATCAACTTTGTCTTTTCTGCGTTCATCTCCATGCCATGAGCCTGTGCTGTTACAGCCAGTCTTCGGATCAATTCTACCCCCTATCCTTTCGGTGCCAATATGATCTTCAAGGGCATCACTCATAATTCTTTGTAGAAATATATTGAAGAGTGTCTGGGAGAGTATACATCCTTGTCTTACGCCGATGAATGTGCACATCCATTCACCCATTTTTCCATCCACAAAGACTGCGTTTGTTGCCTTATCATACAGATTGTTCTTATGATTATTCCTGACTAATCTTTCTCCCATTCATCTAATCAGAAAGTCCCCTTAAGAAAAATCTCATGACCATTTCACTGCATGTGGTAATGAGACCTGGCAAAAGGACACATCCCTGTCTTACTCCTGCTCTTATATGACTGGCTTGTTGACTTTATATTTAAAATACATTTTCAAGATGACAAATGAAGCAACTCTGTGGCTTTCAACACATAAAGTAACTGTGTGGCTTTCAACACATAAAGTAACTGTGTGGCTTTCAGCACATAAAGTAACTGTGTGGCTTTCAACACATGAAGTAACTGTGTGGCTTTCAACACATAAAGTAACTGTGTGGCTTTCAACACATAAAGTAACTGTGTGGCTTTCAACACATGAGCAACATAAATCAGAATGATATGAACCACAAAAGTGAATTTCTTGTTTCAGTTCTGCATGTTTGTGTACCATCAGTCTCTGGTCCAACATTAAGTTACAAAATCAAAAATAACAAACATATTCCAAACCATGTTTATACTACGTGTGGTGAATGTGAGGACTGTTGACTAACCAATAAACATGAGCCAAGTCTGGAACCATGGGTGGTTAAAGTTGTGGGCTTTACTTGACGTACCATTATCATCCTTATAGTAAAAGCCCTGAGCTCTGAAACAACCACAAAACATTCAGCACTTCAACAACCACAAAACATTCAGCACTCCAACAACCACAACACATTCAGCACTCCAACAACCACAACACATTCAGCACTCCAATAACCACAAAACATTCAGCACTCCAACAACCACAAAACATTCAGCACTCCAACAACCACAACACATTCAGCACTCCAACAACCACAAAACATTCAGCACTCCAACAACCACAACACATTCAGCATTCAAACAACCACAAAACATTCAGCACTCCAACAACCACAACACATTCAGCATTCAAACAACCACAAAACATTCAACATTTAAACAACCACAAAACATTCAGCATTCAAACAACCACAAAACATTCAGCACTTCAACAACCACAAAACATTCAGCATTCAAACAACCACAAAACATTCAGCATTCAAACAACCACAAAACATTCAGCATTCAAACAACCACAAAACATTCAGCACTTCAACAACCACAAAACATTCAGCATTCAAACAACCACAAAACATTCAGCACTTCAACAACCACAAAACATTCAGCACTCCAACAACCACAAAACATTCAGCATTCAAACAACCACAAAACATTCAGCATTCAAACAACCACAAAACATTCAACAACCACAATACATTCAGCACTCCAATAACCACAAAACATTCAACATTCAAACAACCACAAAACATTCAGCACTCCAACAACCACAAAACATTCAGCACTCCAACAACCACAAAACATTCAGCACTCCAACAACCACAACACATTCAGCACTTCAACAACCACAAAACATTCAGCACTCCAACAACCACAAAACATTCAGCACTCCAACAACCACAAAACATTCAGCACTTCAACAACCACAAAACATTCAACATTCAAACAACCACAAAACATTCAGCACTCCAACAACCACAAAACATTCAAACAACCACAACATATTCAGCACTCCAACAGCCACAAAATATTCAGCACTCCAACAACCACAACACATTCAGCACTCCAACAACCACAACATATTCAGCACTCCAACAGCCACAAAATATTCAGCACTCCAACAACCACAAAATATTCAACATTCAAACAACCACAATACATCTTACAGTGATGTGACAACTGATGGCGCTCAGTGATGGTACAATTTATTGTGGCCATTGATGTGACAATTGATGGTAGTCAGTGATGTGACAATTGATGGCAGTCAGTGATGTGACAATTGATGGTAGTCAGTGATGTGACAATTGATGATGGTCAGTGATGTGACAATTGATGGCAGTCAGTGATGTGACAATTGATGGTAGTCAGTGATGTGACAATTGATGATGGTCAGTGATGTGACAATTGATGGCAGTCAGTGATGTGACAATTGATGGTAGTCAGTGATGTGACAATTGATGATGGTCAGTGATGTGACAACTGATGGCAGTCAGTGATGTGACAATTGATGGTAGTCAGTGATGTGACAATTGATGGCAGTCAGTGATGTGACAATTGATGGCAGTCAGTGATGTGACAATTGATGGCAGTCAGTGATGTGACAATTGATGATGGTCAGTGGTGTGACAACTGATGCGGTCAGTGGTGTGACAACTGATGTGGTCACATATAAATATAGTCCAGAGTGTTAGCACAGCTCAAATGGGGATGAAAGGGTAGCAATACTGTAATGTGCCAGGCTTTTGTAAGAGGTAACTAAAGAGGGTTGGGCATGTGGCTGGCTAAAATATCCTGTAGAAACTTGAAGCCTGAAAAACTTCAACAGATAAATAAGGATAGGTCAATATTTGATGATTTGGTTTGTATTTCTTGAAGACCTGTGTTCCCAGGGAGCTAAAATTGTGGTGACTGACTGATGGTACATAAGTGTGTGTGTGTGTGTACCTGTGTGTGAGAACACATATCAACCCAAATTAAACATACCATTGACATCCCACAGATAGTCATGCGCAGTGTTATTTCCTATCCTGCTCCAGCCAAATCATGACCTGACTCCTGAGATAAGCTGTGTCCAAAACTTGAGATGGATAAGTTTTGCTCTATCTTAAGGTCAAGTTGGAAATGATTATCCCCTTGTTTAAGAGATGTGACAACCATTAGATTGAATGCCTTACTTCTTTGACCCACCCCATTGCTTGTGCTTTCAGAACAAATTTTCAGAGTTTAATTAACTGGAAAACATTTTTCAATTGTTAACACTGTCATTGATCGATGAACGCTGAATCTGTATAGAATGTTCCAAAGTGTTTTTTGTGCACTGCTGTTAGTGCATCTTAAAATAAATGTCACTTTTGCTCTTCCAAGATCATCCTAATAGTTTCAAAGTTGACCTGATTTCTCCTTGGCTTTCATGAGATTTCTAAATATGGAGAATGTTGCCAAATGATCTATCTCTCTACAGTTCATCTACTATTTGTTAACTCCTGTGTGAGCTCTTTTATGAATTATTCAAAGTTAGCTCATTTCTCAAGTTAGAAGGAAGAAATATTTCCACCTTTAGTCACCATGACAATCTCTTGTAATAAAATTAGTTGAGTCCACTTTTAGTCACCGTCACCTGGTTCTGTACCAAATTAGTTGAGTCCACTTTTAGTCACCATCACCTGGTTCTGTACCAAATTAGTTGAGTCCACTTGTAGCCACTGTGACCGGACTTGTCTATTTGAACTCTAGGCCTTTCTTTTGGGGATGGCTCTTAATGACGCCACAAATCAGAGAAGTCCACAGTTAGTTGTCAAAGATTTCATTAGGTTAAGGTCTGCATAATTGTCCATATACTCTTCCAACTAGCCTTGTTTCTGACCCATACCAAAAAAAACTGACCTTACATTGTAGTTGAAGATTTCTATTCTTGTGTTGCACTTCATTTCTTCTGAATTGTATAATTTCCCCAATCAAATGAAAACACTTCTCGCCTTTTGTATTCTTAATTTGATATCTGATGGGTCTCTGACACAATTTTGTCCGTATAAATGTTCAAAAGCAGCGGGGACAGTAAAGTCTGTGACACTGTCCTCCGTTTGTACCACACTCTCATTGCCTCGGCACAGAGCTCTGACATTGTCAAGTAACTGGCCTTGTATTTGGTACTACTTCACCACTGTACAGTCTATTTCTGTCAAAAGCAGTCTCTTTCTTACTTGTTTATTTATAACTACTAATTTTCTTGGTGCTAAGTCCCTCGTGTCAAGGCCAGGGCGGACCACACTGATCATAACATGTCCCTCATGTCAAGGTCAGGGTCACCACACTGACCAAGACTCCACTTCCTGTTTATGCACCTGGAAAAAGCGTGTGTTACTGCAGACTGCTCAATAAGGTGGATATCACTATTATAATTCCCATAATGGTGAGTCAGCTGAGAAATATCACACTGCACTACAGCTTGGATTTTCCAAGCCAACAATCTTCATCATTCCCCAGATTATAGGAAGAACCTCTGCAACTGGTTACCAGAGAATATTCATCAAGAACTCAGAGAGAACATTCACCAAGAGTGACAAGAGTCAAGAACTCACAGAGCACATTCAACAAGATTAAAGAATGATAGAGAATATTCACCAATAGTGACAAGAGTCAAGAACTCAGCATGAGAGTATGAGCTATTGAGTTGCTTAAAACGACAACTTCATTTTCTTCCATTATTCTCAGAATATCTCCAAACTTATAAGATCCTAAAATTCCACGTACCTATTGTGAGCTTGTCTTTCCTCAGTTTGATGGTTCCACCAGTAGCACACTTACCGCCTCCGACCTGGTGTGGGACGGCAGGCGCGGTCATTGTTAACTCGGGCTGCGACCGAGCCGGTATGTTTGATTGTGGTTGTGTCCTCATGTGTGAATCTTGGGCGGTTTTCTCTTGGCGGAGCCCATCTCCTCTCCAAGCCGGTGCGGGCCAACATCTGCATCTGACCTGGAGGAATGCATTTCCCCAGGCGAGCCATTGCCTCGTTTGCCTACAGCCTCGCGGCCATAGTTTCCCAGTGTGCACCACTTGGAGGTGAGGTTGACTTGTGTGTTCACTTTATCGGCAGGCTACTCATTTCACTTTTTGCCCCTCAGAAGAAGAGCTAGCCGACCCCGACATCACTGGGTTGCGATGCCGAGCGCAAAACACACCATTGCACACAACTATCTAGAACAGCATCAAAGACTGTATCATGTGTTTGTGGATTTTAAGAAGGCGTTTGATAGGGTATGGCATAAAGCGCTTTGGGCAACCATGAGGATGTATAATATCAACGGAAATATTATAACGGTCCTTGAACACCTGTATGACAAGGCGTCTAGAGCAGCTCTTGTGAATGGGAGACGAGGGGACTGGTTTCGCACATCAGTTGATGTGAGGCAGTACATTCTCTCCAACTATTTTCAATATATTCCTTGAAGGAATTATGAGTGAGGCACTTGGAGGTCATGTTGGTACTGTCAAGATAGGGGGCCGAACGATTACCTACCTTCGTTTTGCAGATGATATCGACGGGTTGGCGGGTTCAGAAGCAGAACTCCAGGAATGGGTCAGAAGGCTCGATGAAACAGTTCTTGACTATGGTATGGAGATAAACGCTGGAAAGACAAAATTAATGACCAACAACGCCACGGGCTTCAACAGCCGAATAAAAGCTAATGGTCAGGAACTCAAAGTTGTTGACCATTTTAAATATCTTGGGTCGATTGTCATTGATGAAGGATCAAAATGTGAGGTATTGGCCAGAATAGCACAGACAATAGCGGCGCTTGCACGTCTTAACAAAATCTGGCAAGATAAACGGTTAGCACTATGCACGAAAATCAGACTAATGCGTACACTGGTCCTGTCAATATTCCTCCATGCGTGTGAGACATGGACAGTTACAGCTGACCTTCAACGAAGGATACAGGCCTTGGAGATGAGATGTTTCCGAAAAAATTTTAATGTCACATACAAAGATCGAGTTACAAATGAGGAAATACGAGATAGAATTACAACGGCAATAGGGCCTTTCGAAGATCTCTTGGCAACTGTCAAAAAAAAGAAACTCGCTTGGTACGGTCACATATCGAGATCAAATGGTCTTGCAAATACAATCCTCCACGGAAAGGTGCATTGCAGACGACGAAGAGGCCGGCCCAAAAAGAGATGGGAGGACAACATAAAAGAATGGACCAGTCTCCGACCAGAAGAGTCACAGGGAGCGGCATCTGACAGAGAGGGGTGGCGTGGGATTGTGAGGGTGTCTTCGTGTGTGCCCCAACGACCTGACCGGTTACGGGATGACCTGACCTGACCAGACCCTAAGCTTGTACCACACAGCGGACAAGACTCTAAGCTTGTACCACACAGCGGACACAGTAGGTACGATTAACTTTCAATAATACTGACTGCTATATCACTAGCATGCATGAAGATGCACTCCTGTATTGAGTGTCCCTAGTGTAATCACATTGACAATGTGCCGGTCACTGTGTGACGTCAATGTCAGCCTGTGTATGTACTCAGAAAGTGGTATTTAAAATGAGAAATAACTTATAGTCATTATACTGGTTTAGAAGGCTCTACAGAGTCTGTATACAACCAGCTTATGCAACTCCACCGATACTAAAAATAACTGCGAGCATCCAATCTATTTTTGTATGTATTAACTGACCCTCTGCCTCCACCGCATCCTGTGTCAATACATTCCAAGCATTCCCAACTCTCTGATTTTTTTAAATATCTCCTACTAATGTCTAATCTGGACCTGCCTTTAAACAATTTGAAGCTGTGCCCTCTTGTTCTTGTAGCTGTTCCCTCTTGTTCTTGTAGCTGTGCCCTGTTGTTCTTGTAGCTGTGCCCTGTTGTTCTTGTAGCTGTGCCCTCTTGTTCTTGTAGCTGTGCCCTCTTGTTCTTGTAGCTGTGCCCTCTTGTTCTTATAGCTGTGCCCTCTTGTTCTTGTAGCTGTGCCCTGTTGTTCTTGTAGCTGTGCCCTGTTGTTCTTGTAGCTGTGCCCTCTTGTTCTTGTAGCTGTGCCCTGTTGTTCTTGTAGTTGTGCACTGTTGTTCTTGTAGCTGTGCCCTCTTGTTCTTGTAGCTGTGCCCTCTTGTTCTTGTAGCTGTGCCCTCTTGTTCTTGTAGCTGTGCCCTCTTGTTCTTGTAGATGTGCCCTCTTGTTCTTGTAGCTGTGCCCTCTTGTTCTTGTAGCTGTGCCCTCTTGTTCTTGTAGCTGTGCCCTCTTGTTCTTGTAGCTGTGCCCTCTTGTTCTTGTAGCTGTGCCCTCTTGATCTTGTAGCTGTGCCCTCTTGTTCTTGTAGCCGGTTGTTCTTGTATAGCCTAATTTATCCTTTCCACTGATTAATTTATGAACTCGTAATAAGTTGGAGGTCGGAGGTGATAAATGTGTTACTGGTGGAACCATAAAGCTGAGGAAGGACAAGCTCACAATAGGAACATGGAATGTCAGAACACTGAACCCATGTGGTAAAATCAATGAGCTAACACACGAGATGAAGAACTACCGGTGGAACATCCTTGGTATATGCGAGGCTCGATGGAAAAGCTTTGGAGAGTTTACCACGGAGGAGGGCCACAAGTTCTACTTCAGCGGCAGGGAGGACAAACATTTACATGGAGTGGGGATACGGGGATACCGGTACATAAAGACACAGCCAGATGCATATTGGGTTGCCGCCCACTATCTAGCCATTTTATCATCTTACGGCTAAAGGCAGCACCGTTTAATATTACCATAATACAGTGCTACGCACCCACTGCAGACTATGAAGATTGTGAAATGGAGGCATTCTATGATCAACTTCAAAGTCTGATACATGAAACGTCAAAAAAAGACATATTGGTAGTCCATGGTGATTGGAACGCAAAAATTGGAGAAGATGCAGTCCACGACTAGAGGGGAACATGTAGCCCATACGGAAACAAAGAAACAAATGACCGGGCCTCAGACTCCTAGAATTTGCATTATGCAATAAGCTGTTAGTAGCAAACACGTTCGGTTAAAAAAGCCCTCTGGACGCTGGACATGGCATAACCCAAACAACGAAGTGCACAGCCAAATTGACTATATACTGGTCCAGAGGAGGTTTAGATCTAGCATCAACACCGACAAAACGGGAAGTTTCCCCAGAGCGGATATAGGACGCGACCACGATCTTGTTATGATGACTATGCGTCTGCGATTGAAGGGAGTCGCAAAGAAAGATGTGACTAGACTAAAGTTTGACCTGGACAAACTTAAAGACCCAATAATCATCAAAGTGTTTCAATCAAGGGTAGGAGGGAAATTTGCTCCACTGTTGGCTCTCAGAGAGGAACTGGATACCGACACAGTAACAGAGTCTCTTAACGCAGCTCTCATAGATACTGCAACAGAGATCCTGGGATGCCACCAAACAAAAAAGAAGCCATGGGTGACCAAAGAAATTCTAGACCTTTCTGATAGAAGAAGGTCACTGAAAAACCAAAATCATCCACCTGATGAGGTCGGCAGATACAAAGAGAACAAGAAAGCGATACAACAAAAGATGAGAGAGGCGAAAGAAGCATGGATATGTGAGCAATGCACAAACATTGAAGAGAGACGAAACAGAAATGACACAAAAGGAGCATACAAGGTGGTCAAAGAACTGGTAACACCAAAACAAGGCAGGAACTTTATGATCCAGGATAAAAGAGGCAAGTGGAAAATGGCGTACTGGCACGATGGACAGAGTACTGTTCCGAGTTATATAACTATGTGGGACGGAACAAACATGAGAAAACAATACCTCCAACACCAATAGAAGACAACCAACTGATAACGAAGGAAGAGGTAGCTGCAGCGGTAAAGACATTGAGAAGAGGGAAGGCGGCCGGCGTGGACAATATACCAGCAGGGCTCTTACAGGCAGGTGGGGAGGTAGTGGTGGAAGGCCTGACACATCTGTAACAAAATGTGGGTGACAGGAAACTGGCTGGACTTATGGACAAAATCAATGGTTATACCGTTACATAAGTCTGGAAACCTAAAGCTGTGCCACAATTACAGAACAATAAGCCTCATCAGCCACCCTAGCAAGGTCATGCTTATATTAATCCTCGACCGATTGAAACCCCAAGCAGAGAACATCATCGCTGAGAAGCAAGCAGGGTTCAGACAGGGATGAAGCACTACAGAACAGATATTTAATTTAAGGCTGCTAAGCGAGAAATATCTAGAACAGCAGCAAACACTGTATCATGTGTTTGTGGATTTTAAGAAGGCGTTTGATAGGGTATGGCATAAAGCGCTATGGGCAACCATGAGGATGTATAATATCAACGGAAATATTATAACGGTCCTTGAACACCTGTATAACAAGGCGTATAGAGCAGCTCTTGTGAATGGGAGGCGAGGGGACTGGTTTCGCACATCAGTTGGTGTGAGACAGGGGTGTACACTCTCTCCAACTCTTTTCAATATATTCCTTGAAGGAATTATGAGTGAGGAAACTTGGAGGTCACGTTGGTACTGTCAAGATAGGGGGCCGAACGATTACCAACCTTCGTTTTGCAGATGATATCGACGGGTTAGCGGGTTTAGAAGCAGAACTCCAGGAATGGGTCATAAGGCTTGATGAAACAGCTCTTGACTATGGAATGGAGATAAACGCTGGAAAGACAAAATTAATGACCAACGCCACGGGCTTCAACAGCAGAATAAAAGCTAATGGTCAGGAACTCGAAGTGGTTGACCGTTTTGAATATCTTGGGTCGATTGTCAGTGATGAAGGATCAAAATGTGAAGTGTTGGCCAGAATAGCACAGACAATAGGGGCGCTTGCACGGCTTAACAAAATCTGGCAAGATAAACGGTTAGCACTATGCATGAAAATTAGATTAATGCATACACTGGTCCTGTCAATATTCCTCTATGCTTGTGAGACATGGACAGTTACAGCTGACCTTCAGCGAAGGATACAGGTCTTGGATATGAGATGTTTCGGAAGACTTTTAAACGTCACGTACAAAAATCAAATTACAAATGTGGAAATACGAGATAGAATTACAACAGCAATAGGGCCTTTTGAAGACCTCTTGGCAACTGACAAAAGAAGGAAACTCACTTGGTACGGTCACATATCGAGATAAAATAGTCTTGCAAATATGATCCACCACGGAAAGGTGCAAGGCAGGCGACGAAGAGGCCGACCCAAAAAGAAGTGAGAGGACAACATAAAAGAATGGACCAATCTCCGATCAGAAGAGGCACAAGCAGCAGCCGCTGACAGAGAAGGGTGGCATCTGATTGTGAGGATGTCTTCATGTGTGCCCCAACGACCTCACCGGTTACTGGATGATCTGAATGAGTCACCTCAAATTCTTCTCTATTCTAGACACTTAAGATTCTCAACTCTAACTGTAGCGTAGACCAGTTTTTCTGAGTCTCTCCTCATAACTACAATTGTGGAATCCCACAATCAGTTTTGTAGCTCTTCCTTGTATCCTTTCTAGCATTCTCATATAGTATCAGTAGTTTTTAAATTTTTTTTTGCGTTCGCCTTATTTCTATAATCCCAAAGACGGTGTATGTTGCACTATGGTTTTTATTTGGCGCCTGTCGGCCAGGTGCATCCGACTTCAGCATGCATTTTATGTAAATGTAAGGGTTGGCTTCCTCCAGCATTTTCTAAGCCAAGGGTTTGCTTCACTGGGGTAACGGCCGGTGCTGTAATGGGGAAAGAACCCAGCACCTTCGGCTTGTGAGCTGTGTCACTTAATCACTAGCCCATGCCGCCCCCATCAGTATGATGACTGAGAGTGAGAGTGAGTATCGTATACTAATACTATATTATATGAGTCAGTATCACGATCTACAGACTACACTCAGTAGTACTAGTACTATAGTACTTACTACTACTAGTAGTCTACAGTTGGACTTTCACTTCCTTGCTCTTATGTGTAATAATATAGTCTATCAAAGTTGTAAGCTAGTACACTACAGTTAAACCGCGTTTACAGCGATGACATGTCACTTACACACACTGAAGCTGTGCCTTTTTGGTTAGCGTGTTGATGCTCCCTGTCACCAGCATTCCCAGCAACAACAAAATCTGTTTGCATGTCAGCGCCATTTTGCTACATCTGGATCACGTGAACATTTCCATCGGTCATGTGACCTTTCGGGAAGTCTTGCAGCTATTTTAGAATTTGAACGTGATAGCGGGAATACCATGGCCATCTCATAACTTAACTTCACTTAACTTAACGTTTTTATACTGGATTAGAAGACTCATCAGAGTCTGTAGACAACCTTTCACATTTACATTACCCTCCTTTAAAAGCTATATCAAATATGCATATCCAATATATTCTTAAACGCATTAACTGTCTCTTTCTCCACCACCTCCTGTGGTAATGCATTCCAAGCCTTCACCATTGTCTGACTAAAAAAAATATGTCCTAATATTATCCAATCTGCACCTTATTGAGTTAACTTGTGTATGTGCTCACTTGTTCTCATTGGTGGTTGTATTTTGAAAAAAAACTGGTATAGTCTAATTTTACCTTTCCTGTGATTATCTTATAAACCTGTATTAAGTCACCACAAATTCTCTTTTCTAGACACTGTAGGCCGGTTTTTCTGAGTCTTTCCTCATAATTGTAATTCTGGAATCCCACTATCATCTTTGTCGCTCTTTTTTTTAAATGCTTTCCTGCATGTTTATATCTCCTTTACGATAACCACACCTGTACACAGTACTCCAATCTAGGTCTAACTAATGCTTTATACAGTTTGACTATCCCTTCCTTGCTCCTATGTTTAATATTTCTTTTTATCATACCTAACATTACATTAGCCTTTTTTACTGCTACCTGGACTTGTTCACTCACCTTTCCTGTATGATCTATTTTAACCGCTAGGTCCCTTTCCTTATCTATCATTCTAATATTGTTCACGCCCATTCTGTAATTATGTTCCATTTTGGATCTACCCATGTGGATGACTGTACATTTATCAATATTAAACGCCATTTGCCATTTCACAGACCAGTCTCGAATTTTATCTAAATCCGACCTCGATGTATCCACCTCTGCTATACATTGAGACACTCCTACATAGTTTTGTGTCATCTGCAAATTTTTCAAACATGGATCCGATATCAATGTTGAAATCGGTTATATATAACACGCACGATATATATATATATACGTACATACATACATACATACATACATACATACATACATACATACATACATATATATATATATATCATGACTCATGGACCCTTGAAAAACTGCCGACTAAATGATGAAACTTTCATGTGTCAACTATTGTCCATTTCTTATTGGTTGCCGTCAATTGTCATATAATATGTCAATAATCCTTACAACAATAAATGTGATTTTTGCACGTGGACTTAACGTTTCAATGTCCCAACGACTTTATAATTTACATTTCTTCGGGCAGTGTCATTTTTTTTGTTAAAGTGGCTAGTTCCGTTTTTTCTAAATTAACCAAGGATTTATTTTGTACTTGCTGAAAACAATTTACTGTAAGTTAAAAAAATTGTATGACAGTAAAGGCGTCTCGCCAATTCGAATGAGATTTTATACATTAGGACCCACATAATAACGCCCTTTTTACTGTAGTTCAGGTGTTTTTAGGAACTGTAAGAGGTAACTGCATATTTCGTGAACAAACAATTGTGTAAAAATGTAAAAGCACACGATATATAGACCATGTTGGTATTTGCTAATGTCCACACAATGAGCAGTTTACCGAACGTTAACTGGTGGATTGCAATAGTTTTCCTCACATCCTGAGCGTGCTGATGAAGGTGGGCTGGGGTCCTCCAGGCGGTTGTGCTATGCGTCGATCCCTCACCCCGTATTCAGGCTGAGATTAAAACAGCCCGTTTCCAGAGTGGACTACTAGGAAGCCGAGGTGAGGGATTTGGCCAATATGTTTTGCCTGACCCTGACTAATATGTCTGATCAGTATATTTTGCCTGACCCTGACTAACATGTCTGAACAGTATATTTTGTCTGACCCTGATTAACATGTCTGGACAGTACGTTTTGTCTGACCCTGACAAACATGTTCGATCAGTATATTTTGTCTGACCAGACGTTAGTCTTCTTCCCCTACCAGGGACGTAGATCTACCCAAGCTCAAAGTTTCAGGTCTATGCGGCGCTATCCATTCAAGCAATAGCCAGTCATGTCTTCTGTATTGTACCCGCCGATCCACGCCTTCTGCATTGTACTTGTCGAGCCACGCATTCTGTATTGTACCCGCCGATCCAAGTATTGAGAGTTTCCTAGATGATGGCAACCTTCCCTAAAACATGTCTGAAGCAGCCACACTAGAGTATTCACTGTTCCAGGTTTGCAGCTTCTCTTGTCTTGACGGCTGCCAGATCTCGCTCTCATCTCTCAATGATTTGATCGACACAACTGAAATGCCCAATAGGCTCTGGTGCTTCACTCCAAAGCTGAATACAGTTCTTCTCTCCAACAAAGCATCTCCTGCACATCTCATCAGCTATTGGTTGATTCCAGTCACCCTCAAACAGCACACCATGAACCTATAGTTCACGCAGCTGTATACATCCGCCAGTTTGGAAACCATAGCAACTCTTTCTTGTTTCCACTGGAAACCCCCATCAACGCCGCAAGGGAATATCTCAGAGTCAGCCCAGGTATCCTTCATTTCATGGGTCTGTAACTAGCCAGGTTGTTGTTGAAGGAATGACGTCCAGTGGCGGGCTTCCCTCACATCCCGAGTGTGCTGATGAAGGTAGACCGGGAGCCTCAAGGCGGTTGAGATATGCTTGGCTTCATCTGCGTGTCGCTCACTTCTACCTGAATCACGTCGATCTACCACCTCGTTAGCCAGGCTGTCACAAAAACAACCCGTTTCCAGGAAGGACCAGAGAGAAGTCGAGGTGGAGTTCTTGGCCAGTATATTTTGCCTGACCCCCAACTAACATGTCTGGACAGTATATTTTGCCTGACCCCAACTAACATGTCTGGACAGTATATTTTTGCCTGACCCCAACTAACATGTCTGAACAGTATATTTTGCCTGACCCCAACTAACATGTCTGGACAGTATATTTTGCCTGACCAGACGTTAGTCTGTAAAGTAATTTGCCAGACATTCTGTAAAGTCAAGATTCCATAGCTACCTAGAAGTCTGAATCCTTACCAGATTAAGGAAGTAGCCGGAGATTTGCAGGCCATTGTCAGGCACTGGGCTATTCTGTTGAACCTGGAAACGCCGCGTGGCCTCCACTCCCTCTTGCCTAGGTGCAGTTTCCTTGCTGTTAATCAGAATATATTCTGCACCGACTTCAGGTATGCGACTTAATTAAGACATCCCTGATGGCCAGTGCAAGAATAAGTTCCGGAATATCCAGAAGAGCATCACATTAGCAATAGAACTGATAGTGAGATTCCAGAATTATAGTTCTGAGGATATGTGTAACAGTTCCCGCCGGAGCAAGGAGAGTTTAGGATAAGGGTGAGGTGGTTTCTGATACATGAACATGTTAGAGCTTAAAGCAGCCTGAATGCGTGTCAAGGTCACTCACCGTCTCAACAAAGGAGAACAGAGCTGGTGTAAGGAATGTGGATAGGAAGAATCTGACCACTGGCCTTCCGATTTTGGTAGGGGGAGTTTGATTGACAAACGGAATGGCAGCGGGACTTGCTGCTAGAGAATGAGTGACAGGTGTGCAAAGTGTTTCGTTCCAATAAGACTGAATATAGTCATTCCCTGAAATCCATTGGTCGAGCTCGGACTTTGCTTGAGTGTATATAACTCGAGAGAAAGTTTGGCTCAGGAGGCTGGATGGAGAAGAGGCTGGATAGGGAGATGAGAGCGAGAGAGAGAGAGAGAGAGAGAGAGAGAGAGAGAGACTGAATGTAGATAGTATGTTTAACTCACCGACTTAGATAGAGGAGCGACTGATAGACTGTTGGACGGATGTTTAGTGATAGAACAGGATCGCTCAAATAGGTGTGTGAGTTTTGCATTAACTTAATAGATAATCTGAACGTGTGTTTGTAAGCAAGGACACATTGTGAACGAGTTATGTCGAGATCGCCCGCCTGAGAGGATTTGAGTGAGGAAGAGTATTTGATAAGGTGTGTTGAGGAGGCAGTTAAGGCGAGGTGTGTGTGATGGGAGTAAGGCAATAGAACTGGGTTTTAGATAGTTGGGAATTCCATCAATAGCTAATGCTTAAAATTTCCGTTTTAGTAATATGTATATCAACATATATCTAATAATAGAATACTTAGTTAAGATGATTTGTATTGTGTTTGTAATTCAACTACTCATGTTTATGATAAAAGTATTATGTAATAAATATGCCACCTGCTGTGTGTGATATGTCATTTACTGAGTATAGTCATGAATGATGTGGATGAGTGTGAGCATGTTCTAAGTTAGAATAACGGCCAGGGCAAACGGTGAGGTCTGTTAAATAAGCTCACAAAAACCGGAAAAGAGAATAATTCGAGGTGACAGTACAGCTTTATAAGAATATCAAAGGAAAAAATAAATTAGACTATAACAAGTTTTTAAAAGTACAATGACCTACAAGAACAAGAGGGCGTTGCTATATCCAAATGAGGCTTCTCTTTCTCTGGCTACAGGCTAGAGCCATGTGAAGCATATCTTTATCTGGCTACAGGCTAGAGCTATGCGAGTCTTCTCTTTCTCTATCTACAGGCTAGAGCCATGTGAGGCATATCTTTCTCTATCTACAGGCTAGAGCCATGTGTTTTCTCTTACTCTTGGTACAGAGTAGAGTCATGCGAGTCCTGCATATTGAGAACACACTAGCTTGTATTCTTCCCATGTATTGTTTGATGGATGTGCCAGAACTTCTGGAGGGTGTTGCTGTCACAGAATACAGTAATGATTTCATGTTGCTGTCACCGAATGCAGTTATGATTTCATGTTGCTGTCACCGATTGCAGTTATGATTTCATGTTGCTGTCACGGAATGCAGTTATGATTTCATGTTGCTGTCACCGAATGCAGTTATGATTTCATGTTGCTGTCACCGATTGCAGTTATGATTTCATGTTGCTGTCACGGAATGCAGTTATGATTTCATGTTGCTGTCACCGAATGCAGTTATGATTTCATGTTGCTGTCACCGATTGCAGTTATGATTTCATGCCACCGCTTGTTCTGTTATACCCAAGCTAAGGCTGTGAAGCAATAGGCCTGTTATCTCCTCTTCTACCTCATAGTTATTCCTATGCTAGCTTACCCTCACTATAGTGTGGCCACCTCATGTTACAGCCATGCTCTCACTTCTGTCTCGTCCCACCATAGTGGCTGATAATTAGAATCCAGTGGTGCCTTAAGCAGTTTCTGTAAGGGCATGTTCTGGACCTGTTCGCATACAGTGAAATGGAAATGAATGTCAGCTTCCTGTGTCAAGTTTTCTTATCCTCCTTTTGCAATGAGAATGACACGTGATCACTTGCATTTGTTTGGTATGAGATCACTTGCATTTGATCAGACAATGTTGGCCAGGGTCAGGTAAAATACACTGATCAGAGAATGTTAGCCAGGGTCAGGCAAAACACACTGATCAGACAATGTTAGCCAGGGTCAGGAGAAATTTACTGGCCAAGACCCTCACCTGACCTCCTCCTTGGTCGTCCTAGAAACGGGCTGTTATCGAGGACAACAGTCCGGCTAACAAGGTGAGGTTCGACGTGATCCCCGTAGTAGTGGGCGACACGCAGATAAAGCCAGGCATAGCACCACCGCTTGGAGGACCCTTGTCCACCTTCATCAGCACGCTCGGGATGTGAGGAAAACTAGGAGACTGACCTTCAGACTAGGAGGCTGACCTTCATACTAAGAGATTGACCTTCATACTAGGAGACTGACATTCATACTAGGAGACTGACCTTCATACTAGGAGACTGACCTTCATACTAGGAGACTGACCTTCATACTAGAAGACTGACCTTCATTCTAGGAGACTGACCTTCATACTAGAAGACTGACCTTCATTCTAGGAGACTGACCTTCATACTAGGAGACTGACCTTCATACTAGGAGACTGACCTTCATACTAGGAGACTGACCTTCATACTAGAAGACTGACCTTCATACTAGGAGACTGACCTTCATACTAGGAGACTGACCTTCATACTAGGAGACTGATCTTCATACTAGGAGACTGCACTTCATACTAGGAGACTGACCTTCATACTAGGAAACTGACTTTCATACTAGGAGACTGGCCTTCAGGCTATGAGGTTCTAACCTTCAGACTATGAGGTTCTAACCTTCAGACTATGAGGTTCTAACCTTCAGACTATGAGGTTCTAACCTTCAGACTATGAGGTTCTAACCTTCAGACTATGAGGTTCTAACCTTCAGACTATGAGGTTCTAACCAGACTATGAGGTTCTAACCTTCAGACTATGAGGTTCTAACCTTCAGACTATGAGACTCTAACGTACACACGATGAGACTGGCCTTAAGACTATTAGACTAATGTAACAGTTCCAGCCCGAGCAAGAGCGTTTAGGGCAGTGGTGATGTTGTCGACGACTCTGAGAACAAAGGTACCTTAGTGTGTGCCAAGATCACTCACCGTCTCGATACTAAGTCAACAAAGGAAAACGGGGTTGGGGGAAAGAATGTGTCTAGTACCAGTACAGGTATGGACTAGGAACTGACCACTGGCGTTCCGATTTGGGTAGTGTGGGATGAGTAACATACAGAGGTCATCCCCCAGAGATCCATTGGACAGCTCTGAAACTGCTTGAGACTATATACTACTAGACAACGTTTAGCTCAAGCAGACTGGTCATGGAGAGAGAGAGAGAGAGAGAGAGAGAGAGAGAGTGTGTGTGTGTGTGTGTGTGTTTAGCTAGGAGTCTGTTTAGCTCACCGACTTAATAGAAGAGTGATTGATAGGTTGTTTTACGAATGTGTATGACAGAACAGGAGGACTCAACCAGGTGTTTACGGAGACAGGTGTTTGAGTCAGAGGAGAGTGTATGAAGAAGTAGAAAGATTTAGAAACGGAAAACGAAACGTCATTGATGAACTGCTGAGTGGAAGACCAGAGTGCGTGGTAACTCACACAGTGAAACGCCGGATCGACCAGCTAGTCCGTGGCAAGAAGGAGTCACTATTGATGAAATATCTGTAGATTTCAGTATCAGTTACGGCTCTGCGCACAAAATTGTCCATGATGACCTCGGTTATAGGAAAATGTGTAGTAAATGGGTCCAAATGCAGCTGAGAACGAGGGAATCGAGAGAGTATAACATTGGTTATATGGTCACATGAAGAGCGATTATCGCCCATGGCAACGGGCACTTAGTATAGCGATGGCGATGGTGCTAATGGTAAAGGTTCTATAAAACGATGTCTTTCAAGTAGGCATGCCTCTGTCTTCCATGTAGGCGTGGCAGTCTTCCAGGTAGGCGTTTCTTTGTCTTCCCGGTAGGCGTGTCTCTGACATCCAGGTAGGCTATCTATGTCTTCCAGGTAGGTGTGTCTGTCTTAAGGGTAGGTGTGTTTCCGACACCCAGGTAGGCGTGTCTATGTCTTCCATATTGGCGTGTCTGTCTTTCAGATAGGCGTGTCTGTCTTCTAGGTAGGCGTGTCTCCTTCTTCCATGTAGATGTGTCTCTGTCTTCTCATTTCTTTAATATAATTCTATCTGTAATTTAGAAATACAAAAGCAAACAATGCCATGATTCTAATAAATGAAGTTTATTTGTTTTGATAATAATTTCAAGGGAAAGACAACAAGACGACAATTCTGAGCTGGCAGGACAAACGTAGAACTATTGACTTGAAATAATGAGATGGAATGGAGGGCGTGGTTCATTTGGGAGTGTTGTGCCATATCTTATTTACTGCTGCAGTAGTTGAAGTAAGAGTGTTGATGATATTGTTGGTAAAATCAGGGTTTTGTTGCTGGTGAGGTCAGGGTTTATTGATGGTGAAGTCAGGGTTTGTTGTTGGTGAAGTCAGGGTTTGTTGTTGGGGGACGTCATGGCATTGTTGCTGTTATTGGTGATATCAGGGCTTTACTGTTGGTGAGATCAGGGTTTGTTGTTGGTGAAGTCAAGGTTTGTTGTTGGTGAAGTCAGGGTTTGTTGTTGGTGAGGTCAGGGTTTGTTGTTGGTGAAGTCAGGGTTTGTTGTTGGTGAAGTCAGGGTTTGTTGTTGGTGAAGTCAGGGTTTGTTGTTGGTGAAGGCAGGGTTTGTTGTTAGTGAGGTCAGGGTTTGTTGTTGGTGAAGTCAGGGTTTGTTGATGTTCTTGGTGAAGTCAGGGTTTTGTTGATGTTCTTGGTGAAGTCAGGGCTTTGTTGATGGTGTTGGTGAAGTCAGGGTTTTGTTGATGGTGTCGGCGAAGTCAGGGTTTTGTTGGTGGTGTTGGTGAAGTCAGGGTTTTGTTGATGGTGTTGGCGGTCAGGGTTTTGTTGATGTTCTTGGTGAAGTCAGGGTTTTGTTGATGGTGTTGGTGAAGTCAGGGTTTTGTTTATGGTGTTGGTGAAGTCAGAGCTTTGTTGATGATGTTGGTGAAGTCAGGGCTTTGTTGATGTTGGTGAAGTCAAGGCTTTGTTGATGGTGTTGGTGAAGTCAGGGCTTTGTTGATGTTCTTGGTGAAGTCAAGGCTTTGTTTTTGGTCTTGGTGAAGTCAGGGCTTTGTTGATGGTGTTGGTGAAGCCAGGGCTTTGTTGATGGTGTTGGTGAAGTCAGGGCTTTGTTGATGGTGTTGGTGAAGTCAGGGCTTTGTTGATGGTGTTGGTGAAGTCAGGGCTTTGTTGATAGTGTTGGTGAAGTCAGGGCTTTGTTGATGTTGGTGAAGTCAGGGCTTTGTTGATGGTGTTGGTGAAGTCAGGGCTTTGTTGATGTTGGTGAAGTCAAGGCTTTGTTTTTGGTGTTGGTGAAGTCAGGGCTTTGTTGATGGTGTTGGTGAAGTCATGGCTTTGTTGATGGTGTTGGTGAAGTCAGGGCTTTGTTGATGGTGTTGGTGAAGTCAGGGCTTTGTTGATGGTGTTGGTGAAGTCAGGGCTTTGTTGATGATGTTGGTGAAGTCAGGGCTTTGTTGATGTTGGTGAAGTCAAGGCTTTGTTGATGGTGTTGGTGAAGTCAGGGCTTTGTTGATGTTCTTGGTGAAGTCAAGGCTTTGTTTTTGGTCTTGGTGAAGTCAGGGCTTTGTTGATGGTGTTGGTGAAGCCAGGGCTTTGTTGATGGTGTTGGTGAAGTCAGGGCTTTGTTGATGGTGTTGGTGAAGTCAGGGCTTTGTTGATGGTGTTGGTGAAGTCAGGGCTTTGTTGATAGTGTTGGTGAAGTCAGGGCTTTGTTGATGTTGGTGAAGTCAGGGCTTTGTTGATGGTGTTGGTGAAGTCAGGGCTTTGTTGATGTTGGTGAAGTCAAGGCTTTGTTTTTGGTGTTGGTGAAGTCAGGGCTTTGTTGATGGTGTTGGTGAAGTCATGGCTTTGTTGATGGTGTTGGTGAAGTCAGGGCTTTGTTGATGGTGTTGGTGAAGTCAGGGCTTTGTTGATGGTGTTGGTGAAGTCAGGGTTTTGTCGCGTTGTTGCGATATTGTCCTTGTCGTTAATCAAATGTAAAATTATTGGCCAATGAGGAATTATATTCATTCAATTCTGACCGTTCTTTTATGTATGATTTGACCTTGTGGTTATAATCTCATGTATGTGTGTGAAGATTTATGGGAAAATAATTGTGATCAATCTGATATTTATGATTTGACCTTGTGGTTATAATCTCATGTATGTGAGTGAAGATTTATGGGAAAATAATTGTGATCAATCTGATATTTATGATTTGACCTTGTGGTTATAATCTCATGTATGTGAGTGAAGATTTATGGGAAAATAATTGTGATCAATCTGATATTTATGATTTGACCTTGTGGTCACCTACTTTGTATGAAGCCAATCATAATAAAAAGATAGATATAAATAGATATTTATTCATCACAGATTGCAGACACAGTATACAAGTGAGAACATGCCATAAATATGAATGGTACTGTGAGATAACGTGATCTCACGCGAGATCTTGTAAGATAGCGTGTCACGTACCGAAATGAGATACCTCGCTGGAAAAAAGAGGGGCGAGATGAGAAATTGGGACAAATCAATACATATAGAAATGTCACTTCTGATCAGGGCAGGCGACTAAGGGATTTGACAGCTGGACAAGATTATCATCGACCAAGCGAGTGTTTATTTCCACCGTGCGACCAAATAGTTTAAACCGAGTTCGTTCCAGACCTTCTTATAGCCTGCCATTATTCGGGTACATTCACATCATCAAGCATAGACCATCTACAGACCTTATTGTCCTTGTGATAGAGACACAACAGCAGTCCTAGGTTGACAAAAAAAGTATGAGTAAGGAAATGGAGAAAATGCCAGTCCAACCAAGTAGTCGTGCAGCGACACGGCTGGGGGGACAATCACTGTGTGTATGGGTGTGGATGGGTGTGTGTATGTGTGTGGGTGTGTGTTTGTGTGCGTGTATGTTTGTGTGTGCGTGTGTGTGGTGTGCGTGTGTGTGCGTGGTGTGTGCGCGTGTATGTATGTTTGTGTGTGCGTGTGTGTGGTGTGCGTGTGTGTGCGTGGTGTGTGCGCGTGTATGTATGTTTCTGTGTGCGTGTGGGCGCAGGTGTGTATGTGTGTGAGTATGTTTGTGTGTGTGTATGAGTGTATGTATGTTTGTGTGTGCGCGCAGGTGCATATGTGTGTGAGTGTGTGTATGTATGTTTGTGTGTGTGTGGTGTGTGTGCGTGCGTGGTGTGTGCGCGTGTATGTATGTTTGTGTGTGCGTGTGTGCGCAGGTGTGTATGTGTGTGTGTGTATGTATGTATGTTTATGTGTGCGTGTGTGCGCAGGTGTGTATGTGTGTGAGTGTGTGTATGTTTGTGTGTGTGTGTGTGAGTGTATGTATGTTTGTGTGTGCGCGCAGGTGTGTATGTGTGTGAGTGTGTGTATGTTTGTGTGTGTGTGTATATGAGTGAGTGTATGTGTGTGTGTGTGTGTATGTATGATCAAAGCGGGGACCGAATTCTTTCCGGAGTATTATTCACTGTGAATGTCGGGCTGGATTTACGTTTTTTTGTTTACCAGAGTACCCATATCTGCAATGATTTGGATAGGGTATCATAAATATATAAATATGTCATAAATTAACAGAAATGGATATCTCTCTCTCTCTTTCTTTCTCTCTCTCTCTCTCTCGTGCACAATTATATGAGTCACTCACTCCCTCGCTCACTCACTCCCTCGCTAACTTACTCTCTCGCTCACTCACTCACTCCTTCACTCATACACTCACTCCCTCGCTCACTCACTCATTCATTCAAGCCATCGCTCGCTCATTCACTCACTCACTCCCTTGCACATTCACTCATTCACTCGCTGCTTCACTCACTCACACTCCCTCATTCCCTCACTCACTTCCTCTCACTCACTCATCACTCGATATCTTCCTTATCCACTCTCTCACACTTACTCCCTCTTACCCACTCTCTCCCTCATTCGCTCTCTCTTTCATTCGCTCTCTCCCTCATTCACTCACTCCCTCATTCACTCACTCCCTCACTCACTTACCCACTCTGTACATGTTTACAGCAAACACATCACCGTTGTACGGATTATATAAATATTACATACAAATATTGCAAGTTAGTGGCTACAAGAATTCATTGTACTATGTACATCATTCATTTAAATTAGCGAAGACCGATCTATGTAGACTACTGTACATCACCGACTGTCCACTCTGAACCCTCTCTCTCTCTCTCTCTCCTCCCCCCCCCCCTCCACCCCAACCCTCACAACCCCACCCCAAACCATCGCTCTCGCTGGTTGCCAGATAAGGTTAGACAACTCAGGAGAACAATGAAACCTCCATTCTTGTTCCATGTTTTAGCCCGTCACTTAGTAGGTCCTTCCGTATGGCCCCGATTCGCGTGATGTGATATTATGTATGTTGCTAGTTCTGGATAAGACATTCCATTGTCTGACTGGTGCATGCTTCAGGCCATTGTTTGACTGGTGCATGCTTCAGGCCTATCTTCAATAAGTGTGTCAGGATATAGCGCCTAGTGTTTAAAGTTTCGCCAGACATTGAGTCAAAGTTTCGCCAGACATTGAGTCAAAGTTTCGCCAGACATTGAGTCAAAGTTTTGCCAGCCATTGAGTCAAAGTTTCGCCAGACATTGAGTCAACGTTTCGCCAGACATTGAGTCAAAGTTTTGCCAGCCATTGAGTCAAAGTTTCGCCAGACATTGAGTCAATGTTTCGCCAAACATTGAGTCAAAGTTTCGCCAGACATTGAGTCAAAGTTTTGCCAGCCATTGAGTCAAAGTTTCGCCAGACATTGAGTCAACGTTTCGCCAGACATTGAGTCAAAGTTTCGCCAGACATTGAGCCGAAAGTTTCGCCAGACATTGAGTCAAAGGATAGACTACGATCATTTGTTACGTGAGAGAATTGGTAGAGCTAGAGTGGACCCGGAAGTTCGATAGTGTTTAAAATGATTATGTACACCTATTATTTCTTATTGATTTGGTACAATATTGTTTCGTACGTATACAACTTATGGTTGTTCAGCTTGTTTGTTGTAGTCGTGGATTTGTGGATAATGACTGTTTTAATATATGTGGCGTGGAGCTGCTATTATAGCAGTTATAAGCATGACACTGTCTTTATAACCGTCGCCCACCTGTACAGGTATTCTGTGTAACCCTGTCATAAACGTCTCCAAGGGTGCTGTTTAACCCCGCCCCTCTGACACACAAACCTCTATTTGGAAATTACTCTGGAATGTGGGCAACAATTCTGGAACATTTTCCGTTCTCTGTTCTGGATTTCGTGGGGGCAGCTATTTGGCCTGGACTGGCGGGAGATCGAAGATGGTTGACAGTTACTGAACGAGCCGTATATCGATTGACTGTACCCTATTTTTATGTCAACCCTGGTCTACCCCCTGCACTTCCCTCCCCCGGTCCTCCCTCGCACCTTATTATATTTGCGAATTTCTGTCAGATTCTATCACCTGACACATCATATTATCATGCGTTTATTGTGTCTACTGCAGTCCCCATTCATCTAGACTAGGAGTCGGTAATCATCTTCCGGCGGTGGCCATGTCAGCGATTAGGGAGTGGAAGAGGGGACCACGGAGAGCAATGATCATGCTAGGGAGTGAAATCGAGAAGGTGGGCTGTAAACAGCTAGAGGCGTAGGGAGGGGAGGGAGGCGACCATGTTAATAAGTGAAGGGAGTGAAAGTGGGCGAAGACGGGTGGGGAGACCACGTCAGTTCGTGTATGGTGGACCGTCTTCGCCTCAACTGAAAGATGTGCTAATCAGATACAAGTGGCCAGGTTGCTGCTACCATACGCTTGGATTATCTGTGAGTACTGTCAGACTAAGACTGCTGGATGCAGGCCGGCGCTACACCAGGTCTCAGGTTGGTGGTTAGGGTCTGAACGTTGGTCGGTGGATCACGTTTTTAGTTATGGTGTTACGGGCCTGACATTTCAGCTGGCGGGTTCAACCAGGCCTGGGGGCTGCCAATCAATGTCTAGCTAATCAAACATATGCTTTATGTCCAATCTATTATCTAGATCTTTTCTTTCTAGGTCTTAATCTAGACCTTTTCTGTCTGGTCTCTGATCTAGACGTCTTCTGTAGGTCATATAGTTCCTACCTGCTCATTGTTACCCATTTATAAAAAGATATCACCTGTAAGATCAAATGTCCTACTTATCCGTTGTTTTCTCTTAATCACCTCACTTTTGTAAATTGTATTTCATTATTTCTGCCACCAAATTCCCCCTCCCCCACCTCCTCCTTTGTGTGGAAACTGTTGCTACTGCTTGACCCTGTCCCTCTCTGGAAGATGTCACACCGCAGTCAGCTCATCGCTGTCATCTACCGGCTTGGTGACCACAACAATATCTTTCTGCCCGAGAACCTGCCGAACAAGAGAAATCAGTTACACGTACATGAAGCTGTCACAGAGTTGTACATGTAGCTGTCACAGAGTTGTACATGTAGCTGTCACAGAGTTGTACATGTAGCTGTCACAGAGTTACACGTACAAGTAGCAGGTGACAGATGAGCAAGTCTAATCTCATTCAACTCAAACAGTCCAGACTCAAGTACTCGCTAGCACAGAATGGACATATTAAGAACTACTAAAGGTGTCAGATTGACTAACATTGATTGTGTAGACGAAAGCAATACATCATGGCATGGCGCCTCCTCTGTAGATGCAACATGTAGATGAAGAACTGTGGAGCAGGCTTCGTGCAATGGGATCAGCAGGTGTTGATGAACAATTAACCCATTAGTGGACATTGGAAGTGGAAATCACAGTTGGCTTCTCATTCTGTTATATGAGAGACTTGCCAATGAATCCACATCTTCACACCACTTTTTTCTCTTCCGAACCAAGTAATGCGGCATTTAAGAAAAACATGGGAATAGACATTACTTTAGGGCTCTGTCAATGATAGCTGGCGTGAACTAAAACGATTGTCCGCTTGTTGCATGATAGATAGCACGCGAGGTCACGAAACACGTGAGTCTACACGCGCGCGCACACATTTAATCGTCCCAGTAAAACACAGATAATGGCAAACTGTTTCTGTAGATCTCATGCCAGAGCTGAAAGTCGATCTTCCGAGTTACCAATACTACAGGACAGACAATTGACTCAAAACGTCAACTCTTTGTGATGATCTGCCACGTGACCTTTGTCTTCTGCCTAGCAAAGGTCAAGCTATAGTTGATTTAACATTTATGGAAATGGCGGGATCTTGTGATAGTTTGATGGCATGATGCCGTGGTGATACGAGCAGTCAGCTGATGCACGCCCTTCTGTCTGTGGTCGATGACTGTGACCTACCTCATCAAAGATCTCAGTGGGTCAGGCAAGCAGCTTCAGGCACGGTCTTGCTAAACAGGTCATGTCAGTCATTGACTGCTGGTCTGCTGGAGGTGCAGGCTTGAATGTGTGTGTGTGTGTGTGTACAATGAAAGTGTATGTACAATAGCTATGTGTGTGCATGTGTACAATGCAGCTTTGTTATAATTAAAGTGTGTGTACAGGTGTACAATAAATGTATGTGGATTAATATGCGTGTATAATATAATTGTGTTTACGGTAGAGTTAAGTAGAACTGAGTGTATAATTATCTTCTCCAGCAGCTGCACTAACAATGACGTAGTATCGCCGTAGTTTACAGCGAGGCTGCGATATCTACGCTTTTCACCCCGACACAGATGGTTTCAAAACGGCATTTTGGGACTAGTGAGCTTTCTCTCTTTCATCATTGTTCGTTTAGCCAGACTACATGGGTGCAGACTGTTTCCAGAACCGCCACTTGTAGGTAGAATAGGTAATGGTTCCCTGACCCTGACGCAGGCATCCATCTATGAGTCACTGGTCCTGGCAAACGCAGTCATCTATGAATCACTGGTCCTGGCAAACGAAGTCATCTATAAGTCACTGGTCCTGGCAAACGCAGTCATCTATGAGCCACTGGTCCTGGCAAACGCAGTCATCTATGAGTCACTGGTCCTGGCAAACGCAGTCATCTATGAGTCACTGGTCCTGGCAAACGCAGTCATCTATGAGTCACTGGTCCTGGCAAACGCAGTCATCTATGAGTCACTGGTCCTGGCAAACGCAGTCATCTATGAGTCACTGGTCATGGCAAACGCAGTCATCTATGAGTCACTGGTCCTGGCAAACGCAGTCATCTATGAGTCACTGGTCCTGGCAACCGCAGTCATCTATGAGTCACTGGTCCTGGCAAAAGCAGTCATCTATGAGTCACTGGTCCTGGCAAACGCAGTCATCTATGAGTCACTGGTCCTGGCAAACGCAGTCATCTATGAGTCACTGGTCTTGGCAAACGCAGTCATCTATGAGTCATTGGTCCTAATGCAAGCACCCATCTATGAGTACTAGTTCTGACTCAAGCAACCATCTATGAGTACTGGTTCTGACTCAAGCACCCATCTATGAGTACTGGTCCTGACGCAAGCACCCATCTATGAGTCACTGGCTGCTGTCAGTACAATCACTGGTACATATTCGACGCACAGTGTGTGTACAGTAGAATTGTGTGAATATAACCAAACTGTGCTACTGAAGACCGGCCGGACTGTGTTGAAACAAAAAGCCAAGACTTTTCTGTTTGATGAATTTGAAAATCAAAGCATGGACCAGTCTTCCTTTGTTCAAATACACATTGTGGATGTATTCATATCTTCTTGATTACCCGCCTTGATATAGAACATCTCTTCTCTCTCTTTACTCACATACCATGACATAGAACATCCCACCTGTTTACCCACGTACCTTGACATAGAACATCCCGTCTCTCTGTTTACTCAGCTCTTCCTTGGCAACCCGCGCGATCCGACAGCTCATCACGATCGCCGTCATGCAGACGATGATCTCTGTTCCCGCCGCAGCCAGCGACACGTAGATGAGCACATCCTGTCATAGATGACGTCAACCGATCGTGTCAGCGCGTGGCTTTAGGTGTGTCATGGCATATGTGTGCGTCAGTTGGTTTATGTTACGTGGTCTGTGTGCGTCAGATGGTTTATGTTACGTGGTCTGCGTGCGTCAGTTGTTTTATGTTACGTGGTCTGTGTGCGTCAGATAGTTATGTTACGTGGTTTGTGTGCTTCAGATGGTTTATGTTACGTGGTATGTGTGCGTCAGATGGTTTATGTTACGTGGTCTGTGTGCGTCAGTTGGTTTATGTTACGTGGTCTGCGTGCGTCAGTTGGTTTATGTTACGTGGTCTGTGTGCGTCAGTTGATTTATGTTACGTGATCTGTGTGCGCTAAAACTGTAAAAATTGTATATGTACATGATCATGTTTGCTAAATTTTATTGTGAGGGCGTCATTAGTGGAGGTGTGGGAGGGTCTATAGTGGGGATGTGGGGGCGTCTATAGTGGGGGTGTAGGGGCGTCTATAGCGGGGACGTAGGGGCGTTTTACTGGGGATGTAGGGGCGTCTATAGTGGATGTGTTGGGGCGTCTTTAGTGGGGGTGTGGGTGGGTCTATAGTGGGGATGTAGGGGCGTCTATAGTAGGGATGTAAGGGCGTCTTTAGTGGGGGTGTGGGTGGGTCTATAGTGGAGATGTGGGGGCGTCTATAGTGGGGGTGTAGGGGGGTCTATAGTGGGGATCTAGGGGCGTCTATAGTGGGGGTGTAGGGGCGTCTATAGTGGGGGTGTGGGGGCGTCTTTAGTGGGGGTGTAGGGGCGTCTATAGTAGGGGTGTAGGAGCGTCTATAGTGGGGGTGAAGGAGCGTCTATAGTGGGGATGTAGGGCGTCTATAGTGGGGGTGTGGGTGGGTCTATAGTTGGGATGTGGTGGCGTCTATAGTGGGGGTGTGGGGGCGTCTATATTGGGGGTGTGGGGGCGTATATAGTGGGGGTGTAGGGGCGTCTACAGTGGGGATGTAAAGGCGTTTATAGTGGGGGTGTGGGTAGGTCTATAGTTGGGGTGTGGTGGCGTCTATAGTGGGGGTGTGGGGGCGTCTATAGTGGGGGTTCGCGTGTACTTGTATGTGTCTGTAGTGTGGGTGTATGTGAGAGTGACTGCTGACTCTCGTAGAGGTTTTTCTGCTCTTCAGAGAAAAGAGAAAGAATGAAGAAATGAAGGAACAGCCAGCCTCCTCAGTTGTACGATCTGTGCCAGGTACTGTCCCACCCTTGCAAGCCAGCCTCCTCAGTTGTACGATCTAAGGCAGGTACTGTCCCACCCTTGCAAGCCAGCCTCCTCAGTTGTACGATCTGTGGCAGGTACTGTCCCACCCTTGCAAGCCAGCCTCCTCAGTTGTACGATCTGTGGCAGGTACTGTCCCACCCTTGCAAGCCAGCCTCCTCAGTTGTACGATCTGTGGCAGGTACTGTCCCACCCTTGCAAGCCAGCCTCCTCAGTTGTACTTTCTGTGGCAGGTACTGTCCCACCCTTGCAAGCCAGCCTCCTCAGTTGTACGATCTGTGGCAGGTACTGTCCCACCCTTGCAAGCCAGCCTCCTCAGTTGTACGATCTGTGGCAGGTACTGTCCCACCCTTGCAAGCCAGCCTCCTCAGTTGTACAATCTGTGGCAGGTACTGTCCCACCCTTGCAAGCCAGCCTCCTCAGTTGTACGATCTGTGGCAGGTACTGTCCCACCCTTGCAAGCCAGCCTCCTCAGTTGTACTTTCTGTGGCAGGTACTGTCCCACCATTGCAAGCCAGCCTCCTCAGTTGTACGATCTGTGGCAGGTACTGGCCCACCCTTGCAAGCCAGCCTCCTCAGTTGTACGATCTGTGGCAGGTACTGTCCCACCCTTGCAAGCCAGCCTCCTCAGTTGTACGATCTGTGGCAGGTACTGTCCCACCCTTGCAAGCCAGCCTCCTCAGTTGTACGATCTGTGGCAGGTACTGTCCCACCCTTGCAAGCCAGCCTCCTCAGTTGTACGATCTGTGGCAGGTACTGTCCCACCCTTGCAAGCCAGCCTCATCAGTTTTACGATCTGTGGCAGGTACTGTCCCACCCTTGCAAGCCAGCCTCCTCAGTTGTACGATCTGTGGCAGGTACTGTCCCACCCTTGCAAGCCAGCCTCCTCAGTTGTACGATCTGTGGCAGGTACTGTCCCACCCTTGCAAGCCAGCCTCCTCAGTTGTACGATCTGTGGCAGGTACTGTCCCACCCTTGCAAGCCAGCCTCCTCAGTTGTACGATCTGTGGCAGGTACATCCCAACCTTGCAAGCCAGCCTCCTCAGTTGTACGATCTGTGGCAGGTACTGTCCCACCCTTGCAAAGTCAGCCTCCTCAGTTGTACGATCTGTGGCAGAGACTGTCCCACCCTTGCAAGCCAGCCTCCTCAGTTGTACGATCTGTGGCAGGTACTGTCCCACCCTTGCAAGCCAGCCTCCTCAGTTGTACGATCTGTGGCAGGTACTGTCCCACCCTTGCAAGCCAGCCTCCTCAGTTGTACGATCTGTGGCAGGTACTGTCCCACCCTTGCAAGCCAGCCTCCTCAGTTGTACGATCTGTGGCAGGTACTGTCCCACCCTTGCAAGCCAGCCTCCTCAGTTGTACGATCTGTGGCAGGTACTGTCCCACCCTTGCAAGCCAGCCTCCTCAGTTTGGTTGTACGATCTGTGGCAGGTACTGTCCCACCCTTGCAAGCCAGCCTCCTCAGTTGTACGATCTGTGGCAGGTACTGTCCCACCCTTGCAAGCCAGCCTCTTCAGTTGTACGATCTGTGGCAGAGACTGTCCCACCCTTGCAAGCCAGCCTCCTCAGTTGTACGATCTGTGGCAGAGACTGTCCCACCCTTGCAAGCCAGCCTCCTCAGTTGTACGATCTGTGCCAGGTACTGTCCCACCCTTGCAAGCCAGCCTCCTCAGTTGTACGATCAGTGGCAGAGACTGTCCCACCCTTGCAAGCCAGAATCCTCAGTTGTACGATCTGTGGCAGGTACTGTCCCACCCTTGCAAGCCAGCCTCCTCAGTTGTACGATCTGTGGCAGGTACTGTCCCACCCTTGCAAGCCAGCCTCCTCAGTTGTACGATCTGTGGCAGGTACTGTCCCACCCTTGCAAGCCAGCCTCCTCAGTTGTACGATCTGTGGCAGGTACTGTCCCACCCTTGCACGCCAGCCTCCTCAGTTGTACGGTCTGTGGCAGGTACTGTCCCACCCTTGCAAGCCAGCCTCCTCAGTTGTACGATCTGTGGCAGGTACTGTCCCACCCTTGCAAGCGAGCCTCCTCAGTTGTACGATCTGTGGCAGGTACTGTCCCACCCTTGCAAGCCAGTCTCCTCAGTTGTACGATCTGTGGCAGGCACTGTCTCACCCTTGCAAGCCATCCTCCTCAGTTGTACGATCTGTTGCAGGTACTGTCCCACCCTTGCAAGCCAGCCTCCTCAGTTGTACGATCAGTGGCAGGTACTGTCCCACCCTTGCAAGCCAGCCTCCTCAGTTGTACGATCTGTGGCAGGTACTGTCCCACCCTTGCAAGCCAGCCTCCTCAGTTGTACGATCTGTGGCAGGTACTGTCCCACCCTTGCAAGCCAGCCTCCTCAGTTGTACGATCTGTGGCAGGTACTGTCCCACCCTTGCAAGCCAGCCTCCTCAGTTGTACGATCTGTGGCAGGTACTGTCCCACCCTTGCAAGCCAGCCTCCTCAGTTGTACGATCTGTGGCAGGTACTGTCCCACCCTTGCAAGCCAGCCTCCTCAGTTTGGTTGTACGATCTGTGGCAGGTACTGTCCCACCCTTGCAAGCCAGCCTCCTCAGTTGTACGATCTGTGGCAGGTACTGTCCCACCCTTGCAAGCCAGCCTCCTCAGTTGTACTTTCTGTGGCAGGTACTGTCCCACCCTTGCAAGCCAGCCTCCTCAGTTTGGTTGTACGATCTGTGGCAGGTACTGTCCCACCCTTGCAAGCCAGCCTCCTCAGTTGTACGATCTGTGGCAGGTACTGTCCCACCCTTGCAAGCCAGCCTCCTCAGTTGTACGATCTGTGGTAGGTACTGTCCCACCCTTGCAAGCCAGCCTCCTCTGTTTGGTTGTACGATCTGTGGCAGGTACTGTCCCACCCTTGCAAGCCAGCCTCCTCAGTTGTACGATCTGTGGCAGGTACTGTCCCACCCTTGCAAGCCAGCTTCCTCAGTTGTACGATCTGTGGCAGGTACTGTCCCACCCTTGCAAGCCAGCCTCCTCAGTTGTACGATCTGTGGCAGGTACTGTCCCACCCTTGCAAGCCAGCCTCCTCAGTTGTACGATCTGTGGCAGGTACTGTCCCACCCTTGCAAGCCAGCCTCCTCAGTTTGGTTTTACGATCTGTGGCAGGTACTGTCCCACCCTTGCAAGCCAGCCTCCTCAGTTTGGTTGTACGATCTGTGGCAGGTACTGTCCCACCCTTGCAAGCCAGCCTCCTCAGTGTGGTTGTACGATCTGTGGCAGAGAGTGTTGCTAGCGGATCGGCCTTTATAGCCATAGAAGTCAGTGTCGAAATACAGGAGACAGAGTTGGCCAAAACTTACAGGACAACCTTATTGGTTGTAAGTAGAACTAAATAAACTGTTCCACCGGTCTGTCGGTTCAGAACATCCAGCTCTTGTAGCTGTACTTACAACCAATCAGCTTACAGCCAGCTCGTGTAGATGTACGTCCAACCAATCAGCTTACAGCCAGCTCGTGTAGCTGTACTGGTACATGGTCTATAGAGACTGAGACGCCTATCAATGCATGAATGATGTGTACGTGTACATGTGGGCATCTATTGTGTGTGTGTGTGTGTGTTTGTGTGTGCGTTTAATGTGTAGGCGTATGTGTGTGGTGTGTAAAATTGCTTAACATTTAATGAAAATTGCATGTGTTTACTAATGCGGTCACTCACTTTGTTTTCCTTCTGGAACGTATGGCCGTCAGTGGTGTGGTTAACCAGCCCTACTCTCAGCAGCTGGATGCTGACCACTGACACAACCATGGAGACCAAGGAGAAAGCTGTGAAGCACATGATCTGTGGAGCCAATAGAAATCAATCTTACATGGATGATCGCACAAGTTAACTCAATGTAATTATCACGTGACCTTTCAGTCCAATAGAAACTATTGTTACATGATTCTCACGCGCAGACCAGATAGAGCTGTCAGTGCCACCTGGTGTGTTCTCAATATGAATGAAAGAGCGTCTACTAATATCAGTCTATTTCTGCTTCCATCAACGGATCTGCTCATACCGTCACTCATAGATCTACAGTCTATTGTAATAGATTGAATCCAAAACCAAACCAGACGATATTGTATTTTCTACAACAAAAAACCAGTCCAAGAATGTCAGTCCGCGTGTGCCGATACTACATGACACTGTGGGGCGATGAGGCTAACGTCTGGTCAGACAATGTTAGCCAGGGTTAGAAGACATATACTCGCCTAGATCCTCACCTGACCTCATCGTTGGTAGTCCTAGAAACGGGCTGTTGTCGAGGACAACAGTCTGGCTAACAATGTGAGGTTCGACGTGATCCCCGTAGTAGTGAGTGACACGCAGATGAAAACAAGCATTGCGCAACCGACTGGGGGACACCGGTCCACTTCATTAGCACGCTCCGGATGTGATCGCCTGTGTCCGCCGGTATCCAACTTGTAGTTCAGAAGAAACACCTGTGACATCTCCCTGTTGCTGATACGTACACTTCGGGTTTGGTTTACAAAACATCTGTATGTTTAAACTGATTGGTTGTAAGAATAACAACAAGAATTGGCTGTAAGTACAGCTACAAAAACTGTTTGTTAGCTGATTGGCTGTAAGTAAAACTGTAAGAACTGTTTGTTAGCTGATTGGCTGTAAGTACAGCTACAAAAACTGCCATAAACGGGCGGTAGCCATCTCCTCACCATCACAGCTTTTACTTCCCGGACTGAGGGAGCCGTTGCGGTCTGAAAATAACATTTTCCATCTCAAATGGGAAATGAACCTAAGACCACTCAGATGCGAAGCCAGCTCGCGAATCACTTTGTTACGTGGCCCCCTTATTGGTTGTAAGTAGAACTAAATAAACTGTTCTACCGGTCTGTCGGTTCAGAACATCCAGCTCTTGTAGCTGTACTTACAACCAATCAGCTCACAGCCAGCTCTTGTAGCTGTACTTACAACCAATCAGCTTACAGCCAGCTCGTGTAGCTGTACGTCCAACCAATCAGCTTACAGCCAGCTCGTGTAGCTGTACGTCCAACCAATCAGCTTACAGCCAGCTCGTGTAGCTGTACGTCCAACCAATCAGCTTACAGCCAGCTCGTGTAGCTGTATGTCCAACCAATCAGCTGACAGACAGCTCGTGTAGCTGTACGTCCAACCAATCAGCTTACAGCCAGCTCGTGTAGCTGTACGTCCAACCAATCAGCTTACAGCCAGCTCGTGTAGCTTTATGTCCAACCAATCAGCTTACAGCCAGCTCGTATAGCTGTACGCCCAACCAATCAGCGTACAGCCAGCTCGTGTAGCTGTACGTCCAACCAATCAGATAGCAGCCAGCTCGTGTAGCTGTACGTCCAACCAATCAGCGTACAGCCAGCTCGTGTAGCTGTACGTCCAACCAATCAGATTACAGCCAGCTCGTGTAGCTGTACGTCCAACCAATCAGATTACAGCCAGCTCGTGTAGCTGTACGTCCAACCAATCAGCTTACAGACAGCTCGTGTAGCTGTACGTCCAACCAATCAGATTAGAGCCAGCTCGTGTAGCTGTACGTCCAACCAATCAGCTTACAGCCAGCTCGTGTAGCTGTACGTCCAACCAATCACGTACCGGGTTGGAATTCCTTTCGTGTTCAGTTTGACTGGGCATGTCATGTCTCGGTATGACCCACTTTTCTACATACACAAATGATTGCCAAACTATTGTACAGCAACACTGCCATCGTAGAACACAAACAGATTCACATGCGCATCCACACATTCTCCAATACGTCCTGATATAACTTAAAAGACCATGGTCTAGGGTTGAAAGGGCCGTTTCTTCGCCTGTAGAATCCAGAAAGGCAAACATTTAAATAAACCACAAAACTATGTTTGTTCGGGATGATGGCACTGGCTGTGGCGGTGAAAGTTGGGGGATTTGTTCTGACCAACATGAAGATGGCAACATATTAGTGGTACAATTCTTGTCATACTGATGGCGTTGGTGTTAGTTGCAGTTAACACTTACCACGTAGGAAGACTTCTTTCTTGCACACCAAATGCCCAGGATTCCAGAGATGAAAAACTGTAATAAGAAAAACAATAACAAGAAATTGTAGAAAAGTTAGCAAAACTAGCAGACGTTAGTAACATTCCAAAACTAGCAGACGTTAGTAACATTCCAAAACTAGCAGACGTTAGTAACATTCCAAAACTAGCAGACGTTAGTAACATTCCAAAACTAGCAGACGTTAGTAACATTCCAAAACTAGCAGACGTTAGTAACATTCCAAAACTAGCAGACGTTAGTAACATTCCAAAACTAGCAGACGTTAGTAACATTCCAAAACTAGCAGACGTTAGTAACATTCCAAAACTAGCAGACGTTAGTAACATTCCAAAACTAGCAGACGTTAGTAACATTCCAAAACTAGCAGACGTTAGTAGCATTCCAAAACTAGCAGATGTTAGTAACATTCCAAAATTAGCAGACGTCAGTAACATTCCAAAACTAGCAGACGTTAGTAACATTCCAAAACTAGCAGACGTTAGTAACATTCCAAAACTAGCAGACGTTAGTAACATTCCAAAACTAGCAGACGTTAGTAACATTCCAAAACTAGCAGACGTTAGTAGCATTCCAAAACTAGCAGACGTTAGTAACATTCCAAAACTGGCAGACGTTAGTAACATTCCAAAATGGTTGCGAGTTTTCCAAAGTGGAACACTAGGGAAGTGCAAGAAGTAGAGGGAGACTAAGGAGAGATCATTGAGGCGAGTAGGACACGTCATCTTGAAGGCAGTCTACTGACGTCATAAGACGGAAATTGTTCTGGATCTCACCTTCCTCTATTGCACTTGGACCCATCCGTATTAAATGTCCTTGGACTCACCCCCTCTAATGTCCTTGGACTCACCCCCTCTAATGTCTTTGGACTCACCCCTTCTAATGTCCTTGGACTCACCCCCTCTAATATCCTTAGAATCACCCCCTCTAATGTCCTGGGATTCACCTTCCCCCGTGCACAGAAGAAAGAGCGAAAGATATACATCGACATGAAGAAGAGAGAGGAATTCATAGATAATAAGACGATGATAGGACACGCACGGAATGTATCACTGACAGAAAGTGAAGAGAGCTATAGTTAGGGACATGTCAGCAACAAACAAGAAAATAAACATAGCTGTTCTGTTTAAGACAACAGGGACGAAATGTTTAGAAACAAAGACAGCAAAAAATAATATAGCGACACTGTGGCGGTACTGAAGGCCAAAATAAAGTGTCTTAAAGCATAGACAAGAATAGTATAGCTCAGATACCACATATGCCCTACATCTCAGCACCACTGTGATGGGAGGCTCCGACATGGCTGGGGCTTGCGTCTCAGCCCGGCCCGGTCGAGCCGCAGAAATGCACCTGGTTAAATGCACTCCTACCTCGCTCTTTGCCTCTGTCTGCTATCAGTCATCCCAATGGACGCAGAAGAGATGCAGTCCAGCCCTATTGGGACAAACTCCCAGGTGGCGGGGAATGCTAGGTGTGCCATCACTGCAGATTAGCCGAGAAAATAAAGGGAGCAAAGAGATAACTCACTCACATGCATATGCTACGTTTCTGGCAGGACGTTACGATCCTGGGACACAGTCACACTGGACTGCCTCTCTTCCGGGATAGTACAAACTAGTACATTGTCCATCATATCATTGCCAAACCCTATAGACACGATAGTCCTGCAAGACAACTTCCTAAGAGAGACAACTCTGACCAAAAACAACTGCTGCCTTGCAGTTAGGCTGGGGACAGCCAAAGGCTAAGGAGGGCATCCCTACAGAAACGTCTGTTGAAATCGGATGCACTGAGCCACAGGCTTAACAAAATAAAACAGTGCAACGTAAATATCGCTGTGAACAGCGTACGATGAAGAAGAAGAAGAAGATACCACATATAGTATAGCTCAGATACCACATAGGCAGGAAGAACATGAAGGAAACCGACATTACGACAAAAAGAAAAACCTTTATCTGTGACACAACAATACACAAAGGAAAACGACTAACAAGTGCAGAGAGAGGTGATGAACATATATGCGTCTGATAGCAGATATCAGACATCATATTTTTCTGATAGAAGATAAACGTCTGATAGAAGATAAACGTCTGATAGAAAATAAACGTCTGACAGAAGATAAACGTCTGATAGAAGAAAAACGTCTGATAGAAGATAAACGTCTGATAGAAGATACACGTCTGATAGAAGATAAACGTCTGATAGAAGATAAACGTCTGATAGAAGATAAGCGTCTGATAGAAGATAAACGTCTGATAGAAGAAATACGTCTGATAGAAGATACACGTCTGATAGTAAAAAAGGCTTCACAGTAGATGTGGTTCCGCACATCCGTCGACGTAAGACAAGGAAGGGACTCTCCCCACCACTCTTCAAAATATTCCTAAAAATTATGAATGATACCCTTGAAGATTATGTTGGCACTGAAAGGTTAGGTGATAGAACAATGACCAACTGACGCTTTGACAGAGGACACCGTCGGGTTGGCATTACGGGCTGGAAGGGACGGGCTGGAAGAGACGGGCTGGCAGTGACGAGCTGGCTGGGAGGGGTTGGCATAGACGGGCTGGCAGGGACGGGCTGGAAGAGACGGGCTGGCGGAGACGGGCTGGCAGGGACAGAGACAGAACTTTGAGAATTGATCCGAAGACAGGCTGTAACAGTACAGGGTTATGCCATGGAGATGAACGCAGAAAAGACAAAGTTGATGGCCAACAACACTGAAGGAATCAACGCTGGGATCAAGGCAAATGGACAGGATCTTGAAACAGTGAATCGTCTGGGCTGAACCATCAGTGGTGAGTGATCAAATATCTGGGCTGAACGATCAGTGGTGAGGGATCAAATATCTGGGCTGAACGATCAGTGGTGAGTGATCAAATATCTGGGCTCAACGATCAGTGATGAGGGATCAAATATCTGGGCTCAACGATCAGTGGTGAGGGATCAAATATCTGGGCTCAACGATCAGTGGTGAGTGATCAAAACCAGAGGTCCTGACCAGAGTAGGACAAACAACAGCAGCGCCTGCACGATTGAAATATATATGGAAAGATAAACGACTCTCTCTCTCTCTCTCTCTCTCTCTCTCTCTCTCTCGCCATAGTGATGAAATTCGAATATAGACCATTACTGATTTGTTAAACTTTGGTTTTGTTGATAGCAACCGGGTAGTACATATTTGTCTTCGTCTGGCGAAAACCTGTGGATAGACCCGATATTTCTGCCTATATGTAGGCCGGGCTGAACATTTGTCCTATTGGTAGTTGAAATTTACAAAATACTGTTGGATGATTGTGCCCACTGTCTATGAGAATCGTCCATGCGATGAAACATTGGGACATATGTGTTTACAGATGTCCTTCTTGACCTTACAGAAGGTTGTTGACACCATTGGTAATGCCATCGGTGAGCACAATGGGTGTTCAACCAGTGCCTTTTCGATCTTCAACAATTGTAGCAGATCCCAGTCTGCCCTAGGGTTATTCTAACTTAGAACATTATCACACTCATCCACATCATCCATGACCACACTCAGCAAATAATATAGCACACAGCAGATGGTATATTTATTATATAATACTCATACCAGAAAAATGAGTAGTGAAATTACAAACACAATACAATACATATCATCTTAACTAAATATTCCTATATTATATATATGTTAATATAAATATTAACTAAAGCGGAAATTTTAAGCATTAGCTATTGATGGAATTCCCAACTATCTTCTTCTTCTTCTTCTTCATCGTTCGTTCTCAATCTCCCACTACCAAACCTTGAAAGGGCTTAAGTAGCAGAATGTAGTCCAGGGAACGGAATGCGTTGTGTCGTAGTTTACAGCTTGGCTGCGATATTTGCACCTTTCGGTCCAACACATCCGACTTCAGCAAGCAGTTTTTGAGTATCGGGTTAGCATTCCCTCTTTGATCCCTTCTCCTTAGCCAGTCTGCCCTGCTGCAGCCTGTTATCCAGGATCACCGCGTGGAGGTGTAAAAGGGTCTTGGCAACTACGGTTCGCTGGCCCTGACGCTAGCAGTCAGCTATGGGTCATTGACCCTGACGCTAGCAGTCAGCTATGGGTCGCTGACCCTGACGCTAGCAGTCAGCTATGGGTCGCTGACCCTGACGCTAGCAGTCAGCTATGGGTCACTGACCACTGCAACTCATGCGCTGCTCAGCGTCTTGATCCCAACTATCTAAATCCAGTTCTATTGCCGTACACACATCACACGCCCATCTAGATCTCCCCTAGTCGATCTACACACTCGCTAAACTCGTCAGGACATGCCTCGTTCACAATGTGTCCTGCTACAACACACGTTCAGATTATCTATTAATACAAAACTCCCACACACACACCTATTTGAGTGGCTGGCCAAGACTCAAAATGGCGTATGCTGTTTGAGCGATTCTGTTCTATCTCCAACATTCGTACAACAGTCTATCAATCGCTCCTCTATCTAAGTCGGTGAGCTAAACAGACTCTTATCTACATTCACTCATCCCCTCTCCATGCCAGCCTGCTTGAGCTAAACTTTGTCTAGTCTTATATACACTCAAGCAGTATCAGAGCTGACCAATGGATCTCAGGGTGATGGCTCTATTCAGTCGTTGTTGGAACGAATTACTCTGAACACCTGTCACTCATCTATCGCAGCAAGCTCCGCTGCCCTCCCGTCTGTCACTCACCTCCCCCATTCCCCAAATCGGAACGCCAGTGGTCAGTTCTATCTGTACATTCTTTCCGCAACTCCGATTCCCTTTGTTGAGACGGTGAGTGACCTTGGCGTAGTGACCAGACAGAGAGTGACCTTGGCACGCATTCAGGTACCTTTGTTATCAGCAACCACATCACCCCTGCCCTAAACTCTCATGCTCGGGGTGGAACTGTTGCAAAAGAAATGTCAGTTCACATAAAGTCCATTCTTTGTTTGTCGAAGAAGTGTGATCATCATTCTATCTTCTACAGTGAACGCCAAGTTGCCGCCGACAGATGGCAGTTGTCTGATCACCCCCTACAGATGTAACACTCCTGTCTCCAAATGCACAATCGTGTTTTTTTTTTGTTGAAAATTGTTTTAACTGCACACAGGTATGGATATTGTCCTAACTGTACACAAGTATGGATATTGTCCTAACTGTACACAAGTATGTTCTAACTGCACATTTATTTCACAATAATAAAGCCCATTTCGGCCTAGAATTTAAACAATTATATGAAGGTCATGAATTTCTCGGCCACATGGTGTATACTTGTGTGTGTTTATGAATATGTGCGCGCGAGCGCACACATACACACACAAATAAACTATGGAAGCACCGAATATGGGTTTTTCCCTATTCGGCCCAAAACAGTTAATGATCATAGCCTACTGTAGATATAGACCTTCTGACTGACGGGAAAATCCCTCTGAAACGTCACATTCCACGGCTAACTAAATAATGGAACTTGAATTTTCTAATTGTCAGTGCAACTATAATAGCGCGTTTGGGAAACAAAGATGGATGTGCAGTTGGTGTCAGGGCAGGATTCTGTAAGAAGATCACTCTAAACAAAGTATTCTTGTGTTTTGTACCGTGAATTTGCTTGATTTCTATGTGTGGAACATCGATTGATTATGAACCTTGGCACAATATGAGTTCCATTATTTAGTCGGTGGTGGAATGTGATGTTTCAATGGATTTTCCCGTTGAGTCGGACGGCCTATCTAAAGTAGGCCATGTTAATGTGATAGTAGTGAATGTTTGACGTAGCCAGTTGTGTCCAGTACGTTTACACACATTTCTTATAATTATGACATATAAATTGACGTTTTAAAGTATGACATTGTTTTTAACAAAAATTCCCGCCAAAAGTCATCGCTGCATGAAACAGGCTTTTGTAACATACCATTCTCTCAACATTCTCTGACAAACGAGTTTCTCTCAACATTCTCTGACAAACGAGTTTTTCTGAACATTCTCTGACAGACGTGTCCCTCTTAGTATTCTCTGCCAAAAGACGAACTATGGTTGTCTGACAGGAGTTGCTGGCGCTGCGGAACAGAAGCTCCCTTGGGACGCCTGTTGGAGATGAGGTCTTAAATGTGTGCCTGTAAGAACAAAACGCACTATTACCGTCCTGGCCAACGTGCGTGCCCAAAGGGCGGCAGTCTGTTGTGCCCCGACTGAACGTCACAGGCACGTGAGGTCATATGAGATCGCAGCTCGTCTGATGCTATCGCCAGCGTCGCTTGTCAAGGGTGACCAAATATTATCAATTTTCATAATCCCCGCCGTGTTTTCGCGTTTGTCAGTCAGTGTGCCAAAACTGGAACCAAACGTCGCTCTTAATAACAAGACAGAAACCAAATGTGTTTGCCAATCAATACTGATTCCGTCAGAGCGGAAACAAAGCGTCGGTCTTAAATGGGACCTTCAAACTTGTCGATTATCGTCGCAGGAACGATCAACCAAAATCCCACACTTTTACAAAACACAGGAAGCGCGCAAGTACAGCACATGTAGAATAATTTGTGTAACACGCAATAGCTTAGTTTGGTAGTGGAAAGTTGTGTAATTCTAAAGTCGTTGATTTTAATCTCGGTCGCAGTTAACTTGTATTCTTATAGTTGAATTATAACAATGATGTCAATAGTTTTATTTAAATATGACTGGCGTCTAAACATGTCCGCCAGTTTTGGCGTGTTAAATGCTTGTTATGTGATAACTTTGTCACTATTCCCACACCGCATAAGCCCAGTTTTCACCGACATTTGTTTGTCACTCGCGATTCGGCGAATAAACAAGTCCTGGTACAGACGATTAGCCCACAACTAGAAAGCATCTACTCTCGGTGTTGACGGTAAATTCGTCGGGCTAATGTTCACTAAACTCGTTCAAACCAAACCCACGCCATACACGCAGATCAGCTTCGATAATCGCTATTTGTGGTGGCGTATTGAACCTTTTAGGCTCCACTTGGCTTGTTTCCGTTAATATTGTTCAATCTGTTGACTGTGTGACTACAACCGCCAAAACGGTACTGTTAGCTGTTCCACGCCGCACAACGCTAAGCTGAGCGTGATAAGTCTGGCAGACAGATCACGTTTATTCTAATTTAGTGTCACTTTCCGTGAAAAATGTCTTCGCATTTTTACCTTCCCTCTAGAACAAAATCGATCACCCTCGTGAAAACAAATTAATGACTGAATTCAGCTGAGCGCAATCGATTAATAACGGTTTCCCGCCTGTTTTCTTTCCCGTGGCTCTTCGCATTCGGCGCTCAACGGAAACCATCCCACTACGTCACTTCCGTTCTGACACACACACATTATCGTGTCTTCTCTCCTCTGGGTGTCCGTTCTGACACACACCCAAAGGGAGGGAGGAGAGGCGGTGGGTCCCGTAGAGACGAGGAGAGGCGTTGGGTCCTCTCCTCCCTCCCTATGAACCCACATCCTCTCCTCCCTCCCTATGGACCCACTTCCTCTCCCCCTCTCTACGGGTCCACCTATCTTCCCACTAGTGGTGGCTCATGCATTGTATTCCAGAGAAGCGGAAAAATATAAATTTATCAAGTGGATGTGCCATATCATTCCACACCAAACCCAACCACATCCTACCCACCCCAACCCTACCAAATCCACCCCAACCCTACCAAACCCACCCCAACCCTACCAAACCCACCACAACCCTACCAAACCCACCCCAACCCTACCAAACCCACCCCAACCCTACCAAACCCACCCCAACCCTACCCAACCAAACCCACCCCAACCCTACCAAACCCACCCCAACCCTACCAAACCCACCCCAACCCTACCCAACCAAACCCACCCCAACCCTACCAAACCCACCATAACCCTACCAAACCCACCCCAACCCTACCCAACCAAACCAACCTCAACGCTACCAAACCCACCCCAACCCTACCAAACCCACCCCAACCCTATCTACCTCAACCCTACCCAACCGAACCAGCGTGTTGTTCCTTCCAGGAGACTCATAAGCTGAACTTCTGAAACCTACAACACGATGTCAACAGTTTTCTCCCTCGAAGGGAAGAGTTTTCTCTATCGCTGGGTTTAGGCTTAACTGTCCCTTCCATTAGGCAAGTAGGAGTAGTGCCTACGGAACTAGAAGTTGGAAACCTAACCGGCCAGCTCTGCCTAAACTCTCTCTTTCTCCAGGTTTGATCCTATTTCGATGTTTTCTAAATTCCGCCTTCTTCTCCCGTTTCAATATGTCCCAAAGTACATTTACAATACCCCTGCTGACCAGCTTGTGTCACCGTTTGGCCGGTCCTGTCTGTCAATTTGCCAAGTTCCCACTTTTCTGGAGCCACTACCAACCTTTCTTGGCTATCTTATCTCCCTACCCATCCTTCTGGGACAGTATGTCACCACGTCAAAGGTAGCTCAAAGCCCCTATAGCTATTGCCTGTGTCTTTTAGCAACACCCGCAAAGGGGCGGCCTCACACCCCTACCAACTTCCATCCATGGCAACTAGGCACTAGCATATTGGCTCTAACTCTTCGCCCATCCCTAAGTGACTTGTTCTCACCACTTTAACACCCGTCTTACCTGTGTGAAACCTGTTCGATCGCAGAAACCTACTCAAGTAAAACCAACCATCTCCTCTCCCCCTGTCCTGACATTTCTAATAGAGACTAATCTTGACCGGCTTTCTTAAAGAAGGCACGACTTTGAACTCTCTCACCGTCGTGCGTGAACTCTGAACTTTGAACTCTCTCTCTCTCTCACCTGTGATACAATCTGATAACATTATCTCAGCTGACGTCAGCCTTTCATCGGCCAAGTTGTAAGTTGTAACTCCCATGCTTCATGCACGACACTTCACATATACGTGACACTGAAATTGCATTTCACACATATCTAACACTAACCATGTCACAGAACGAGGGGGGGGGGGGGTGGTTGTGTGGAGATATTCGAGCTCTCTGGGTTAGGACTTTTGTGTCCTAATGAGGACATTAATCTTCGCTGTAAAGTCGGTCGTCGGTCGTCGTATAACTGGGCGACGAAGTGCCAACCCTAGTTCTTCATCCGATACAACGAATGTATACAATCAGAGCACACAAACATTCCCATCAAACAAACATCAACAAACATTCCCATCAAACAAACATTCCCATCCAAACAAACATCAACATTCGTCACATCGTTCTAGACCAACAATGGTTTAACTGTCGTTGCTGTCGATCCGCCAAGTGAGGATTGTGTTGTCGGATAATTTGATCCTGTTTTTTTTTGTTTGTTGATGAACAATGAGTCCGCCGCTGCTAGTGACCTGTAACCGAGCAATTTCTAGCTTTGTGCACTGTTGAATAATGGATTCGATCCAACTCCAACTAGGATTCTCTAGGACCAACAAGCTGGCGAGTAAAACTATTCGGTAAATTATATTGTCCGTACACCAGTAACTGGGTATTGCGCATGACTTAGAGGCGTGGATAGGGAAGGTAAGGTCGACCAGCTGGTATGGACACATCTAGGTTTGGAAAGCCAGTCCTGCATGTCCTTGATCCCCTCATGTCTGGCAATGCCAGTCCTGCATGTGAAGATCTTTTTTACTGGCCTATGTCAAAGCCTCATTCTAGTAGCCGTATGGCCCAGGTCAAAGTCTACCTGCGAGTAGCCGTATGGGCCAAGTCAAAGTCTACCTGCGAGTAGCCGTACTGGACCAGGTCAAAGTCTACTTGCGAGTAGCCGTTTGGCCCAGGTCAAAGTCTACCTGCGAGTAACCTCACTGGTCCAAGTCAGTCTACCTGCGAGTAGCCGCACTGGACCAGGTCAAAGTCTACCTGCGAGTAACCTCACTGGTCCAAGTCAGTCTACCTGCGAGTAGCCGCACTGGGCCAGGTCAAAGCTCACACGAGAGTTGTAGTAGACAAGAGGCACCCACCGGACATGAACATTGCAGATGTCAAGGAGAGAAGAATGAAGAGAGGGATGTCATGGATGGCACGGGCAGAAAGAACGATTGGTGAGGTCATCACACTAGAGACCTTAAACCAAGGGAAAGAATGGATTCACACGGGAGATAACAAGACAGACTTTCACTGGGTCATTGTCACTCTGGGGACAGAATCCGGAGACTGGTGTTGTGGGAAAGGTGACCTCAAGATTAACAAGTGAAAATGCACAAGATTCTACTGCAATCATTTATACTGATACATCGGTCTTTCACGTTTACCTTGGCTAGATTTGTGGCGATGGATAACGGTGACTTCCTGGTATCAGGGGCCCCAGACGTGTGGATAATTGGCAATGGATAACGGTGATATTTTGAAGTTGATCAATGACCTCATTCTGGAAGAAGACACTTCGGTCGATAGATAATACCAGCGAGGAACAGATTGCAGGAATTTGAAATCAAAGCAGGACCATCCGAGATGGTTCATGACAGAACGGAGCAGGAGTATGTACAGCCATCGGGTTGCATGAACCATTTACACTCTTTGCTATTTGCTGAGAGGCAGTGAGTTCCTATGGGTAATTCAAGAGTGGAATCACGCAGATTCTTAACTGGACATACATAAAATATATGGGTTGTCATGGACGTGTAGTTGGGTTGTCTTATAGCTGAATGGATGGGTCTTATAGCTGGGTGGGTCTGTCTTACAGCTGGGTGGGTCTGTCCTACAGCTGGGTTGGTCTGTCCTACAGCAGAGCCGGAAACGTTACATGTCATACTGTAGCTGGGACCAGCCGCTCAGGCAGAAGACTAGAGAAGACTAGCGTGACAACGGACGGATCTTGCTGGCAGACGACACTGGCCAGGTCTTGGGATGCGATGACACCTGTCATACTGAACATGCCAGAGTTTAGCCAGGACAGATCTCTTATGTGGCTTTCAAGCCGCAGCTTTTAGGCGTGGATATCGAAGAGCAAAGATTTCGTCTATAATCAACTCTTCAAGGCGTTCGTTGTACTCTTTTATATTTGATGTGGATTATGTAATGAGAGCTGCCAGAAAGAAGGAAGCATCAGTGTGTACATCCAATGTGCTATTGGAACCAACAGAAGCCATACTCTTCACTATTTGATGCAAGAGACTAATCATACATGGATCTGTCCTGGCTGCCGGTTTGTTCATTCTGAATAACATTACAAAGTTTACTTCCTGTTTATAGCGGATTTGATTTTTCAGAATCAGAAACAAAGATATTATTAGATGAGTAGGTTCAACCCAAGTGCTAGACCTCACCAAGAGACAAGTAGGTGCAACACCAGTGCTAGACCTCACCAAGAGATAGCAAATCAAATGGCTCCGACACGTAACACGTCAAACACCAGATTGTATCCTATATAAAGCAATGCTACACAGATACAACGGATACAAAGTCAAGGGCCGACAACGCAAAAGATGGATAGCAGAAATAACAGAAGCAGTAAAGCGCCCCGTGCACGAAGCATATGCTGGGGCCCGATCAAGAAACTTCTTCATTACCTGACGCTGAAAGGCACAAGCACATACTAGGGCATGGTCAAGAAACCTCTCCATAACCTGACGCTGAAAGACACAAGCAGGAAACAAGCGGAAAGAAGAAAGCAGAAACAATAACTTGTTTGACGCGAGAAACATGCTGCATAAGACCAGACAAAACAAATAAGGTTATCAAATGTTTGTACTTACGAATCCTCCACTCCAGATGGGGGAGACACTGTGAGCTAACCAAACGTCGGCTCGGATGCTGCTGATGACACCCACGCATGCGCTGAGAAGTCCCAGGAAAATGTGGAATCCAGAAATAACAAAAACCGACGTCTCGACTACCTTGAACATCGTCCGGGGTTTGGTTACTCTTTGGTTGGACACCATGATGAAGGTTTCCTCAAATGTCGCAAGAGAATGGTAAATATTGTCTTTGACCTAAATCTCTGAATTTGTAACAGGACTCTTTCCCAGGAAATTAAATGATGGAGAAGGAAATGAATTTGTCTCAAAATGGAACGGATATTACGATCTAACAATACACATGTTCGTGAAATATTGTTAACACTTTGTACGTCAATTTGATACAGTTATTAAGTGAACTTGTCCGTCACAGGTTAGGTCTAGGGGATGCTGCTGAGAAACGTCTCTCTGGTTTTACAGCAAGCGATGAGAGAACATTACAGAGTTATAAACCTGCTCTGTATGTGGAAGTGACGTTGGGCACACAGACCGACCAGTGGTTCTTGGGAGATCAATGGCACTTTACTTCACGTGTAGCCAATCTGTGATGAAAAAACAATATAGCAACTTTATCCATGTGAGCTAATTATTCTTGTTTATAAAAACCAGCAATTCATCAGAACAAGCCCTTCTCCCCGCCCCCCCCCCCCCCCCCACCTCACCCAGCCCCAGGAAAGTCCTATAAGAAAGCAAGATCAAGAATGCTCCATAATTGTATATGTTTGTTTGGGCAGGTAACTCTTGACATATGTCACTATCGTTCACTTTCGATTATCTCTACCTACTATAACCAACAGCACTCTTGTAATCACAGTCTACATCTTTCAGTCATGGTCGATTTGAGCATTTTCTGGGGTGGTCTGACAAACATGTCTATCATCTGTCACGTGACCAGTGTGTTCTCCGGGAATTCTTGTCTACCAAATACAACCACAGCATTCTTCTTCTTCGAAGGGTTTGTGTGTGCGAGGATTGTTCAGAGTGTTTACAGTAGGGTTTGTGTGTGCGAGGATTGTTCAGAGTGTTTACAGTAGGGTTTGTGTGTGCGAGGATTGTTCAGAGTGTTTACAGTAGGGTTTGTGTGTGCGAGGATTGTTCAGAGTGTTTACAGTAGGGTTTGTGTGTGCGAGGATTGTTCAGAGTGTTTACAGTAGGGTTTGTGTGTGCGAGGATTGTTCAGAGTGTTTACAGTAGGGTTTGTGTGTGCGAGGATTGTTCGGAGTGTTTACAGTAGGGTTTGTGTGTGCGAGGATTGTTCAGAGTGTTTACAGTAGGGTTTGTGTGTGCGAGGATTGTTCGGAGTGTTTACAGTAGGGTTTGTGTGTGCGAGGATTGTTCAGAGTGTTTACAGTAGGGTTTGTGTGTGCGAGGATTGTTCAGAGTGTTTACAGTAGGGTTTGTGTGTGCGAGGATTGTTCAGAGTGTTTACAGTAGGGTTTGTGTGTGCGAGGATTGTTCAGAGTGTTTACAGTAGGGTTTGTGTGTGCGAGGATTGTTCGGAGTGTTTACAGTAGGGTTTGTGTGTGCGAGGATTGTTCAGAGTGTTTACAGTAGGGTTTGTGTGTGCGAGGATTGTTCAGAGTGTTTACAGTAGGGTTTGTGTGTGCGAGGATTGTTCAGAGTGTTTACAGTAGGGTTTGTGTGTGCGAGGATTGTTCAGAGTGTTTACAGTAGGGTTTGTGTGTGCGAGGATTGTTCAGAGTGTTTACAGTAGGGTTTGTGTGTGCGAGGATTGTTCAGAGTGTTTACAGTAGGGTTTGTGTGTGCGAGGATTGTTCAGAGTGTTTACAGTAGGGTTTGTGTGTGCGAGGATTGTTCAGAGTGTTTACAGTAGGGTTTGTGTGTGCGAGGATTGTTCAGAGTGTTTACAGTAGGGTTTGTGTGTGCGAGGATTGTTCAGAGTGTTTACAGTAGGGTTTGTGTGTGCGAGGATTGTTCAGAGTGTTTACAGCCAGATGTGTCAGTGTATGGAGACTAGTGTGTGTTTACAGTAGGGTTTGTGTGTGCGAGGATTGTTCAGAGTGTTTACAGCCAGATGTGTCAGTGTATGGAGACTAGTGTGTGTTTACAGTAGGGTTTGTGTGTGCGAGGATTGTTCAGAGTGTTTACAGCCAGATGTGTCAGTGTATGGACACTAGTGTGTGTTTACAGTAGGGTTTGTGTGTGCGAGGCAGGTGATCTTGATATTACACACTCAATCTGTTCACCGTATACTCACATGTGGTCACACACTCATTCGATCTGCGTGTACACATACTCTGGAACATACATCGTTCCCTCGGTGTCCTGCACACACACCACACACATTCAGATCTCTTCTAGTCACAGGGTGTCCAACACACACCTTATAGAACAGCTGACCGAGACTCAAAGACGTATTCTGGTTCAGTCACTCTGCAACTCATTCCATCTCTCACACATTTGTAAAACAGCCTGTTAACTAGTAGCAGCCTATCAATCGCTCTTCTAGTAAGTCGGTGAGCTCGACTATCATTCCTTTTGGAAACAGCTCCTAGCTAAACTCTCAGTCCCTCTCTCTCTCCATGGCCAGTCTCCTTGAGTTAAACGTTGCCTAATATTATATATATACTCAAGCAGTATCAGGGCTGTCCAATGATCTTCTGTGGGTTTTCTGACTCAGCCATCACTCTAGTTCGGATCTACCTCCAACTAGTTATTGGAAGGAATCACTGCGAATTCCTGTCACTCTAAAATGTCGTAGCAAGACCTGATGGCTTCTGTCTGTCACAACACCCCCCCCCCCCACCTCCTTCCAGGTTTGCCTTCCCACTGCGATCCATAAGCCCACGTGCAGTCTGTTTCCAGGGCCGCCGCCTGGAGGCGGAATGTGGTCTAGGTCAGCCCTGGCTCGCTAACCCTAATTCTTTATTCTTGACTCCTGGAACCAACATCATCACACACCAGTGGACATTCTCATCAGTTCTTCCTTCAAAGCAGCCAGCCAAGCTTATACATACTCAGTTTCCAGTCAGGTGTTGAACACAATTTCTTCCTTTTCCCTTAGTCACTCCCAAATCCATCATCCTCTGCACATGTGCATTTTCGCGACCCTGTGTCTCTTTATCATTCTGTAGACTGTCCATGACTGCCCTTATCAACTCAACCCTGTCTCTCGTCATCACCGCCTCGTTCACCCCAGCTCGTCCCGCCACTGCATCAGCTCTTTCGTTGCCCCAGACGCCTGCATGTCCCGGACAGTAGATCCATGTGACACATTGTACACCAGAGTCGTTCAGAAGAGAGGCCCACTTCCTTGTTAGCATGAACCGTTCTATAACACGGAGCACGCCCTGCGAGTCTGACAGTATCAATGCGTGTGCACTCGCTAACGCTAATTCAAGCAGCCAGCTACGAGTCTCTGACTGATGTATGCTCATTCACTGTCGCTTCAGAAGCGCTGACAAACTGATGTCACTGCCAATCGGGACAACTAATAGGTGCTCAATCGCCTTCAACAATTCGCAAAGAATGTTGATTCTTGCGGTTTCATAAACCCACTGGATGTACAAACTTCTGCCCAGTCCTCTCATGATTGTGTAACTCTGTGGATTTCTAGTTGGCTGATTTCAGTAGTAATGTCCACGGTGGGCACATAATGTTACCTCTAATCGTTTCTAGGAAGTCGCCAAAGAAGGTTACATTCTAAAATCACTTGAGAACTACCGACGGTTGTAAGTGAAACGTAGCTCATTGTTAACATGTTTGTACGCTTGACAGCCTGAGGAAGCAGCCCTGACAGAGAACGATAGATGATCACCAACGTAGATGACCCGGAGGATGATGGGAGACGACTGAGATAGTTAACTACTGATTTGTAATAAGATTGAATGAGACTCAGTCAGGATTTAGGGTATCAAAAATATAAGACTAAGAATCTGGGAAGAATAGTTTCGGAGGAAACATCCGAAGCTATGGCTTGAACCCTCTGAGTTAGTACATAATGTTTATTTAGTTAGTACATAATGTTTATTTAGTTAGTACATAATGTTTATTTAGTTAGTACTTCAATTTGGTTGATGATATTATGTCACAATTATTCATGCACATAAATGATATTATTTTGTTGTAATGGTTAACGATAGTTTGAGTGTTTTCTGTGATTGAAGTCGTGTTGTTGTGTAGTATCTGTTGTAAGCCAGTAACTCTAAGATAACTCTCACATAAGCCTAACCTGCTACAAATAGATTATTGGTCCGCGTGACTAGGATATCATAAGCCTAACCTACAACAATATTTGCTCCCTTTAATATTTCCCCATTTGATTTCTAAGCATCGAATAATAGTCAGAATAAATAATATTACTAAATAATATTAATGGTAATAATAATAATAATTATAACAACAATTATTATAATGACAAGATTTCTTAGCAGAGTAAATTTTCATATGACGTGCGCTGTTGGTATTCTGGAGGGAAATAGCTGCCATCTGACAGACAATTAGACCCTGACTTGGACAAATGTCACAGACCTGTTTAGTTGACCGCAGTCATTGGTGTGTGTAAACAAACACCAAAGCCAAACGGGAGATGGGAACGCCTGGTCTTGGTGAGTTATCAAACATGGTACTCCGCGTGTCGTCTCGGCCAGGGATTCTCCAACAGAGTGGCCAAGAGACCACATGTGATATTTATCTGAAGTCTGTTATAATTATCTGAAGTCTGCCATATTTATATGAAGTCTGCCATATTTATCTGAAGTCTGCCATATTTATCTGAAGTCTGTTATATTTATCTGAAGTCTGCCATATGTATATGAAGTCTGTTGTATTTATATGTAGTCTGCCATATTTATATGAAGTCTGTTATATTTATATGAAGTCTGCCATATTTATATGAAGTCTCCCATATTTATCTGAAGTCTGCCATATTTATCTGAAGTCTGTTATATTTATCTGAAGTCTGCCATATTTATCTGGTCTGCTATATTTATCTGAAGTCTGCTATATTTATCTGAAGTCTGCCATATTTATATGAAGTCTGCCATATTTATATGAAGTCTGCCATATGTATCTGGTCTGCCATATTTATCTGAAGTCTGTTATATTTATCTGAAGTCTGCCATATTTATCTGAAGTCTGCCATATTTATCTGAAGTCTGCCATATTTATCTGAAGTCTGCCATATTTATCTGGTCTGTTATATTTATCTGAAGTCTGCAATATTTATCTGAAGTCTGCCATATTTATCTGAAGTCTGCAATATTTATCTGAAGTCTGCCATATTTATCTGAAGTCTGCTTTATTTATCTGAAGTCTGTTATATTTACTCAGTGCAATCGGTCTGCTGATCACCAAACGATATTTATTGCACATGGGGCTGTGGCAGAAGGACAACTTTTCATTATAGAAAAGAATAAATGGAGATTCTTGGAGCCATCTTGAGAGAAGAATGCAGATGTACGAGAGAAATAGGAAGGCCATCGCACAAGCTGAAACACGTTTGCCGAAAGGTATGAATACACTAACATACATGCCACTGAATGATGACAGCCAGGCACAGAGTCTTATAACTTAACTTAACTTAACTTAACTTAACTTAACTTAATGTCTGTATACTGGTTTACAAGACTCTGCAGAGTCTGTGATATGTAGAACCAATATAGCCTTATGTCTAAATAAACACAGCATGTCTGGCTGTACTTCTGGAGAACAATGCTAGGCCAGGCTTTGGACAGTCAAGATTGAACAAAGTCAGTCTAGCTCATTCTTATTCAACATAATAAGATTGTTACAACTAAGTTGATTCATTAATATCGTGTCACAATTTGGTGCTATCAATGACAGAAGAAGTCACAGAAGACAGGAAGACTTGAGATGGCAAGACAAAATAGCCGGAAAGCTAAAAATAAAAGAGAGACATCTCGAGAGAGTAGATGGTATCAGAATGGATGATATACATCGTCAACGCCACCAGGTTAGGCACGTAATGATGATTGTTCTACACTTGCTTAGTCTACATGACTGATTGAGTGGCAGAATGGTAGAGTGAGAGAATGGTAGAGTGGGAGAATGGCAGAGTGAGAGAATGGTAGAGTGAGAGAATGGCAGAGTGAGAGAATGGTAGAGTGGGAGAATGGTGGGTTAGGAGAATGGTAGAGTGGGAGAATGGCAGAGTGAGAGAATGGTAGAGTAAGAGAATGGCAGAGTGATAGAGTGGTAGAGTGAGAGAATGGCAGAGTGAGAGAATGGTAGAGTAAGAGAATGGCAGAGTGAGAGAGTGGTAGAGTGAGAGAATGGCAGAGTGAGAGAATGGTAGAGTGAGAGAATGGTAGAGTGAGAGAATGGTAGAGTGAGAGAATGGTAGAGTGAGAGAATGGTAGAGTGAGAGAATGGTAGAGTGAGAGAATGGTAGAGTGAGAGAATGGTAGAGTGAGAGAATGGTAGAGTGAGAGAATGGTAGAGTGAGAGAATTGTAGAGTGAGAGAATGGTGGGTTAGGAGAATGGTAGAGTGGGAGAATGGTGGGTTAGGAGAATGGTAGAGTGAGAGAATGGTAGAGTGAGAGAATGGTAGAGTGAGAGAATGGTAGAGTGAGAGAATGGTAGAGTGAGAGAATGGTAGAGTGAGAGAATGGTAGAGTGAGAGAATTGTAGAGTGAGAGAATGGTAGAGTGAGAGAATTGTAGAGTGAGAGAATGGTAGAGTGAGAGAATGGTAGAGGGAGAGAATGGTAGAGTGAGAGAATGGTAGAGTGAGAGAATGGTGGGTTAGGAGAATGGTAGAGTGGGAGAATGGTGGGTTAGGAGAATGGTAGAGTGAGAGAATGGTAGAGTGAGAGAATGGTAGAGTGAGAGAATGGTAGAGTGAGAGAATGGTAGAGTGAGAGAATGGTTGGTTAGGAGAATGGTAAAGTGGGAGAATGGTGGGTTAGGAGAATGGTAGAGTGGGAGAATGGTAGAGTGAGAGAATTGTCGAGTAAGAGAAGGACAGAGTGGGAGTGTTGGGGAGTGGTGGTGGGGGAGGAGGAATGGTAGAGTTGGAGAATGTCAGAGTGGAAGAGTGGCAGAGCGATCTATTGTCCCGGCAATGGTGCCGGGTTAAATCCCGGTTATAGACACACTTTTGTCGACCCGGCAGTAAATGGATTCCTGATCTTCTGTTAGTCAAAGCAAGACCAATGAGGAAGAGGTAGTCCACCTCGTGAAAAAATCAAACCCAACACAATGAAGCTTCTGACACTTGATCCCCGACGGGATCGCTTGTTATGGGCTAACCCTTGCCTTTAGCGGGTCTGCAATCAGCTGGGAACAACACGTGACGAGTGAGGCCTGTTTGGGATCTCATGCCTCAACAAGCGAACGTTCTCAGAGGCCGCTAGTCCCACGTGACGATTAAGGCCTGTTTGGGATGCCATGCCTTAACAACCGAACATTCTCAGAGGCCGCTAGTCCCACGTGACGCGTGTGAGGCCTGTTTGGGATGCCTTTCCTCAACAACCGAACATTCTCAGAGGCCGCTAGTCCCAATTACGCACCGTTATCCTGGTCGTACATTGGCACAGAACACACATATTATCAATGTTCTACAAATAATAGTTCTTGTAATGGCTCAACATCTGGGTGATTTCCCACAAAATATGTCGTTGACAGATAACATCATGTGTTGTCTGCGGTCGTTTTCTGTGCGAGTAATTGCATAACTTTGTCTTTGTTGTTCGTCACTCAGTGTGCCAAGTCAAACAAACAGAGCTATAAAAAACGGAGATGTTTGAAATATTTCAGTAGGTCACGGTAGACCGATATGTCCCGAGTATTAGCCCCAAGTGGGCAGGCCGAGATGATATTTCAACATTCGGACAGCTCGATAATAGAGTTATTGCTGCCGATATCAGTCTGAGAGTTTGCAATGTCACGTAAATCACGAGGGCATGTATAGTGGTAGTAGTAGTAGTAGTAGTAGTAGTAGTAGTAGTAGTAATAGTAGTAGTAGTAGTAGTAATAGTAGTAGTAGTAGTAATAGTAGTAGTAGTAGTAGTAATAGTAGCAGTAGTAGTAGTAATAGTAGTAGTAGTAGTAGTAGTAATAGTAGTAGTAGTAGTAGTAATAGTAGTAGTAGTAGTAGTAATAGTAGTAGTAGTAGTAATAGTAGTAGTAGTAGTAGTAATAGTAGTAGTAGTAGTAGTAATAGTAGTAGTAGTAGTAGTAGTAATAGTAGTAGTAGTAATAGTAGTAGTAGTAGTAGTAATAGTAGTAGTAGTAGTAGTAGTAATAGTAGTAGTAGTAGTAGTAATAGTAGTAGTAGTAGTAGTAATAGTAGTAGTAGTAGTAGTAATAGTAGTAGTAGTAGTAGTAATAGTAGTAGTAGTAGTAGTAATAGTAGTAGTAGTAGTAGTAATAGTAGTAGTAGTAGTAGTAATAGTAGTAGTAGTAGTAGTAATAGTAGTAGTAGTAGTAGTAATAGTAGTAGTAGTAGTAATAGTAGTAGTAGTAATAGTAGTAGTAGTAGTAATAGTAGTAGTAGTAGTAATAGTAGTAGTAGTAGTAGTAATAGTAGTAGTAGTAGTAGTAATAGTAGTAGTAGTAGTAGTAATAGTAGTGGTAGTAGTAGTAATAGTAGTAGTAGTAGTAGTAATAGTAGTAGTAGTAGTAGTAATAGTAGTAGTAGTAGTAGTAATAGTAGTAGTAGTAGTAGTAATAGTAGTAGTAGTAGTAGTAATAGTAGTAGTAGTAATAGTAGTAGTAGTAGTAGTAATAGTAGTAGTAGTAGTAGTAGTAGTAGTAATAGTAGTAGTAGTAGTAGTAATAGTAGTAGTAGTAGTAGTAATAGTAGTAGTAGTAATAGTAGTAGTAGTAGTAGTAATAGTAGTAGTAGTAGTAGTAGTAATAGTAGTAGTAGTAGTAGTAATAGTAGTAGTAGTAGTAATAGTAGTAGTAGTAGTAGTAATAGTAGTAGTAGTAGTAGTAATAGTAGTAGTAGTAGTAGTAATAGTAGTAGTAGTAGTAGTAATAGTAGTAGTAGTAGTAGTAATAGTAGTAGTAGTAATAGTAGTAGTAGTAGTAGTAGTAGTAGTAGTTATGGTTGTGGTGGTCGTAGTAATTAGTTTAATTATTAGAAGAATGCAGTAGATTATTGAGACTTATCAAATGATGAAAGATCACTCAAAACTTGGCAACAGGTCAAATAGATGGAAAGATAGGCGATGGAAGAAAATACTGGGCGTGGTATGGAAGCGAGCTCACAGTAGAATAGATAAACTGTACTAGGGTCAGAGCGAGGTCCAGAGAGAAGTAACTAGGCAGATTAACGTCCTGGCATTGGAGGGAAGAGCAAACAACTGGATTGATATACCGTTCTGGAGACTAGTTTGTAGATAGATGTGGGCTTACGCATCAGTCATCGTTTTACATGAAAAAGGATTGGTACCTGATCATTGTCAGTATCGTAAGAGACATGATTACTGTCAGTATCACAATTGGTACCCAATCAATGTCAACATCGTAGTAGCACATATATATTAACATCAGTGTGGCATACACTTTTCTACATCTACAAGATTTGTACACAGCTATCACCGTTACAATCGGACACAGTTATCACCTTTACAATCGGACACAGTTATCACCTTTACAATCGGACACAGTTATCATCTTTACAATTGGACACATTTATCACCTTTACAATTGGACACAGTTATCACCTTTATAATCATACACAGTTATCCAGGATCTCTCACACACACACATTTACCAACAGTGAAACACACATTTACCAACAGTAAAACACACATTTACCAACAGTGAAACACGCATTTACCAACAGTGAAACACACATTTACCAACAGTGAAACACACATTTACCAACAGTGAAACACACATTTACCAACAGTAAAACACACATTTACCAACAGTAAAACACACATTTACCAACAGTGAAACACACATTTACCAACAGTAAAACACACATTTACCAACAGTAAAACACACATTTACGAACAGTAAAACACACATTTATCAACAGTGAAACACACATTTACCAACAGTGAAACACACATTTACCAACAGTGAAACACACATTTACCAACAGTGAAACACACATTTACCAACAGTGAAACACGCATTTACCAACAGTGAAACACACATTTACCAACAGTGAAACACGCATTTACCAACAGTGAAACACACATTTACCAACAGTGAAACACACATTTACCAACAGTGAAACACACATTTACCAACAGTGAAACACACATTTACCAACAGTGAAACACACATTTACCAACAGTGAAACACGCATTTACCAACAGTGAAACACACATTTACCAACAGTGAAACACGCATTTACCAACAGTGAAACACATATTTACCAACAGTGAAACACGCATTTACCAACAGTGAAACACACATTTACCAACAGTGAAACACGCATTTACCAACAGTGAAACACACATTTACCAACAGTGAAACACACATTTACCAACAGTGAAACACACATTTACCAACAGTGAAACACACGTTTACCAACAGGGAAACACGGATTTCCCAACAGTGAAACACACATTTACCAACAGTGAAACACACATTTACCAACAGTGAAACACACATTTATCAAATACTTTATACGTCATCATCATCACCAATGCCCGTCGGTGTTTTCGTGGCATATGTCATGAACAACCCTCCTCTAGCAGACTGGGTCTTGAGCTGCCCCTTTGTGGCCCTCTCCAGTTGAAGTCCAAGGACCAACACTGGGCCATCACTACAAGACATCGTCATTCTCAGATTCTGAGTGCCACCAGTTGCCAAGACCATCAGCTTTTATTTGTTTGTCAAAGTTTCCCTTACCAGCCATGTTGTTGTGGGTCTAGGTGGCTGACCTTGATCCATCCTATTATACTTCGGGTTAGCTGCCGTGTTTCTTGTCTGAAGTGTTCTCCTTGTTCTGTCCAGTTTGACAGACTCTTCTAGAACGTGTGTATTCCTTCTTCTAATATTTGCCCCAACCAATCGTTACATCACAACCGACTGTTCAACATTAGCCTAGTCCTTGCTCGTGTTAGTCATGGCAACAGATAGCATTTCCCACCAAAACACGCGTGATAGCTTGGCGGGAAACTGCGCGAGATTTCTGTAATGAGGTCTGTGAAAATGTCTGGCAAATCCTGCCAAGCTGGGGATTAGATATAAATCTAAGTCACAGCAACAAAAAGTGCGGACCCGGCACAATCTCTTAGGAAATACTGTCCATAATTGACAAGCGTTTTTCTGTGCATCAATTTGTGCCCCGTTAGCATATCGATGTAGCACTTTTAGCTATCCGATTTTAGTCTATGCCAGGGCTTCGCTGCTCGACCGCTAAACGTTTTTGTGTGGCGGTGTTTCGTGCCAGGTACACATGTTCTGTTGGAAGTCACCAAGGACGTTTATAAGCTCATCCATACAAAGGTAAATTGGGACAGCTCATTATAGCAGACGGCCTTGACACTCGCTCAGTGTCAGCTATCTGTTTACACCAGTAATACAAGTTAGAACTGTCCATCGCCAGCCAAGATCGCCACAGTCAGAACTGTCCATCGCAAGCCAAGATGGCCACAACGTTTAACATACGCTGTGACGTGTCACCGCCTGTCCCAGCGGGACGGCCCATACCACACGAGGGACACACGCGAAAGGATTTGCTTGTAGGCTGGGGTGGATTCTGTCCCTTCTGGCTATTCGCAACACTAAGGTCAGTACGGACACACCAATATAAACACGGAGATTGACAACAAGTGCACGTGCTAATCTTGAAACGGGCGACCTCTCTACAAAAATGGGATTCACCACCAGGGAGCGTTTGAAGATTTTTGTTCAAACATTGAAGAGTGTGTCATGTCCACACGATGTGTGTTGAAGAGTGTGTCATGTCCACACGATGTGTATTGAAGAGTGTGTCATGTCCACACGATGTGTGTTGAAGAGTGTGTCATGTCCACACGATGTGTGTTGAATAGTGTGTCATGTCCACACGATGTGTGTTGAAGAGTGTGTCATGTCCACACGATGTGTGTTGAAGAGTGTGTCATGTCCACACGATGTGTGTTGAAGAGTGTGTCATGTCCACACGATGTGTGTTGAAGAGTGTGTCATGTCCACACGATGTGTGTTGAAAACTATCGCCACACTTTCTAATCCAGATTTTTCTTGGTATTCCTAGTTTCACCCTTATAATGTATGTATCCACTGGTATGTATCCACTGGTTAACATTTAATTTAACACGCCCTTATAACACCCTAGCGGACCAACTCAGCCTACAAAAACGGTGTGCGGAAAAACAAATTTTTATTAAACGGAGCCACTCCCCACAGCCATTTTTTTAATGCTGAAAACGTCACCATATATACGCGGCATTTTTCCGGTTAAAGTATCGTATCTTAGATTACAAATGGCTTTTGAACAGTTTTAATTTTGTATACGCCGTTTGGAGCAAGCTCACTTTTTGCGAAAGGTGAAGTAGGTTGTTGGGAACGATATTTATCCAGTAGATCTGTTTATTTTGTTTGTTTAGATGAAAGAACTACGTTTAAATATGAAACTAACAGTTGTGTTGATATTGTAAACACAGTATCGATACATTGTTGTGGTTTCCGTGGTTTTCTATCGAAGCGACTAGGCCTAGTGGTCGACTCCAAATTTTTTCCGAGATTTTCATAAATTTTCAACTTCATCTTTTTGTATCTCATAAACTAACTAACACACAATAAAAACAATAACACCAACATGTTTGTTATTCAATTGTGTCTCTTCACACAATAAAATCATATTTATTGACAAACAAACAGAAAAGTTACTAATTTTGAAAGTCGACTACCATAGCGAGATATTCAGAAATTAACTAGGTCAAATTTTAGAAAGGTTTCATTCCAATGCCCTGCTCAAATGTTTCGGTCACTCGCCTTCGATCTGTGTCGAGCCTGACTTGTCCAAACTCTGTCCCCGGTCCGTTCTCGTGTCAATGTGTATTCAGTTAACCTTCCTTGTTGGGTTCAGAAGGACATATACACTCAACATACCCACTTAACACACTCACTCAACACATTCACTCAACCCACCCACTCAACACAAATAAACAACTCGCACACTCACATAGGCAATCAATAATTACACACACGGACACACACACACAAATGTACACACACCCACTCAACACACTCACTCAACACACCCACTCAACACACCCACAACCCACGCACTCAACACACACACAACACACCCACTCAACACACCCACAACCCACCCACTCAGCACACCCACTCAACACACCCACAACCCACTCATTCAACACACACAACACACCCGCTCAACACAACCACAACCCACCCATTCAACACACCCACTCAACCCAAACACTCAACACACCCAATCAACACACACACAACACACCCACTCAACCCAAACACTCAACACACCCACTCAACACACACACAACACACCCACTCAACCCAAACACTCAACACACCCACTCAACACACACATAACACACCCACTCAACACACACACAACACACCCACTCAACCCACTCACTCAACACACCCACAACACACCCACTCAACAAATATAAACAACGCGCACACTCACATAGGCAATCAATAATTAAACACTCGGACACACACACACAAGTGAACACACACACTCACAAGTGAACACACACACTCACAAGTGAACACACACACACAAGTGAACACACACACTCACAAGTGAACACACACACTCACAAGTGAACACACACACTCACAAGTGAACACACACACACAAGTGAACACACACACACCCGTGAACACACACACTCACAAGTGAACACACACACTCACAAGTGAACACACACACACAAGTGAACACACACACTCACAAGTGAACACACACACTCACAAGTGAACACACACACTCACAAGTGAACACACACACACAAGTGAACACACACACACACAAGTGAACACACACACTCACAAGTGAACACACACACTCACAAGTGAACACACACACACAAGTGAACACACACACTCACAAGTGAACACACACACAAGTGAACACACACACTCACAATTAACACACACACAAGTGAACACACACAAACACAAGTGAACACACACACACACAAGTGAACACACACACACACAAGTGAACACACACACTCACAAGTGAACACACACACACAAGTGAACACACACACTCACAAGTGAACACACACACAAGTGAACACACACAAACACACACACAAGTGAACACACACACAAGTGAACACACACACAAGTGAACACACACACAAGTGAACACACACACACACAAGTGAACACACACACAAGTGAACACACACACACAAGTGAACACACACACACTCACAAGTGAACACACACACAAGTGAACACACACACACACAAGTAAACACACACACACACACAAGTGAACACACACACAAGTGAACACACACACACAAGTGAACACACACACACAAGTGAACACACACACAAGTGAACACACACACACGTGAACACACACACACACACAAGTGAACACACACACACACACAAGTGAACACACACACATACAAGTGAACACACACACACACACAAGTGAACACACACACAAGTGAACACACACACTCGACACACTCTCACCAGCAATCAAAAAAAGTTTAATCATTTAATCTTAGTTCCTTCTCACATCCACGTGTATTTTTAAGTCTATCCCTCTTTCATTTCCCCTGCGGTTTCTACGTAAGAGCCAGCATAGCTATGTTGGACGGTGCCTTTCTCACTTTTTATTTTTGGTATTTGACGTGTTTGCCTCACTAGTTTCTACTGGCGGAGGCGCGCCCATTCCACCCTAGACAGTAGTCAATTTGGGCGATATTCAGACGCATAAACCAGTGCTTGGATGTATGTGTACTAGGTTTGCTAGGTATGCTAGGTTTGTGCGCTCTCAGAAGCTAGCCCAACCAGAGTGTAATGGTAGGGTATCACCCTGAGGGCGCGCGTGAAAGTTGTGCAAGAGTGTGATTGTAGGACAGATTCAAATGAAACAAATGTGTGATTGTTGGACAGGGTCAAATGAGACAAGAGTGTGATTGATGGACAGAATCAAATGAAACAAGAGTGTGTGGAAAGAAGAGAGTTGACCTTTTTCCCAGTATGTCATATTCATCCCTATTTTCTTCTCTTCATTTGTTATTCTAGTGGCTATTGCTGCCACATTTCGATCTTCCTTTCTCCCAATGTACCGCCATTTGATGCCAATTATCCTTAGGAAGGCATCAGTTAACGGACGCGATAAGGAAGAGAGTGTCTGGAAACTTCCGGGCAGCCAGCTGTAAACAATGTTTGTTCGTGACGACTTTCCCAAGACACGCATTTATCTGCTCTTAGATAATCCCCATATTACCTCCCTTACCACAATCCTGAATTGAGTTAATCATTGTTTGTCTGCCGGCGACACACCTGAACGTAGTCTATGCCTGATGATAACAGGAACGTTAGCACACGCTGGTCTTGTATCACTCATCTCTCTCTTGTGGTAAGCTCTTCTGTAGGTCTGGTCTTGTATCACTCATCTCTATCACTCATCTCTCTCTTATGGTAAGCTCTTCTGGAGGCCTGGTCTTGTATCACTCATCTCTCTCTTATGGTAAGCTCTTCTGGAGGTCTGGTCTTGTATCTTAACTCATCTCTATCACTCATCTCTCTCTTATGGTAAGCTCTTCTTGAGGTCTGGTTTTGTATCTTAACTCATCTCTCTCTTATGGTAATCTCTTCTGTAGGTCTGGTCTTGTATCTTAACTCATCTCTCTCTTATGGTAGGCTCTTCTGGAGGTCTGGTCTTGTATCTTAACTCATCTCTCTCTCTTATGGTAAGCTCTTCTGTAGGTCTGGTCTTGTATCTTAACTCATCTCTCTCTTATGGTAGGCTCTTCTGGAGGTCTGGTCTTGTATCTTAACTCATCTCTCTCTTATGGTAGGCTCTTCTGGAGGTCTGGTCTTGTATCTTAACTCATCTCTCTCTTATGGTAGGCTCTTCTGGAGGTCTGGTCTTGTATCTTAACTCATCTCTCTCTTATGGTAAGCTCTTTTGGAGATCTGGTCTTGTATCTTAACTCATCTCTCTCTTATGGTAAGCTCTTTTGGAGGTCTGGTCTTGTATCTTAACTCATCTCTCTCTTATGGTAAGCTCTTATGGAGATCTGGTCTTGTATCTTAACTCATCTCTCTCTTATGGTAAGCTCTTCTGTAGGTCTGGTCTTGTATCTTAACTCATCTCTCTCTTATGGTAGGCTCTTCTGGAGGTCTGGTCTTGTATCTTAACTCATCTCTCTCTTATGGTAGGCTCTTCTGGAGGTCTGGTCTTGTATCTTAACTCATCTCTCTCTTATGGTAGGCTCTTCTGGAGGTCTGGTCTTGTATCTTAGCTCATCTCTCTCTTATGGTAAGCTCTTTTGGAGATCTGGTCTTGTATCTTAACTCATCTCTCTCTTATGGTAAGCTCTTTTGGAGGTCTGGTCTTGTATCTTAACTCATCTCTCTCTTATGGTAAGCTCTTATGGAGATCTGGTCTTGTATCTTAACTCATCTCTCTCTTATGGTAAGCTCTTCTGTAGGTCTGGTCTTGTATCTTAACTCATCTCTCTCTTATGGTAGGCTCTTCTGGAGGTCTGGTCTTGTATCTTAACTCATCTCTCTCTTATGGTAGGCTCTTCTGGAGGTCTGGTCTTGTATCTTAACTCATCTCTCTCTTATGGTAGGCTCTTCTGGAGGTCTGGTCTTGTATCTTAACTCATCTCTCTCTTATGGTAAGCTCTTTTGGAGATCTGGTCTTGTATCTTAACTCATCTCTCTCTTATGGTAAGCTCTTTTGGAGGTCTGGTCTTGTATCTTAACTCATCTCTCTCTTATGGTAAGCTCTAATGGAGGTCTGGTCTTGTATCTTAACTCATCTCTCTCTTATGGTAAGCTCTTTTGGAGGTCTGGTCTTGTATCTTAACTCATCTCTCTCTTGTGGTAAGCTGTTTTGGAGGTCTGGTCTTGTATCTTAACTCATCTCTCTCTTATGGTAAGCTCTTTTGGAGGTCTGGTCTTGTATCTTAACTCATCTCTCTCTTATGGTAAGCTCTTATGGAGGTCTGGTCTTGTATCTTAACTCATCTCTCTCTTATGGTAAGCTCTTTTGGAGGTCTGGTCTTGTATCTTAACTCATCTCTCTCTTATGGTAAGCTCTTTTGGAGGTCTGGTCTTGTATCTTAACTCATCTCTCTCTTATGGTAAGCTCTTTTGGAGGTCTGGTCTTGTATCTTAACTCATCTCTCTCTTATGGTAGGCTCTTCTGGAGGTCTGGTCTTGTATCTTAACTCATCTCTCTCTTATGGTAATCTCTTCTGGAGGTCTGGTCTTGTATCTTAACTCATCTCTCTCTTATGGTAAGCTCTTCTGTAGGTCTGGTCTTGTATCTTAACTCATCTCTCTCTTATGGTAAGCTCTTTTGGAGGTCTGGTCTTGTATCTTAACTCATCTCTCTCTTATGGTAAGCTCTTCTGTAGGTCTGGTCTTGTATCTTAACTCATCTCTCTCTTATGGTAGGCTCTTCTGGAGGTCTGGTCTTGTATCTTAACTCATCTCTCTCTTATGGTAAGCTCTTCTGTAGGTCTGGTCTTGTATCTTAACTCATCTCTCTCTTATGGTAGGCTCTTCTGAATGTCTGGTCTTGTATCTTAACTCATCTCTCTCTTATGGTAGGCTCTTCTGGAGGTCTGGTTTTGTATCTTAACTCATCTCTCTCTTATGGTAAGCTCTTTGGGAGGTCTGGTCTTGTATCTTAACTCATCTCTCTCTTATGGTAAGCTCTTTTGGAGGTCTGGTCTTGTATCTTAACTCATCTCTCTCTTATGGTAAGCTCTTATGGAGGTCTGGTCTTGTATCTTAACTCATCTCTCTCTTATGGTAAGCTCTTTTGGAGGTCTGGTCTTGTATCTTAACTCATCTCTCTCTTATGGTAAGCTCTTTTGGAGTTCTGGTCTTGTATCTTAACTCATCTCTCTCTTATGGTAAGCTCTTTTGGAGGTCTGGTCTTGTATCTTAACTCATCTCTCTCTTATGGTAGGCTCTTCTGGAGGTCTGGTCTTGTATCTTAACTCATCTCTCTCTTATGGTAAGCTCTTTTGGATGTCTGGTCTTGTATCTTAACTCATCTCTCTCTTATGGTAAGCTCTTTTGGAGGTCTGGTCTTGTATCTTAACTCATCTCTCTCTTATGGTAAGCTCTTTTGGAGGTCTGGTCTTGTATCTTAACTCATCTCTCTCTTATGGTAGGCTCTTCTGGAGGTCTGGTCTTGTATCTTAACTCATCTCTCTCTTATGGTAATCTCTTTTGGATGTCTGGTCTTGTATCTTAACTCATCTCTCTCTTATGGTAAGCTCTTTTGGAGGTCTGGTCTTGTATCTTAACTCATCTCTCTCTTATGGTAAGCTCTTTTGGAGGTCCGTGTTTCGAAATCCGTGCTGTCCAATACTTCACCTTCTCTCCTGCTGCTCGTTATGTATGTATGTTCAGAGAGTGCAGGCACGTAGGCAGGCAGACAGGTAGGCAGGCAGGTAGACAGGCAGGCAGGTAGACAAGCAGGTAGATAGGCAGGTAGAGAGGCAGGCAGGTAGACAGACAGGCAGGTAGACAAGCAGGTAGGTAGATAATTAACTGTCTTGTGATCGTTGTCACGAACATACATTCTTTATGTGTAAACGAAAGACTGGAGTTGGGTGTATGGTCTTAGTCGTTCTTAATTCCAGTTCTGTTTTCCACAGTTTGATGTCTTCATTATCCAATCTGTGGCCAACAATAACAGGGCAGACATCCTTGTCTCACCCATGCCTGCACCTCAAAGTTGTCGGCCAGTGCTCTTTCACGTACCACACTACTAACTGGGCCTACTAACTGGCCCTACTAACTGGGCCTACTAACTGGGCCTACTAGCTGGCCCTACTAACTGGCCCTACTAACTGGACCTACTAACTGGGCCTACTAACTGGGCCTACTAACTGGGCCTACTAACTGACTAACTGGGCCTACTAACTGGACCTACTAACTGGCCCTACTAACTGGGCCTACTAACTGGCCCTACTAACTGGGCCTACTAACTAACTGGGCCTACTAACTGGCCCTACTAACTGTATCTTCGTACACCTTTCTGCGCTGTATGAGGGTTATGTACTCCTCTGGTATCCCATAGTGTCTCAAAAGTAGACATAGACTGTTTCGATCCACATTGTCAAATATCGTTTGGCAGTCTATGTTTTCCTATCAAAACTGTTTTCTGCTGCGATTCTTAGAGTTGCTATACGATCTGTGCAAGAATTTCTCAGACGAAACACTGACTGTTCCTCTCTGAGCTTTTTATCTGCTTCAGTTTTTTATCTGCCAAAGATAATTGTGTGAATATCTTGCCTAGTACTGACAGCACTGTACTCGTAATCCCCCTATAATTGCCGCAATCTGTCAGGCCTACCTACTTGAGCAGCTTGTCCCCATTCTGTTGGCAAACTCTACTCTTCCAATAACCTCCTTAATAAGCCTTGCCATGTGTCAGGAGCCTTATGTGTATCTGCCATTATTTGCTTCTGATGCTATTCTTACTGGGTCTGCTGCTTTCCCTTTCTTGAGTTTGGATATGGCCTTTTGGATTTCAGTCTTAGTTGGTGGGTTTCAGTCCATGTTCAGGGTCTCCTCTGCTAATAGGATGTTTAGTGTTTGTTGTGGTGAGTGTCCGTTTAGACTTTCTTATAAAAAATATTCCACCCATAGTTTCTGTAGCTTCCCCGGTGATGCCAGTATCCTGCCTTCTCTGTCTTTGATTGATTTGTCTGTCTGTATATCTATTTGCCACTTTATTTGATTGTTTTGTCTGTCTGTATATCTATTTGCCACTTTATTTGATTGGTTTGTCTGCCTGTATATCTATTTGCCACTTTATTTGATTGGTTTGTCTGTCTGTATCTCTATTTGCCACTTTATTTGATTGGTTTGTCTGTCTGTATATCTATTTGCCACTTTCTATTATATTTTCTCTCTCTGTTGGTTTCTCTGTGTCAGTGTGTCAATATATTCATTGTTTGTACTGAATGCATTCCTTGACCTCTTTGTCTGTAACAGTATAATTACTCTGTGCGGGTTCGGCGATTGTTGAGTATAGCTTTCTTCTTTTTCCTTTCTTCTATTTGATGTAAAATCTCTGTTGTGATCCATTATTTGTGTTGGTTTCTCTTGAATCCTACAGTTTCTATACATGTCTTATTCCACATCGCTTTAGCCTGGTCCCACATACTATTAATGTCCATCTCGTTCTCATATATCGCTTGTAGCACTTGGTATGTATTATTAAGGTGTAAGCTAAATTCTGTCTTCTTCTCCTGGTGTTGCAATAAGTGTACGTTATATCCTGTTCTCCTTGTGCTACAATAAGTGTACGTTATATCATGTTCTCCTTGTGCTACAATAAGTGTACGTTATATCCTGTTCTCCTTGTGCTACAATAAGTGTACGTTATATCCTGTTCTCCTGGTATTGCAATAAGTGTACGTTATATCCTGTTCTCCTTGCGCCCTGTACTGGGTACTTTTTTAGTTTGAGCTACAAGATCCTAATCATCATATGGTGGTCTGATGCTCCGTCTGCACCTGGCATTACTCTTACATCTTGTAGTGCACTTCTGAACGCTTGACTGACACAGATGTGATTAACCTGACTTTTCCGTTACATGGTCCGGAGATCTCCATGTGGCCTTATGTACCTTCTTGTTTGGACATATGCTTCCTCCAATCATCATTATGTGTAGCGTACATAGCTCTGCCAAAAATTATCCATTCTTGTTCGTCTGTCCTATTCCTTATCTTCCCATAGTCTGTTCATTACCCAAATTATCTGCTCCCACTTGAGCATTGAAGTCAACCATCAGTATTACGAGATCTTCCTCCTTCTGTGTCAAGGACCTCTTGCACCTGATTTTACAATTACGTGTATTTCTTATTATCTTTTTTGTTAGTTGGGGCTAATCAATGATTGATGTTCACATCGATATTCTTGTTTGAGAGTTTTAAGCTGGTACTGATAACTATATGATTAATAGGCCTTCACCCCCCCCCCCCCCCCCAAACCTCCAACGCATACCAACTTTACGAGAGCCATTTCTGCCTCTCTAGAAAGCATCACTTCCACACTCTTTGTATGTTCGGCATCAGATTCCTTGCTTTCAGAACCCGTAAGCATTTCCCAGGTTGTCAGTCTTATCTGTTGCATCCATCTTGTTTCGCCCAATTCTAGCACTGCTATGTTGTGATGTTTTATCTCTTCAGGGCTGTTTTATCTCTTCAGGGCTGTTTTATCTCTTCAGGGCTGTTTTATCTCTTCAGGGCTGTTTTATCTCTTCAGGGCTGTTTTATCTCTTCAGGGCTGTTTTTCGTTCCTGCTATAATATTCTCACATTCATTTCGCTTTTTAAATTGTTTTGTTTCTTGGTAGTCAGAAGGGAAGCCAGCCGAGGAACTGCCTTGCGGCTTTTACTCCGTTGCATAATTCTCCTCCTTTCGTTTGACCCATTGTCCTCCCTCCCCATGACGGAGTCTTACTTCTTCCGGTGATCATTCTCATCCACTCACATGACTCAGTCTTCCCATAACCTAGTTTTGTCTCTTCCCATAACCCATTCTTCTTCCTTCCCTCGACCCAGTCGTTCCCCTTGTCATGACCCAGTCTTCCCCTTCCCATGACCCTCCTTTACATGACCCCCTTCTCTCTTTCCATGAAAATCTTCCACCTACCTTTGATCCATTCCTTCCTTCCCATGACCCACTCTTCCTACTTTCCATGACCCACTCTCCACCCTTTCTATGACCCACTTCCATTTCCTATGACCGATTCTCCGTCCTTCCATGACGATGCTCCACCCTTCCCATGACACACACTCCCTCCTTTCCATGACCCACTCTCCCCCTTTCTTCTGACCAACTCTCCCTCTTCCTATGAAACATTCTCCCCCCTTCCTCTGACCAACTCTCCCTCTTCCTCTGACCAACCCTTCCCCTTTCCTCTGACCAACTCTCCCTCTTCCCCTGACCAACTCTCCCTCTTCCTCTGACCAACACTCCCCCTTCCCTTCCTACGACCCTATCTTCCCGAAGGCTGTTAACTTTATCTGTCCCAACATTCTCTGGTTTTTGTCCCAACTTTCCGGTTTTTGTCCCAGAATTCGCTGGCCAGGGTGCAGCACTGTAGGTTGCCATTAATTTCCGCTCGCAGTGGAGCGATCACACCAGAAAAACCAACGTGTCTGCCACACTCGACATGGCGGGATTCGAACTCCCACAGAAATACAAATACACTCTAAACCAAATAACAAGAGAAAGCTGGAAAAACAAAACAGAAAGCCTCAATCTAGATAAAGAAGGGAAAAAACTATGGAAGTTAGTTAGAGCCATGAATGACGAAACTCCATTAAATAAACAAATTACCATCAAGCAGGGCGACAACACGCTCACTGGAAAAAAAGCAGCAAACGCCTTTGTTGAACATTATGCCAGAGCAAACCACATTGATGTCCCTGAAGATAGGCATACAGACATTTGTGAAAAGCAAAAGGGGCACGACAACATCAAGATGGCACCAGAAGAGCACATGATGGCAAAACTAACAATGAATTAAATGGACGAGGCCATTAGAACGTTAAAGAAAAGGAAATCTTCCGGAAAAGAAGGGATAACAAACGAAATGCTGATGGGGCTGGGCCAAACAGCAAAGAGGAAACTGCTATCAGTCCTGAACTGAAGCTGGAAAAGGGGTATTGTACCGCAGGCATGGAAAGATGCTGTACTTGTACCAGTACCAAAGAAAGAACAAGATATAGCAGATCCAAATGGATAAAGGCCTATCAGTCTACTGAGCTGTGTAGGCAAACTGATGGAACGTATGATAAACGCCAGACTGATGTGGCATCTGGAAAAAAAACACATACTAATTCCATAGCAAGCAGGCGTTAGACAGCACAGATCCACTGAGGATCAGGTCACCCTCATAGCCCAGGAAATAGAAGATGCCTACCAGGAGCAAAAACACACAGTAGCGGTTTGGGTGGACCTAGAAAAGGCATTTGACAAAGTCTGGAAAGAGGGACTTAAAGTCAAGCTACGAAGAAGTGAAGTTTGTGGGAAAATGTACAAATGGATCAACCACTACCTCAAAAACAGAACAGCCAGAGTTCAAGTACAAGGGCAGATGAGCAAAAAGGTGACACTTGAGCAGGGAGTACCCCAAGGGGAAGTACTGTCACCCACACTCTTCCTGGTGTATATAAACAACATCATAGAGAATATACCAAGAAGAGTCCATAGCTCAATGTTTGCAGACGATCTGGCTATGTGGACCTCTGAAAAGAATCTCACCATAGCAAGAAATCGGATGCAGCAGGTCCTAACATCACTGCAGGAGTGGGCGAACTCATGGCTGGTCAAAATAAACGAGGAGAAAACCACATGCACAATATTCTCGCTTTCAAACAAACCCCAAAACACCAAAATAAGTCTTAACGGCAAATACCTGCAGTCAAACGACAACCCAACCTACCTGGAAGTCACATTTGATCGGCGCATGACATGGAACAGTCAGATGGAGAGAAACCGAATGAGAGCCAGAGAAAGAATGGCAATCATGAGGAAACTTGCTGGCACAAGCTGGGGAGCAGACGAAAGTATACTAAAGAAACTGTACACTGGAAGAGTGAGACCAATCCTCGAGTATGGCATTGCGGCATGGACAGCTGCAGCAAAGGCGAACTTCGATAAAATTAGCAAACTCCAAAACCAAGCCATGAGAGTTATAACAGGAGGCATGAAGTCAACGCCAATTGTAGAACTTGAAAAGATTACAAAACTGCAATCCATGACCGACAGAAGAGACTGCAGAGACCAGCAGCAAGCAGAGAAACTCCGAAGACTGACTGGCCATCCAATGCACCAGAGACTAAACAATTTTGGAAATGGGAAACTAAAGCGGAGAAACTTTGCAGAAATAGCCAAAGCAAAGATGCACGAAGACCCTATGAACGCACTAACAACACCAAAGCCCATCCCTACTGTACGAAAACCTACCTGGAGGCAGCATATATTTCCAGAGGTGGTAGAAAATATACCAGGTATTGGAAACAAAAACTGCCAGACTGAAAAAGAAAGAAGAGATACAACCCTGAGGTACATAACGAAAAACTACCCAAGCATGGACTGGACCCATGCATACACCGACGCCTTCTGTAACAAACACAACACAGAACGGAGGGGCAGGGGCATTCCTGAGCCTAACAAATGGTAGAAAAATAACACTGTCATTGGGAACTGGAAAATACACAAGCAATTTCAGAGCGGAGGCAGAGGCACTGAGGGTGGCAGTGGAAGAAATGGTGACATGTAAAAGGAATGAAAGCCATATAGTCCTGTTTACAGATGCCCTGGCCGTAGTCACAGCACTAAAAAGCCAGAAAAATACTGAACTTAATGATTTAAGAGCAGTACTCTGTCAACTATGCCAGCAGTCCGCACCAAAAAGAGTAGTGGTACAGTGGGTTCCATCCCACTGCAACATCCAAGGCAACGAGGAGACAGACAGACTGGCAAAAGAAGGTGCAAGACTACCACAACCAGATACTAATGTGACATACGAAGAGTCAAAACGGCTTATTATAGCTAGATACATGATCAAATGGGAAACAGAACATACTGGCTACACCAAAAACGATGCCTATTACCAGTTGAACAGAAGAGAGCAGGTCGTGGTCTTCAGACTTCGCACTGGCCACAATAGACTGAGGTACCACCTATTCAACAAATTGAAGATAGGTGGCACTGACGAATGCACATGTGGTACTGGGAAAATGACCGCTGAACATTTGCTGCAAAACTGCCCGACATACGAGAACCAGAGAAAGCACATGTGGCCATCACCAGTGGCAACACTAGACAAGATCTATGGCAGTGTCGACAACCTCAGGATGACCGTTGCTTTTTTCGAAAAAATAAAGATCGACGTCTGACATCGTAAGAAGAAGAAGAAGAACTCCCACATTAGCCACACTGCCTCATAATCAACGCTAACCTAGCATATTAATCTATAGGCAAGTTGTCCGTTCTTAGTCTATTCTCTCCCCTAGGGGCTGTCCAGCCTGGGTGACCTTTCTGGTCGCTTCCGCTTCTGCTGGTTTAGCTGTTGTGGTCCTTGAGACTTGCAGGATCCCTCACCACTTTAAGATGGCTGACTCGACACACATACACACACACACACACACTCACACACACACATACACACACACATACACGCACACATACACGCACACACACACACATATACGCACACACACATACACGCACACACACACATACATGCATACACTCGCCCAGACATTCAGATACACACACTCACACACACACACACACACTCACACACACACATACTCACACTCATACTCACACACACACTCACACACACACTCACACTCACACACACACACACACTCACACACACACTCACACTCACACACTCACACACACACACACACACACACTCACACACACACACTCACACACACACTCACACTCACACACACACACACACACTCACACACACACACACACTCACACACTCACTCACACACACACACTCACACACACACACACACACACACTCACACACACACACTCACACACACACTCACACTCACACATAGTACAAGAAGACTGGAGACATTGAACACCTACTAGACTGACGCAGTCAGATATTGGACGCATTGCCTGAGCCAAACCAAGCACGAGCGTCCGCTGAGAGCCGCATCTAGCGAGGGTTCTCATTACACTGAAGCTAGAAAGTCTAACAGTTTTAGCGAGACGCTCAATGTCGTTAACTCAAATCTTATTGTTGACTTGTTAGACAATCTAGGACGAGTTCGAATCCCAGGGATTAACCTTATATTTCCAGTTCGTGGAGACGTTTTGCCATTCCAGTTTTCCCCTAATGTTTGTGACCTAAGTGTGCGTTCAGCAACATGTTTTTTAGGGCTAAATATATCTTCCTCCTCTAAGGAACAACAAACACTTGAGCTGAGCCATGTCTAGCACTCAGGGAATCATTGCAATGACCTTCAACTGTATACACGGACACACACGCACGCAAACACACACAGACATCCAAATACACACACATACATATATACACAAAGACACACACACACACACATACTCACACACACAGATATACACGCACACACATACATACATATATACACGGAGACACACAGACCGACAGATACATACACTCACAGACAGATAGACAGGCAGACATACACATACACCTACAGATATACACACAGCTACACATACATACATACTTACATACATAGCGACACACACAGAGATAGACACACATACAGACACGCACGCACAAATATACACATACAGGAAACCGACACACATACGCAGACAGACAGACAGACATACAGATAGACACACAGACAGGCACAGACAGAGACACAGACAGGCAGACAGACAGACACACAGACAGACAGACACACAGACAGACAGATAGACACAAAGACAGACACAGACATACCAACAGACACACAGACAGACACACAGACAGACAGACAGATAGACAGACACACAGACAGACACAAAGACAGACAGACACACATACCAACAGACACACAGATAGACACACAGACAGATACACAGACATTCAGACACACAGACAGACAGACCTCTGAGACACTGCGTGACTGTCCCCATCGCTCCGAAGCGAATCTGACAATATGGCGGGTCACTCCCATGATTTGTCGTCCCAGTGCCCGCGTGTGAAAGTCACGTGATCCTCTGACAAATATCAACAATGTAGAAATGTGACAGGTCCTGGTCATCACGAGGCACTATGATACACGGGGGCCATCTCTCAGATCAATCAAGACACGCAGTGACCACATCAAAGCTGTCAATGTCTACACGAATCTCCTAAGACAACATACATCTCCAGTTTAAGAAAGTTGTCCACAATGGCCCGACACTACAAGCAAATCAATCAAAGAGAAAATCAGCCGCATCAGCCACAAAACGGAGAAATTAGACGATAGAGACGGAAGTTACTTGACCTACTTGGGATCCTGGCACTCGAACAAGCAGGTGTGCATCTTCTGCCCGGTAGCCGGAGGCTATCCCCGGTACGTTCTTTATTTTGCTATGGTTAACTACCTGCGGCTTGCTGTGTCTGGGGGGTGGGGGGAGGAAGGTGGACGGTAGTTAGTCAATAACATAGAGTGCTGGAGAAAGTGCCCAGTCTACCATGTCTACCCTAGCTACCATATCTACCCTGACTACCTTGTCTACCCTGACTACAATGTCTACCCCGACTACCTTGACTAGGCTGAATACTCTGTCTACCCTGACTACCTTGACTAGGCTGACTATCCTGTCTACCCTGACTACCACGTCTACCCTGACTACGCTGACTACCATGTCTACCCTGACTACCACGTCTACCCTGACTACGCTGACTACCATGTCTACCCTGACTAGCATGCCTACCCTGACTACTCTGATTACCATATCTACCCTGACTACGCTGCCTACCCTGACTACGCTGACTGTCATGTCTACCCTGACTACGATGACTATCATGTCTACCCTGACTATGCTGACTACCATGTCTACCCTGACTACCATGACTACCATGTCTACCCTGACTACTCTGACTACCATGTCTACCCTGACTACCTTGACTAGGCTGTCTACCTTGCCTACACTGATAAAAGTGTGTTGCATGGGGAATTTCAGAACTGAGCTTCTCTGCGAGAGTCAGAGACTGAGAGAGAAGAGTAGTGTAACAGTTCCAGCCTGAGCATGAGCGTTTAGGTCAGGGATGATGGGGTCGGCGACTCTGAGAACAAAGGTACCTGCATGCGTGGCAAGGTCACTCTCCGTCTGGACACTACCCCAAAGGTCACTCACCGTCTCAACAAAGGAAATCGGAGTTGGGGAAAGAATGTGTACAGGTAGGAACTGACCACTGTCGTTCCGATTTGGGTAGTGGGGGGGGGGGGGGGGGAGTGACAGACGGGAGGACAGCGGAGCTTGCTGCGATAGATGAGTGACAGGTGTTCAGAGTAATTCGTTCCAAAAACGACTGAATAGAGCCATCCCCCAGAGATCCATTGTATAGCACTAATACTGCTTGAGAGTATATAACACTAGACAAAATTTAGCTCAAGCAGTCTGCCATGGTGAGGAAATGTGAGCGAGTGACTGAGAATGTAGATATGAGTCTGCTTAGCTCACCGATTTCATAGATGAGTGTTTGATAAACTATTGTACGAATGTAAAAGATAGAACAGGATCTCTCAAACCGCATATGCCATTGAGTTTGGGCCAGTCGCTCAAATGGGTGTGTGAGATAATCTGAACGTGTGTTGTACGCACGACACCTTGTGATGGAGGTATGTCCTGACGAGTTAAGCGAGTGTGTAGATCGACTAGGTGAGATGTAGATGTCTGTGTGGTGTGTGTAGACACCGAGGGAACGAGGTATGTTCTAGAGTTGTGTGTATAAGCAGATCGACTTAGGTTGAGAGATCATATGTGAGTATACGTGGAATATATTGAATGCATTTGAGTGAGGAATAGTTTTTTGAGAGCGTGTTGAGGATGTAGATCTGAGAGGTGTGTGTGATGTGAATACGGCAATAGAACTGAGTTTAGATAGTTGGAAATTCTATCAATAGCTACTACTCAAAATTTCCGTTTTAGTTAATATTTATATTAACATATATATAACATAGGAATATTTAGTTAAGATGATATGTATTGTATTGTGTTTGTAATTTCACTACTCATTTTTCTGGTATGAGTATTATATAATAAATATGCCACCTGCTGTGTGCTATGTCATTTGCTGTGTGTGGTCATGATGATGTGGATGAGTGTGATAATGTTCTAAGTTGGAATAACCCGAGGGCGAACAGTGGGATCTGCTACAATAGTTTCGATGGCAACAACCATCTGAGCGAGCATGGACAAGCAGACGGTAGCTGAGTGAGAACACTTTGTGAGAGCCCTGTCTGACACCTCTGACCTTGTCCAAGCCACTCGAAACAGATTCCCTCCTCTAGCTCTTAGGATTCGGAACCAAATATAATTTCGGCAGTTAGGAACGTAAGAGAGGACGATTTTGAGTATATATAACCAACAAGCTACACGAATCACCAGCATAAATGCAAGTCTGCATCTTCTGATAGATACTACGAACCTGTTAATGAGCCTGGCGTGCAGTGATGTTGATGTGCCAGCTACTAATACGTCGTGCTGCCGATAACCTCCATCTTCCCTTTCATCCCAGCTACCAATTCTGAGACATCTCTCTCTCCCTCTCTCTCTCTCTCTCTCTCTCTCTAGAATTATGAAAGTACTGCATTAATTGCCCTTTATTCATCCATGTTCTACTCCCATCTGTCTCTTGTATCATTCTCTGTAGACCCAAGCAGCCACACACAAATCTAATCAACCCAACCACCCACAACCAACTCAAACCAACCCACAGAGAGCTGGCAGAGATGGGGAGAGAGACTTACACTTGTCCCACCCCCAACTGTGACCCGAGAGCCTCCAGGGAAGGGACTTTGAGACGAGGAACTATGAGAGCGAGGTCTCCACTCCCATAGGCATCCTCCTCGTGAGTGAGCTGTGTGACCTCTAGTGCTGGTGTTGTAGTGAGCTATCTTACACACGACGGGGCAACAGTGGCCATCAATCTGTCTTGCCTGAACCCACCCGTTCACCTTCCCTTACTTCCTCCTGTAACACCGCACGAGTGATTGGATCAAGTGGTTTTTTTGCCTGACATTGAGACATTGTGTAAACCAGCTTCGAGACACAAATTCTTGGAGAAAGTCACAATTGTACTATCCGTTTGTACATTCCTGACAATTTTTAAAAAGTTGGTTCTCAAAATTAGCCTCTACATCATTTGATGTTCTTCTGCTTCGTTCGTTAAAAATCCGCCGCTACCAAACCCTAAACGTTCTCAATCTCCTGCTACCAAGTCCGGAACGTTCTCAATCTCCCGCTACCAAGTCCTGAACGTTCTCAATCTCCCGCTACCAAGCCCTGAACGTTCTCAATCTCCTGCTACCAAGCCCTGAACGTTCTCAATCTCCCACTACCAAGCCCTGAACGTTCTCAATCTCCCGCTACCAAGCCTTGAACGTTCTCAATCTCCCGCTACCAAGCCTTGAACGTTCTCAATCTCCCGCTACCAAGCCTTGAACGTTCTCAATCTCCCGCTACCAAGCCTTGAACGTTCTCAATCTCCTGCTACCAAGCCTTGGACGTTCTCAATCTCCCGCTACCAAGCCTTGAACGTTCTCAATCTCCCGCTACCAAGCCCTGAACGTTCTCAATCTCCTGCTACCAAGCCCTGAACGTTCTCAATCTCTCGCTACCAAGCTCTGAAAAGGACTTTGCAAGTAGCAGGATGTAGTCTGGAGAACGGAATGCTCTGTGTCGTAGTTTACAGATTGACTGTAATAATTACAACTTTCGGTCCATCACATAATTTGATGAAAATGTATATTAAAATAGATGTTATAGAAACGTTAACTGCGAATTTGTGTAAACTCATAACATTAATGGGGGAAATGTTTTTATGGGATATATGACAGGCTATATTCTTCAATGGGCAGTACTCTCATGTATATACACAGTGACACGTTTGATATGTTAAACACTGAACATCTTGGACAGTGATTTCCTTGTAAAAATTGATCAATTCTACCTCTTCACCACTGATGTCAAAGTTGATCAATTCTACCATCTCACCACCGATGTCAAATTTGATCAATTCTACAATCCCACCACCGGTGTCAAACTTGATCAATTCTACAATCCCACCACCGATGTCAAATTTGATCAATTCTACCATCCCACCACCGATGTCAAATTTGATCAATTCTACAATCCCACCACCGATGTCAAATTTGATCAATTCTACAATCCCACCACTGATGTCAAATTTGATCAATTCTACAATCCCACCACTGATGTCAAATTTGATCAATTCTACCATCCCACCACCGATGTCAAATTTGATCAATTCTACCATCTCACCGCCGATGTCAAATTTGATCAATTCTACCATCCCACCACCAAATTGATTCTGGAAATGAGTTCCGTCACGCTGACGTGTCAGAGGTACACCCTATGAACTACTACAATTACATTTATTACGCTTAAAATAATCGATCGTGCAGATACTTTCCAATATTTATCAAATGTTGCTGAACACGACAGTTCGTTTATCCATTACATTTCACACACAAGAACAATGCACACCTTGGATATTAGTAGAAGATTGTCTTCAAGATGGATTCCAGAACACAGTTCGTTTATCCATTACATTTCACACCCAAGAACAATGCACACCTTGGATATTAGTAGAAGATTGTCTTCAAGATGGATTCCAGAACACGACAGTTCGTTTGCAAGCAACGCAATAAAGCGAGAAAGAAAAAGCAAAGTAGTTTCCACAATGAAGTTATTAAACATGAAATACATCAAATGTTGGATTACAATGAGTCTCAAAGTCAAGTTTGTTTTTACACTCCACACAATTGCATTATAGATGTATCATTTATTTGTAGAGAAGCTAACCGCTGTAAACTACATCGGAGTATCTCAAGCCCTGAAAAGAGAACTATTCACGCTTTGGGTTTCAGTAAACGGTCATTTGGTCGATTGCTCCAAGATTATGGAAGTTCGTGTTCCATCAAGACTAGTACGCAAGGAAGAGAGAAAAGGGTAGATAGCTTTGGAAAGGGTAGATAGCTTTGGAAGGGGTATATAGCTTTGGAAGGGGTAGATAGCTTTGGAAGGGGTAGATAGCTTTGGAAGGGGTAGATAGCTTTGGAATGGATATAATTAGAAGAGAGATTCGTAGAATATTTTTTTTTTTTTTTTTTTTTTTTGCGTTCGCCTTATTTATCTATTCGTGTGTGCGTTACACTGTGGTTTTTATTTTGCGCCTGTCGGCCCAGTGCATCCGACTTTAGCATGCATTTTATGTAAGGTTCTTCTTCCTCCTGCATTTTCTAAGGGTTTGCTTCCCCAGGGTAACGGCCGGTGCTGTTATGGAGATCGAACCCAGCACCTTCTGGTTGTGAGCCGTGCCACTTAACTACTAGGCCACTCCGTCCCCTCGTAGAATATTTGATTCCAAAGAAACAGTCAGACTAAGGAAACTGAAGTCTCGTCTGAGAGCACACAATGACATTGAAGTATCTATATCTAGATTGTAGAGAACTGTAACATTGACCTGACGTACGCCAAATGCGTAAACAATGTTATGATATTGTGTATGTGGATAACACGTGGTTAAATGCTCACCACACAAGTGAAAACAAATGGCAGTTAGTGGATGGAACGATTAAAATATTAAAACCAAATGACAAAGGACAGCGCTTGATAATAGCACAGGCAGGTAGCAAACATAATGGGCTGGTGAAGAATGCAGAACTTGTATTTCCTTCAGATTATACGGACAATTGGGACTTTCATACCGAGATGAATGGTCACATATTGGAAGAGAGTGGATTGACAAGACTGTTCTTCCGTTCTTAGATAGACCCTCCTGTCTGATAATGGACAATACATCAACCCACAACGCAATGGCACAAGAAGACAAAATTCTGACATCAACCAGTACAAGAGATGCAATAAAGATATGGCTTACAAAAAAATAACAACCATTTAATGAAACGTATCTAAAATCTGAATTGCTTTCCCTTGTCAAGCAAACACGAAAGGAAAAATATATTTCTCATAGACAAGTTGATCCAAGAGCGCAGTCATATACCTTTGAGTCTGCCATATTACCATTCACACTTAAACCCAATTAAACTTGTTGGGAAAAAGTTAAAGGACAAGTAGCAGCTGAAAAAATACATTCAAACTATGCGATATGAAAGAACTAACATATGCCACCCTCTCAAACTATACGATATGAAAGAACTAACATATGCCGCCCTCTCAAACTATGCGATATGAAAGAACTAACATATGCCACCCTCTCAAACTATGCGATATGAAAGAACTAACATATGCCGCCATCTCAAACTATACGATATGAAAGAACTAATATATGCCGCTCTCTCAAAGATTAGACAAAGATTATTGGGCTAAATGTGAGGGCTACGTCTTAAAAGAGGAAGGCGGCTGTTAGAACAAAAAGATGGACTATTGTTCGTTCAGCCGAGAGCAGTGATCAATTTGTGAGAAATTAACTTACATGTTGGTTTTCCGAGAAATGGCAGTTTCCATCACCTTGGCAAAACGGCCATTTTCATGGAGACATTTAGACAGAAGACGGATCTCAGAACTGAATTATAACCATTTATTGGTTTGATCCATCATCTATTTATAAAACTGGACCATCCATCTGAAGTGTGTACTTTCTATGTTCTATCTATCATGTGCTTGTACATCTTACCACATTCTTTCTACGAAATGCCCATTCACTTCTTACAACCTACAAGACATGAACTACAGTAAAAAAGGACATTAAGTGGTACCAAATGTTGAAAATATCATTAGAATTGGAGAGACGCCTATGCCTAAAGACATGCATTTTTAAAAAAAATTACTGTAAATTATTTCTGCAAGGACAAAATAAATCCTTTGCTAACAATGATGAAAGGAACTAGCCGCTTTAAGAAAACAGCATTACCTGACGAGAAACAAATTATAAAGTCTTTGGGACATTGGAAATATAAAACCATGTGAAAAAATTCACGTTTATTGGTGCAAGGGTTATTGAGAAATTAGATGACGATTGAGGGGGAAACATGACACGGACCACAGTAAAAAAAAAAAAATAATCCGCATCCCGCTCTGGCGCTTCGATCTTTGAATAGACAAAATGGCGTTGTGTTGTGACTCTAGTCTCACCTGATGGCGTTGTGTTGTGACTCTAGTCTGACCTGACCTAATGGGGTTGTGTTGTGACTCTAGTCTGACCTGACCTAATGGGGTTGTGTTGTGACTCTAGTCTGACCTAATGGCGTTGTGTTGTGACTCTAGTCTGACCTGACCTAATGGCGTTGTGTTGTGACTCTAGTCTGACCTGACCTAATGGCATTGTATTGTGACTCTAGTCTGACCTGATGGGGTTGTGTTGTGACTCTAGTCTGACCTGACCTAATGGGGTTGTGTTGTGACTCTAGTCTGACCTGACCTAATGGGGTTGTGTTGTGACTCTAGTCTGACCTGACCTAATGGCGTTGTGTTGTGACTCTAGTCTGACCTGATGGGGTTGTGTTGTGACTCTAGTCTGACCTGACCTAATGGGGTTGTGTTGTGACTCTAGTCTGACCTGACCTAATGGCGTTGTGACTCTAGTCTGACCTGACCTAATGGGGTTGTGTTGTGACTCTAGTCTGACCTAATGGCGTTGTGTTGTGACTCTAGTCTGACCTGACCTGATCGGTTTGTGTTGTAACTCTAGTCTGACCTGACCTGATGGCGTTGTGTTGTGACTCTAGTCTGACCTGACCTGATGGGTTTGTGTTGTAACTCTAGTCTGACCTGACCTGATGGGTTTGTGTTGTAACTCTAGTCTGACCTGACCTGATGGGTTTGTGTTGTAACTCTAGTCTGACCTGACCTGATGGATTTGTGTTGTGACTCTAGTCTGACCTGACCTAATGTCGTTGTGTTGTGACTCTAGTCTGACCTGACCTGATGGGGTTGTGTTGTGACTCTAGTCTGACCTGACCTTGCTAACGACCTTCTCAACCAATTTTTGTCTTTAGAGAATAAACTACTGCTACTAAAGCCATGTTTTTCTAGCCGGTGGGCCTTTTACATGGTGGGCCTGTTACATGGTGGGTCGGTTAAATGGTGGGCCTTTTATATGGTAGGCCTGTTGGATACTGGGCCTGTTACATGGTGGGTCTGTTACATAGTGGGCCTGTTATATGGTGGGCCTGTTACACACTACTGCCCTCCCTAGCACATAACCCTGTTACAGACTGCACGTGTTGCACACAGAGGTAATCGCCACATGTTCAGAAATCGGGTTCAAGAAACATTATTTGTTTCTTCAGATTGGCCTTTATGTCTGGTAATGGAGAATGCTTCTTACCATAATGTCCAGACACCCGAAGACCACTTTCCGACCCCCTTATAATGTACAGACATCCGAAGACCACCTTCCGACCCCCTTATAATGTACAGACATCCGAAGACCACTTTCCGACCCCCTCATAATATCCAGACACCCGAAGACCACTTTCCGACCCCCTTATAATGTACAGACATTCGAAGACCACTTTCCGACCCCCTCATAATGTCCAGATACCCGAAGACCACTTTCCGACCCCCTCATAATGTACAGACACCAGAAGAGCACGTTCCGACACCCTCAAGTATTAACAATGAAATATGAGCCTGGCTTACCAAGGAAAACATTCATGTCGGTGGAATGTGTTTAAAACCATAACGATAAAACTATAAGACAATATTTCATAACGTTAATCAAACCAGAAAATGGTCATACATGGGCGTTGACTACTTGCCACTCTAAGCTACATCTTATGGAGCTTGCGTGGGCCAAAGTCAAAAGTCGGGTGTCCGCTTAAAATTCAACTTTTAAAATATGCATGAGGCCCTTTGAAACATAAACAAGGACTATTGGATTCAATGTGATGTGCATGCATTGAAAGAGGGGGAGGAACATCGAGAGAAGACTGGTTTAAGATGCATTCAACATGTTACACTCATCAATAGACCTGAATGGTCTGATTCTGGTAGGGCGAGGACATTTCTCTAAAGGTTACATTAATTATGTGACAGCTCAATGAATGATGGATTGATTACAATTGTTTTTATTCAATACAGTTTTTGTGTGGGGTTTGTCCGCGCTCCGTTAGACGTCCTGCCACTAGGTTACTCAAAATACGCCTATGAATCTTTAAACGCTGGATTTAGTGTCAAGGTCAGACAGAGTATGTCGCGTATTCTACTGAAGTAAACATTTGATTATGTCTATGTTGTTGTATTGTGTTCCGTGTTGTTGTGTTGTGACATGTTCTTAGTCTGTGACCATGTCTGTCACATGTTATTCGACGTTAGGTCACTGAACTGGAGTGGATGTGCTAGAAAATCTTAGAGTGCAGATGTTAATGTACACTAAAACTTGTTTGACAGCTCGAGTCAGTGAACCTCAAACCCTACAGGATCATGAATGTTTGTAGTACTGACACAAACATGACGGTGAGGTTGTGACAGACACATGACGGTGAGGTTGTGACAGACACATGACGGTGAGGTTGTGACAGACACATGACGGTGAGGTTGTGACAGACACATGACGGTGAGGTTGTGACAGACACATGACGGTGAGGTTGTGACAGACACATGACGGTGAGGTTGTGACAGACACATGACGGTGAGGTTGTGACAGAAACACAACGAGAGGTTGTGACACAAACATAACGGAGAGGTTGTGACAGAAACATAACGAGAGGTTGTGACAGAAACATAAACATAACGAGAGGTTGTGACAGAAACTTACCGAGAGGTTGTGACAGAAACTTAAACATAACGAGATGTTGTGACAGAAACTTAAGCCTAAACCGTGACACTTCAAAAACAAACCCGGGGTTGGCGGCCGGGAGTCGGAGAGGGGATGGAGGGGTATGTCCCTGGTTCTATGTGTCAATGTCCGGGCCTACATGATTGAGGGCCGTCCCGCTAGCGCCCAAACGCTGTAGCTACAGATTGATCCTGACAATTGATGACATGCGAATTGATTTCTGGCACCGCTTCTACTTGGTCGGGGTGGGAAGTGGGTGTGCTGTTAATGTCTGTCTGCCTGCTGGGTCAGGTTTGGCAGTGTGTTTTCACGATATGCCCGTATGTCTGCTCAATCAGGAGGAATAGTCTGTCTGTGCTGTGTACCGCTCTTGTATGTTTGTTCCTCGGACGGTGTACCGCTCTTGTATGTTTGTTCCTCGGACGGTGTACCGCTCTTGTCCGTTTGTTCCTCGGACGGATGTGTAGTGAGTATGTTAGTTAGTTACCCATCCCAAGCGATAATGTCCACATCAATAGACCGTTTTGTTTCGATGATCTATCTAACTTACGCTGTATTTCGATTATAGTGAGGAAGTAATTGCGCTGGTCATCAACCTCACTCTCTGGTCCCGAGCTACCTTGAACCAGTGGCAAGACATTAGTCAAGACGACTGGAGGCAACTCAGGATGCAGGCACTCTGGTTTCATCTCCTGTGAGAACAGGGGTCACTATGATACTTGTGGGATTCGAAAGTCCACCGCTTCTGCTCATCGCTTTGGGAGGCGAGTGCCTGACCTCTCGACCACACCGACCCCAAAAGACTCTCCAGAGTCTGTAGACAACCTGTGTTGCATTCCTGTGTTTCATTGTATTTTGACCAAAAAGGGACCAGAGGACGATTGGGATGTTCATGCCCCCCGAAGTGACCCCCACACAGTCATGCTGGCGCTGTAGAGATCTGGACTTGTCATTGACCAGCTCTTTCCTGATCTGGGCTTGTCATTGGCCAGCTCTTTCCTGATCTGGGCTTGTCATTGGCCAGCTCTTTCCTGATCTGGGCTTGTCATTGGCCAGCTCTTTCCTGATCTGGGCTTGTCATTGGCCAGCTCTTTCCTGATCAGAGTTCCAGTAATGATGATGATCGATAATTTCACTAGTTCCACCCGGCTTCATACCACTCCATGCGCCCCCACTCTGTGCGTCTCTACTCCATCCGCCCCCACTCTGTGCGTCTCCACTCCATCCGCTTCCACTCCATCCGCACCCCACTCTGTGTTGTTTACATGGACATTCGCTGCTCTACAGAAACAATTTTTAAATATGAAACAGAAGTGTTTGAACAATGATGACTTGTACTCTCAACAAATAAACAGGTAGCAGATCTCAAACCCGCTAATTGAATTCCGGGCCAAATATTACAGAACCCTGGAATTTCAGAATCTAGGATAAGGTACTGGACGCTGTACCAGTTTTAAAACCTTTGCGACTATATGGCGATTAAAGTTCAGACTTTTGAGGTGCGAATGCCTGGGGTTCAGATGTGTAAAACAGAACGAGCTGTGCAGATGTCAAAGACAAAACAGTACTGTCAGTTGCATTACAACCTTTTTGCTAATCAATGAAGACGACGATTAGCAATAAAAAAAAGACACGCAACAGTCCGTTTAAGTGAAAAATTTTGACGATTGACACCGAGTCAGGCAGAAGCCGATCGAAGACAGAATTCCTACGGAGAAAGTGAAGAACTGCAAGAAAATCGCACTTCTATATTCTGTCTGGGTGCTCATTCAGATAGTTTTGAGCGAAGGAAGTTCTACGACCCCAGACAAAGAATTCACAAGCCCTGAGATCATCTCTTGTTTCGAACATTATGTTCAGACTTACAGTGATTGGTCAGAAATTGAGTAGGCGTGTCCGTTATCAACTCGAGCAGAAGGCCATAGAAAACGCATTCATTCAGGTAGAGTTAGGAGGGGGTAAGCAGACGGGTTTTAGCAGGTAGAGTTGGGGGAGGGGGGAAGCAAACGGGTCTTAGCAGGTAGAGTTAGGAGGGGGGAAGCAGACGGGTTTTAGCAGGTAGAGTTGGGGGAGGGGGGAAGCAAACGGGTCTTAGCAGGTAGAGTTAGGGGGGGGGGCAGACGGGTTTTAGCAGGTAGAGTTTGGGGAGGGGGGAAGGGGGGGAGCAGACGGGTTTTAGCAGGTAGAGTTTGGGGAGGGGGGAAGGGGGGGAGCAGACGGGTTTTAGCATGTAGAGTTTGGGGGAGGGGGGGGGAAGCAGACGGGTTTTAGCAGGTAGAGTTTGGGGAGGGTGGAAGCAAACGGGTCTTAGCAGGTAGAGTGGGGGGGGGGGGGGGGGTGGGAGCAGACGGGTTTTAGCAGGTAGAGTTTTTTTTTTGGGGGGGGGGGGGTGGGGGAGCAGACGGGTCTTAGCAGGTAGAGTTTGGGGGGGGGGCAGACGGGTCTTAGCAGGTAGAGTTAGGGGGGGGGGGAAGCAGACGGGTCTTAGCAGGTAGAGTAGGGGGGGGGGGGGAAGCAGACGGGTCTTAGCAGGTAGAGTTAGGGGGGGGGGGAAGCAGACGGGTCTTAGCAGGTAGAGTAGGGGGGGGGGGGAAGCAGACGGGTTTTAGCAGGTAGAGTTAGGGGGGGGGAAGCAGACGGGTTTTAGCAGGTAGAGTTAGGGGGGGGGGGAAGCAGACGGGTTTTAGCAGGTAGAGTTAGGGGGGGGGGGCAGACGGGTTTTAGCAGGTAGAGTTGGGGGAGGGGGGAAGCAAACGGGTCTTAGCAGGAAGAGTTTGGGGTAGGGGGGAAAGCAAACGGGTCTTAGCAGGAAGAGTTGGGGGGGGGGGAGGAGGGGGGAAGCAGACGGGTCTTAGCAGGAAGAGTTTGGGGTAGGGGGGAAAGCAGACGGGTCTTAGCAGGAAGAGTTGGGGGGGGGAGGGGGGGAAGCAGACGGGTCTTAGCAGGAAGAGTTTGGGGTAGGGAGGAAAGCAGACGGGTCTTAGCAGGAAGAGTTGGGGGGGGGGAGGGGGGAAGCAGACGGGTCTTAGCAGGAAGAGTTGGGGGGGGGGGGGAAGCAGACGGGTCTTAGCAGGAAGATTTGGGGGGAGGGGGGTAGACGGGTCTTAGCAGGAAGAGACATACAAAGATATAGATGACCCAATGAACTTGAGAGTGAGAGAGAGAAGGAGAGTGAGAGAGAGAGAAGGAGAGTGAGAGAGAGAAGGAGAGTGAGAGAGAGAAGGACAGTGTGAGAGAGAGAGAAGGAGAGTGAGAGAGAGAGAGAGAAGGCCAGTTAGAGAGAAAGAAGGAGAGGTCCAGTCTCAACAGAAGGTACAATCAGAGAGATACAAAAAAGTAAGTTCTGAACAAGAGTTTTCTTGAAATGATTCAGCGAGAAGTGAAAAAGTAGGCCCATTTCCCAGGCCCAGAGCAGAGGGCGATTATTTCCAAGCTCAACGGAATGGAGAGAGTGCCAATTGTGACCATTGCCTCTCGTAGAGCATTACATAAACAGGGCAGGATCTTTGAAGATTTATATTTTATTGTTTCATCCATCAAGTAGACAAATTGAGACCTGAAACTGTGTAGTTTTAAATATGAAGACTCAAGCTAGAAGCAACATGGTATCATGTGATAGCGCAGTACGGACCACAGGATCGAACACTGGGTTGTTATTGGTGATAGCAACATACATGCATTTGTACCAACACGTCCTGAATAGTTAGAGCAGACAGGGGGGCATAGATATGAAGAGCAGTGCCAGAGCTACGTGTATGTGTGCCAGACATATGAAGAACAGTGTTAGAGCTACGTGTATGTGTGCCAGACATATGAAGAACAGTGCCAGAGCTACGTGTATGTGTGCCAGACATATGAAGAACAGTGTTAGAGCTACGTGTATGTGTGCCAGACATATGAAGAACAATGTTAGAGCTACGTGTATGTGTGCCAGACATATGAAGAACAGTGCCAGAGCTACGTGTATGTGTGCCAGACATATGAAGAACAGTGCCAGAGCTACGTGTATGTGTGCCAGACATATGAAGAACAGTGCCAGAGCTACGTGTATGTGTGCCAGACATATGAAGAACAGTGCCAGAGCTACGTGTATGTGTGACAGACATATGAAGAACAGTGCCAGAGCTACGTGTATGTGTGCCAGACATATGAAGAACAGTGCTAGAGCTACGTGTATGTGTGCCAGACATATGAAGAACAGTGACAGAGCTACGTATATGTGTGCCAGACATATGAAGAACAGTGTTAGAGCTACGTGTATGTGTGCCAGACATATGAAGAACAGTGCCAGAGCTACGTGTATGTGTGCCAGATATATGAAGAACTGTGCCAGAGCTACGTGTATGTGTGCCAGACATATGAAGAACAGTGTTAGAGCTACGTGTATGTGTGCCAGACATATGAAGAACAATGTTAGAGCTACGTGTATGTGTGCCAGACATATGAAGAACAGTGCCAGAGCTACGTGTATGTGTGCCAGACATATGAAGAACAGTGCCAGAGCTACGTGTATGTGTGCCAGACATATGAAGAACAGTGCCAGAGCTACGTGTATGTGTGCCAGACATATGAAGAACAGTGCCAGAGCTACGTGTATGTGTGCCAGACATATGAAGAACAGTGCCAGAGCTACGTGTATGTGTGACAGACATATGAAGAACAGTGCCAGAGCTACGTGTATGTGTGCCAGACATATGAAGAACAGTGCTAGAGCTACGTGTATGTGTGCCAGACATATGAAGAACAGTGACAGAGCTACGTATATGTGTGCCAGACATATGAAGAACAGTGTTAGAGCTACGTGTATGTGTGCCAGACATATGAAGAACAGTGCCAGAGCTACGTGTATGTGTGCCAGATATATGAAGAACTGTGCCAGAGCTACGTGTATGTGTTCCAGACATATAAAGAACAGTGTTAGAGCTACGTGTATGTGTGCCAGACATATGAAGAACAGTGCCAGAGCTACGTGTATGTGTGCCAGACATATGAAGAACAGTGCCAGAGCTACGTGTATGTGTGCCAGACATATGAAGAACAGTGCCAGAGCTACGTGTATGTGTGCCAGACATATGAAGAACAGTGCCAGAGCTACGTGTATGTGTGCCAGACATATGAAGAACAGTGTTAGAGCTACGTGTATGTGTGCCAGACATATGAAGAACAGTGCCAGAGCTACGTGTATGTGTGCCAGACATATGAAGAACAGTGCCAGAGCTACGTGTATGTGTGCCAGACATATGAAGAACAGTGCCAGAGCTACGTGTATGTGTGACAGACATATGAAGAACAGTGTTAGAGCTACGTGTATGTGTGCCAGACATGTGAAGAACAGTGCCAGAGCTACGTGTATGTGTGCCAGACATATGAAGAACAGTGCCAGAGCTACGTGTATGTGTGCCAGACATATGAAGAACAGTGTCAGAGCTACGTGTATGTGTGCCAGACATATGAAGAACAGTGCCAGAGCTACGTGTATGTGTGCCAGACATGAAGAACAGTGTTAGAGCTACGTGTATGTGTGCCAGACATATGAAGAACAGTGCCAGAGCTACGTGTATGTGTGCCAGACATATGAAGAACAGTGCCAGAGCTACGTGTATGTGTGCCAGACACATGAAGAACAGTGCCAGAGCTACGTGTATGTGTGACAGACATATGAAGAACAGTGCCAGAGCTACGTGTATGTGTGCCAGACATATGAAGAACAGTGCCAAAGCTACGTGTATGTGTGCCAGACATATGAAGAACAGTGCCAGAGCTACGTGTATGTGTGCCAGACATGAAGAGGAGTGTGAAGAAGGCAGTACAAGTATGGTTATCATTGATGTAATAAATCAAGGCGTGTTTCTGTCACTGAATAGTGCAGGTGTGTCACACGGTGTGTGTAATGTCAGCAGTATAGACATTAAATGTGGGTTATATCGTAAATTGTAATAGTGATAGTGTCAGTACAGTATGTTTGTAACATGTTCTGAATAGTCTTGGGAGAGTGAGGTAGAAATAGTTGTGTGTGTAGGGTCCACCAATAAAGAACACAGAAGGTGTGTAGTGGATGCCACAATATTACAAACACCATTTCCGGTTTTGAATGTTCATCGACTAAAATAAACACATACAAAATATTGACATCAAAATACTTAATTCAATATATTTCGTACAAGCTTATACATTTGAGCGTAAACTAACATTGTTTTTCTTCTGATTTAAACAAATTCGGAATTGTTTCCAAATACATAATGCTGTGTTTATTTCGGCATCTCAAACAACGCCTCGCGCGTGTCGTATACGAGCATTAAAAAGCCAGGTGCAACTACCAACTAATTTCACAACTCGTGAATTGATTGATTTTTTTATTATTTCAACCTTGTCTTGACAAAGCAAAATAATATAATGGCCCAATGCTATCTTGAGGTCACGTTGTTGTCTCGTCTGTTACATCAACATCAATTCTCTTCTCTTAATAGCTGGCACACACTTGGGTGTGTGTGTGTGCGTGTGTGTGTGTGTGTGTGTAAAGGTGTGTGGGTGTGTGTATCTGTGAAGTGTGACAGAGAGCGTATATCAGTATGTGTGTCCTCAGATATAAGCAGCAGAATTACAAAAATGGCTAATTACAACAACCAGACTGTCATAAATGGTCACAATTTTTGATGACGCAATCACCTATAATTAAATTCCATTCGCTGCAGATTATTTTCCCTCGAGCAAAATAAAAAACAACAAGAAAAGGTATTTTCACGTGGAGAAATACAAGAATATGTCTATAAATTACATTCTCAAATCACTATGACTAGCAAATAGATGTTTATATGTTACAATATGTTGAAATGGCATTTGTTACATGCATGGCTGTGTCATACGGCAATAAATACTTGGCTAAGCCCTTCAAAGTGATTGGTCGATTTGTAAATTGTTGTGTCAGCGTGAAAAGGCAGTGCATGCACATATATCTTCATTATCATATGGCGATAAACAGTTTGTGTCCAACCATTTTTATGTATCCAATATTTCCACATGCCTGGTGATGCCTTTACTTAGGCTTAAATGCCTCCCAACACATGGCACTGCACATCTCGTCAAGCATAGGAAATCTACAGTTTTCGAGAGAATGGTCTACAAACATCTTTACGTAAATGTTATCATACAGGAAATGGAAGAATAAATAAGCCACGTTCCGCGTGAGTTAATGAAGAGGAGGGCGGTAGGCATGACGAGCTAGTGGTGCGGAGGAAAGTTAGAAGAACAGAAAGTAGAGGAAGAAGGGGAAGACGAGTACAGATACGGAGAAACAGAGACAGAGAAGAAGAAGAAGAAGAAGAAGAAGACAGAAGAGGGGAAAAAAGGGGGGGGGGGGGGGATTTCAAGAAGTGAAGAAGAACAAGTTAAAGAAGAAGAAGATACAGAAGTAGAAGAAGGCTCAAAAAATAAGACAAGAAGTAGACGACATAGGCCATTGTCCCACAGACACGAGCCTCCACTGGCTCCCTGGGGTTTGCCTGTTATCGTCTGCTGGACACGTCACCAGCATGCCATCCTACATTTACCTAGGGTTGGGCTTATGTATCATTATGTGTAGTGTTTCTGCTGTCTAGAGTCGGGTGCTAGGCTAATGTATCGATGTGTGTACTGTTTCTTTCATCTTGACTCCATCCACATTTTTATTTAATCAAACATTGTAAGCTGTTCCAGTTCTAACAGACGCTCTACGTCCTCAGTCACTGCACCATTGATGATCAGATGTCAAAGACTCGCTTCCTTAACACCTGTATATGGCCAATTGTATTGTTCCCTCCCTGGCACTTTTAATTATTATAGCATGTGATAGAGCTGCACGCACACTTCACTATCTTTTCACTTGAATATCCTTGATACCTTAGTATTACCTATTACACTTCGTCATGTAGACTTCTTATACACAGCCGTGGAACACTTGCACTAACTCATTGTAACATAAAGACACCTTGCACAAACTCATTGTAACATAAAGACACCTTGCACTAACTCATTGTAACATAAAGACACCTTGCACTAACTCATTGTAACATAAAGACACCTTGCACTAACTCATTGTAACATAAAGACACCTTGCACTAACTCATTGTAACATAAAGACACCTAGATTTTAGAACAAAATGCGAAGCAAACTCTCATGAGCTCTCTACACTCTTATCTTCAAGACCCCTAACTCATTCACATACACTTAGTTCTAACCTTGCATTAAGATTTACTTCCCCTGTCTACTCTAATGGTTGATACTCGATACTTTTGATACACTAGCATAAATTGTATATCGTCTAAATATCCCAAAATGCTATACCTGGCTTGCTCTAGAGACTTACAACTTAACTTAACGTCTTTGTATTGGTTTAGCAGAATTTTTATACAATCAGTTTCATTTCCATTGTCTTGCTCTAAAAACTACGTGCATCCAATCTATCCTTGAATGCACTAATGGCCTGCCTTCCCTACTTTCTGTGGCAATGGATTTCAAGCATTCACCACTCTCTGACTAAAACTAATATTTCTTAATATCTAATCTGTTCCTTTGCTCATCTTATAAACCTGTATTAAGTCACCACGAATTCTTCTCTTTTCTAAACACTGTAGGCACTAAACACTGTAGATTTTTCTCTTTCCTCATAACTGTGATTCTGGAATCCCGCGATCAGTTTTTTCGCTCTTTTTTGTATCCTTTCCAGCATGTTTAGATTCCCTCTACAATAAGGAATCCACACCTGTGCACAGTACTCCCATCTAGGGATAACTAATGCTTTATATAGTTTGGCTATCACTTCCCAGCCGATTGAACATGTTAGTCAAGGTCAGGCAAAATATACTGGCCAAGACCCCCACCTCGACTTCCTCCCTTTAAACGGTCTGTTTAATGGCAGCCTGGCTAACGAGGTGGGGGATCGACGGGATCCCCTGCAGTAGTGAGCGAAATGCAGATGAAGCGAAACATAGCACAACAGCCTGGTGGATTTTTCAGGGCGCATAAAACAGTAGACTTCCTCAATGTGGATATTCAACAGGAAACAATGACGGACCCTCGTCACTAGGTGTTTGTGCATTTCTTTATTTAAACTTGCCGACAATGTTTATCTGTTCACACGTTTGCATGCCCTCCACGAAGGAACGCCCCTGTACATTCACTCTACACGAACTGGCCTTGGATTACTGAAGGTTCACACAGTAAACACGACGAACCGGCCAGAATCAACTGGAGAAAATTATTGGCTATCGATTATTCATGGCCGTCCTCCAGAAATATTTTCATGGAAATGTGATTACAGACTTCATCTTGTCATTGATTTCTCATCCTGGAGAACCTGTCGTTCTCAAGATGGGCTGACAGCAGCACCGTTCATGGCGCTGTGATCAATCAGGCCCTCGAGGGAAGTCTTTCTTGGGGCACATCTTGATTTGCCACGGCAAGATAACTCGATCAACAAGACTCGATCAACAAGACGCGTGTCAGTGTTTTCTTTTGGGGATCTGAGTGGTGTGGGACAAATTTGGGATTGTGGTGCAAAGTGGAGAGTGTGTGAAGTGAGAATATACAAATTTAGATTAACAATCAGACACAGCCAGGCGATCAGACATGGACAGTCAAACACAGTCAGACAATCAGACCCAGACAGTCAAACACAGTCAGACAATCAGACCCAGACAGTCAAACACAGTCAGACAATCAGGCACAGCCAGGCGATCAGACATGGACAGTCAAACACAACCATACAATCAGACACAGAGAGTCAAACACAGTCAGACAATCAGGCACAGCCAGGCGATCAGACATGGACAGTCAAACACAACCATACAATCAGACACAGAGAGTCAAACACAGTCAGACAATCAGACACAGGCAGTCAAATACAGGCAGTCAAACACAGTCAGACAATCAGACACAGAGAGTCAAACACAGTCAGACAATCAGACACAGACAGTGAAATACAGACAGTCAAACAGTCAGACAATCATAAACAGCCAGTCAAAAACAGCCAGACAATCAGACACAGACAGTTAAACACAGCCATAAAATCAGATATAATTGATTAGGAATAACCTGAAAGACGTACAATCAAACAGTCGGACATAGCCAGAATCCTGGACAGAGCTCCTCAATCGATCATCATATGTGGGAATGGCGGAGGGGCTGCTGGTTCGGGGGGGGGGCGGAATCCTGGACAGAGCTCATTAATCCTATTATAATAATAATGATAGTAACAGCGACCATACTAATTTAAAGAAATAGTAACAACAATAGTAACAACAATAGTAACAACACAAACTGTTATAATAACGTCAATAACATCATTTTCAACGACACACATGAACGGGTGTCCATGAACATCAACCTAAACTAGCCAGTCAATACAACTATTATCGCCATGAAGGTTAACTCTTATCGCCCCTCACATTAACTCTTATCGCCCCTCTCATTGACTCTTATCGCCCCTCACATTAACTCTTATCGCCCCTCTCATTGACTCTAATCTCCCCTCACATTAACTCTTATCGCCCCTCACATTAACTCTTATCGCCCCTCTCATTAACTCTTATCGCCCCTCACATTAACTCTTATCGCCCCTCTCATTAACTCTTATCGCCCCTCTCATTAACTCTTATCGCCCCTCTCGTTAACTGCGATATGGCCTAGATGGCAACAGTTTACCCCTCTCCCCCCCCCTTTTCTTCCACAACCTATTCACCCACCAAAAAAAAGACACGACAAAGACAAAACAGTGCAGTCACTTGCGTTCCAACCTCTCTGCTAATCAAGGAAGACGACGATTAGCCATAACAAAAACCCGCAACAGTCTGCTTAAGTGAGACATTGCGATGATTGACACCGAGATGCAAGTCAGGTAGAAGCCGATCGAAGGGAGAATTCCTACGGAGAAAGTGAAGAATTGCAAGAAAATCGCACTTCTATTTTCTGTCAAAGTTAACCTTATCTTTAGCCAATCAAATGTCCTTCCTGATCTTTAGCCAATCAAATGTCCTTCCTTATCTTTAGCCAATCAAATGTCCTTCCTGATCTTTAGCCAATCAAATGTCCTTCCTTATCTTTAGCCAATCAAATGTCCTTCCTGATCTTTAGTCAATCAAATGTCCTTCCTGATCTTTAGTCAATCAAATGTCCTTCCTTATCTTTAGCCAATCAAATATCCTTCATTATTTTTAGCCAATCAAATGTCCTTCCTTATCTTTAGCCAATCAAATGTCCTTCCTTATCTTTAGCCAATCAAATGTCCTTCCTGATCTTTAGTCAATCAAATGTCCTTCCTTATCTTTAGCCAATCAAATATCCTTCATTATTTTTAGCCAATCAAATGTGCTTCCTTATCTTTAATAAAATCACTTCCTGAATGACATGTAACTGTTTGTTACTGTTTGTGTTCTTGTGCACATTTTTGATATTGCCTTTTGTTGCAGCTTCCTTTGCTTCCATTATCAACGTATCACTTCATTTACTATTGTTTCCACTGATTCTCTTTCCTTCTTTGTTGGCTTCAGTGTATGTTTCCTGATCTTTGCCTCAAGTATTTCTTCCCAAATCTTTCCTTCCTTCTGTTATAGTTTATGTTGTTATCCCTACTTTGTGTTTCCGTTTTTCGTTTTCCTATAACTTCCCCGCTCGTCCCGTTATAAATATCTTTGTTAATATATGTTGTTATTATCCTTCTGTATCCACAATTTCTTCAATTTCTGGTAACACGCGATGTCTATTGGATATCGACAATTAAAATGTATCTTGTATGTCCTTGTTCCTCTCACATTGAACTGTTGTCTGTCGTTATGTTATTGTAAACCCCTTAAACTTCATCTTAATTACGACAATCAGAAGAAGTGATCTGATGCTCCACCTGCACCTTCACCTACTCGCACGTGGTGGGGTCATGATCTGAATCTCTTCTTTATACTGGTATGGCTAGTATGGTTGTCTGCCCATACGTTGTTCTCAAACTTCTTGAATATGTGATGTCCAGCTATGTGTGCACGTGCTGGCCCAATCACCAGGTGATGTCCAGCTATGTGTGCACGTGCTGGCCCCAATCACCAGGTGATGTCCAGCTATGTGTGCACGTGCTGGCCCCAATCACCAGGTGATGTCATGCTATGTATGCGCGAGCTGGCCCCATCACCAGGTGATGTCCAGCTATGTGTGCACGTGCTGGCCCCCAATCACCAGGTGATGTCCAGCGCAGAAGGCCATGACCAGTTCTTTATTCTCATGTTTTGTCTCACTTCTATGTTTGACCACGATCTATACAGACCAGATCTTATCTTTCACAATCTTAGAGTTGAGGTCTGTCATCAACATTATCATGTCTTTCGTTCTCATTTTATTCATGATATGTTCATGTCTGGTGCAACATTCACCTGATGTAACATTCACCTGATGTAACCTTCACCTGATGTTCCAATCACCTGATGTAACATTCACCAGATGTTCTATTCACCTGATGTAACATTCACCTGATATTCCATTCACATGATGTAGTATTCGTCTGATATAACATTCACCTGATATTCCATTCACATGATGTAGTATTCGTCTGATATAACATTCCTCTGGTATAACGTTCGTCTTTCACTGAGCCTTTTTTGTGATTGGTTGGTGCAGACCTTTGGATAATGTTTATCTTGATCTTTTCTTGACAATTTAGAAAGTATCTGGGCACTACTGTTCCCCATTCTACAAGTGCCATTCACGTATCATTTGATAGTTTAAGGCCACACCTTAAGTATGATGTTAGGCTTCTTCTGTGTGCCCTGCGGACAGCAACATTTATACTGTTCGCATTCTAATCCCTTTAACTGTTTGCCACCCTGTTTCTGTCAGTCCAAGAGTACCAGTTCTGCAGCTATTCATTACCCCTGTCCCCGGTGCAACCTTTCCCCTGTCCCCGGTGCAACCTTTCCCCTGTCCCCAGTGCAACCTTTCCCCTGTCCCCGGTGCAACCTTTCCCCTGTCCCCGGTGCAACCTTTCCCCTGTCCCCGGTGCAACCTTTCCCCTGTCCCCGGTGCAACCTTTCCCCTGTCCCCGGTGCAACCTTTCCCCTGTCCCCGGTGCAACCTTTCCCCTGTCCCCGGTGCAACCTTTCCCATGTCCCCGGTGCAACCTTTCCCCTGTCCCCGGTGCAACCTTTCCCCAGTCCCTCTGCTCCTCCCCCACGTGTAACCTTCCCCTGGACCCCCGCCCGCCCTCCGTCCCGCCCCTTGCTTACCCCTGTCCCATGTATAACCTTCCCATAACTATTCAGTGTTCCAACGCTACAGCCATGACACGGTAGTGGGGCTACCTAGAAGTAAACAGGTAAGTCAGTCACACAGAGTCCTTGCCTCTTTCTCTGTATCTCGCCATGTGCCCTCTAAACAGTGCCCTCTGTCTTGGATGGATGTTCTTAGCTGGCCTGCCCATATTTGTTTAAATTTCTTTAGGCGGAGATAGCACATCCCTTCTTAGTCGCCTCTAACGACATGTTTGGAAGGTCTACAGTGCTGCTATTCTGTGCTCCCCTTCTGTGCTCCTCTTTCTATGCTCCCCTTTATGTACTCCCCTTCTGTGCTCCCCTTCTGTGCTCCCCTTTCTATGCTCCCCTTTATGTACTCCCCTTCTGTGCTCCCCTTCTGTGCTCCCCTTTCTATGCTCCCCTTTATGTACGCCCCTTCTGTGCTCCCCTTTCTATGCTCCCCTTCTGTACTCCTCTTCTGTGCTCCCCTTCTGTGCTCCCCTTTATGTACTCCCCTTTATGTACTCCCCTTTATGTACTCCCCTTTATGTACTCCCCTTCTGTGCTCCCTTTTATGTACTCCCCTTCTATGCTCCCCTTTATGTACTCCCCTTCTGTGCTCCCCTTCTGTGCTCCCCTTTATGTACTCCCCTTCTGTGCTCCCCTTCTGTACTCCCCTTTCTGTACTCCCCTTCTGTGCTCCCCTTTCTGACGCCGGCGGCACACGAGCGAGCCACTCGATGGGCGTGGTTAAAGAAAGGGGAACTTACTCCTGTAGCCGCGAGCCAAACTGATCAGGTAAGGAGGTACAGTCTGACACACAGAGAAATACGGGACATTTAGAACAGTGTAAGGAACCATGTCAATACTCGTAACTCATCGGCAGCGACTACCATGTCAATACTCGTAACTCACCGACAGCCACTGACCAATAAGATCGCTCTCGTTAATCGGCACGGCACTTGATTGTGTGTACCAAATATTCTATATAGAAAGACAGACGGAAGATAAATCCATGATTTGAAAAGAAATGATAAATTAACATTAAAAAACGTGAATGTCAATCAGAAAAATAAGTGTCTACGTGGACGAGTAAACACAGATCTGCCGAGTTATATAGGAATGTGTGTCTGGTTTGAATTTTTTTTAATTAAAGAGCTTACCAAAACAGTCATTTAAAATGATTCTAATTAAGTTTCGTTGTTTGGGTCATTTGATATTGTAATCGCTGAATTGTTCATACATGTATAGGTCTCTCTCCATCTCTCTATCTCTTTCTCTTTCAATCAATCTATCTATCTATCTATCTATCTATCTATCTATCTATCTATCTATCTTATACATATATATATCTATCATATATCTATCATCTATTTATCATCTATCTATCTACCTATCTATCTATCTCTATCTATCTATCTATTTATCTATCTATCTATTTATCTATCTATCTATCATATTATATATTTATATATATATATATGTATATATATATATATATATAAATATATATATCTTTATATCTATCAATATATACATACATATTTATCTATCTATTTGTTTCTATCTTTCTCTTTCAATCTCTGTCTCGTTCTCTCTCTCTCTCTCTCTCTCTCTCTCTCTCTCTCGATATATATATAAGGTCAGAATTCGACATGGTTACATTACATTTGGCCACCACCTCCCCCCCCCCCCTTCCCTTATCTCCAGATAATAAATGAAAACGGAATACTAGTTACCAATTTTTTATTTTACTAGATGCAATGTGTATAAATGTGAACTGTGACCCTCATGCCCAATTTATTTAGCTGGAAGTGTAATGCGCAGTGTATCTGTGTGCCAAAAGATCCGCTCAATTCTGGTTCATCATCTTCTTCAAGTTCTGAGCTTAACTTAGTTATAAGAGCGATTGGTTTTTTTAAACCAAAATTGAAATAAAAAGTACACAACAAAATTAAGATCGTGTTAATTCAGTAAAGGGCTATTAGACATTGTGGGGTTAACAGCCAACATTCAGTAAATGGCTTTTAGACACTGTGGGTTAACAGCCAACATTCAGTAAAGGGCTATTAGACATTGTGGGGTTAACAGCCAACATTCAGTAAAGAGCTATTAGACATTGTGGGGTTAACAGCCAACATTCAGTAAAGGGCTATTAGACATTGTGGGGTTAACAGCCAACATTCAGTAAAGGGCTTTTAGACATTGTGGGGTTAACAGTCAACATTCAGTAAAGGGCTATTAGACATTGTGGGGTTAACAGTCAATATTCAGTAAAGGGCTATTAGACATTGTGGGGTTAACAGTCAACATTCAGTAAAGGGCTATTAGACATTGTGGTGTTAACAGTCAACATTCAGTAAAGGGCTATTAGACATTGTGGGGTTAACAGTCAACATTCAGTAAAGGGCTATTAGACATTGTGGGGTTAACAGTCAACATTCAGTAAAGGGCTTTTAGACATTGTGGGGTTAACAGCCAACATTCAGTAAAGGGCTATTAGACATTGTGGGGTTAACAGTCAACATTCAGTAAAGGGCTTTTAGACATTGTGGGGTTAACAGTCAACATTCAGTAAAGGGCTATTAGACATTGTGGGGTTAACAGCCAACATTCAGTAAATGGCTTTTAGACATTGTGGGGTTAACAGTCAACATTCAGTAAAGGGCTTTTAGACATTGTGGGGTTAACAGCCAACATTCAGTAAAGGGCTTTTTAGACATTTTGGGGTTAACAGTCAACATTCAGTAAAGGGCTTTTAGACATTGTGGGGTTAACAGCCAACATTCAGTAAAGGGCTTTTTAGACATTGTGGGGTCAACAGTCAACATTCAGTAAAGGGCTTTTAGACATTGTGGGGTTAACAGTCAACATTCAGTAAAGGGCTTTTAGACATTGTGGGGTTAACAGTCAACATTCAGTAAAGGGCTTTTAGACATTGTGGGGTTAACAGCCAACATTGGCAGGAGATGAACTGGAGAATAGAGAGGGGAAGAATGGGGGTTTGTAAAGGGAGGAGATTTGCTAGATGGGACGAGGTGGATGAGTACGTGGGTTGGTTGAGAGAGGGATGGGGAGAGGGGCTGGTTGAGAGAGGGATGGGGAGAGGGGCTGGTTGAGAGAGGGATGGGGAGGGGGGCTGGTTGAGAGAGGGATGGCATGGTCGAGTTGAGAGAGGGAAGATATTAACGGGATGAAGGGAAGAAATGGAAGAAGTAGAGCTTAAGAGTGAGAACGGGGAAGCGGAATAAGCTAATTGGTAGGTGGGGAAGGGAAGTTCAAACATGGAAATACGAGGTAGCTTCAGAAAGTTCCAGGAATTAGTGGATTGTATAGAAATAAGTTACAGCAGAATTATCTACATGACATGTCCTTCAAAGTACTTCCCTTCGGCAACTACAGACTTTTGACAACATGCATACAGCTGCTGGAAACATTCGTGGAAGCCATTCTTTGACACCTCTCTCCGCTGCTGGAAACATTCGTGGAAGCCATTCTTTGACACCTCTCTCCGCTGCTGGAAACATTCGTGGAAGCCATTCTTTGACACCTCTCTCCGCTGCTGGAAACATTCGTGGAAGCCATTCTTTGACACCTCTCTCCGCTGCTGGAAACATTCGTGGAAGCCATTCTTTATACCTCTCTCAGCTGCTGGAAACATTCGTGGAAGCCATTCTTTGACACCTCTCTCCGCTGCTGGAAACATTCGTGGAAGCCATTCTTTGACACCTCTCTCCGCTGCTGGAAACATTCGTGGAAGCCATTCTTTGACACCTCTCTCCGCTGCTGGAAACATTCGTGGAAGCCATTCTTTGACACCTCTCTCCGCTGCTGGAAACATTCGTGGAAGCCATTCTTTGACACCTCTCTCAGCGGTCTTGTCGCATTGGTGATAACGTTCTCAGCATCCTCGAATCACTGTCCTTTCAGGGCCGATTTCAGTCGAGGGAACAAGAAACAATCAGCCGGTGCCAGGTCAGGAGAATATGGAGGATGTTCCAAGGTAATCACATTGTGCTTTGTGAGGTACTGCTTCACCAGTAGGGATCGATGTGCTGGCTCGTCATGCAGCATAATCCAACTGTGTGTTCTACATCTTTCTTGTCGTTTTTATCTGATTGCATCTCTTAGACGACAGAAGATATCACCTTACATGTCCTTGTAAACCGTTCGGCCTTCAGGGATGAAATCATGGAAGACAATACCCTGGCAATTACAAACATGCTTCCAACATAAGTGTTCCTTTGCTTTTGTCCAAACGAAATTTCTGTGTCTGGGGAGATGTTGGAGATTTCCATTCAGAGGACTGACGTTCTGTCTGAGGATCAGAGGACTGACGTTCTGTCTGAGGATCAGAGGACTGACGTTCTGTCTGAGGATCAGAGGACTGACGTTCTGTCTGAGGATCAGAGGACTGACGTTCTGTCTGAGGATCAGAGGACTGACGTTCTGTCTGAGGATCAGAGGACTGACGTTCTGTCTGAGGATCAGAGGACTGACGTTCTGTCTGAGGATCAGAGGACTGACGTTCTGTCTGAGGATCAGAGGACTGACGTTCTGTCTGAGGATCGTACAAAACACATCAGGTCTTCTCTCCTGTGATCAAGTTGTTGAGAAAATTGCTATCTTGATCAGCCATTGTGATTAAGTCTCCTGCCAGGGTTAATCTCGCCTCTTTCTGTTCTGGAGATAACATTTTGGGAACCATGTGTTGACAAATACGGCGCATGCGCAGTTCATTGTAGATAGTAATGTGGCCACTTCCAACCGATATTCAAACTTCTGAGGCTATTTTCTCGACACTAAGCCTTCTATCAGCACACACAACGTTTCGAACAAGCTCAATGTTTTCATTGTTGATGGAGGTTAACGGTCGTCCACTACGTGCATCATCATCGACACTAACACGACCTTCACGGAAACGCTTGTGCCACTGAAATACTTGCAATTGTTTCATTGCGGTATCAACATATTCTTTATTAAGCAAGTTTTTTTTTTCTCTGAGGGTGACTTCTCAAGCAAAATACATTTGTACCTTAATTAATCTAGGTCATTGCCACCTCCGACTATGCAATGATCACAACACACAAACAAACTTCTGTAACTTCTGTTCGAGAGTATAAATGAAGATCACGTCAGCCATGTCATTTCGTCAAGGTCACTTCCAGATTACAAATATATATTCTCCGTAACATGATCTTTCATTGAAACACGAGTCGATTATTCCCAGAACTTGCTGAGACTACTTCGTATTTTGTTAAATTTTAGAGCCCCAGGGGAGTTGGAGAGTGTGCAGAGAGATTTGAGTGCACCATAGGGATCCCTAAAAGTCTAGTCATTACGTAACTATACCTGTGCTGCAACTTGTTGTATATACATTTGAAATCATGTAATTATGTCACAAATAATCAGCATCACTGAACTAAAGGAATGTCCAAGGGGGTCAGTAACTGTCAGCACATGAGTGGTAGAGATTATACTGGCGCATGTCTGACCCGCCCAACATCAGCCATGTTTCATGTCAAACTCCCTCTGTCATACGATTATAATGGCGCCTGTCTGACCCGCCCAACTCCAGCCATGTTTCATGTCAAACTCCCTCTGTCATACGATTATAATGGCGCCTGTCTGACCCGCCCAACTCCAGCCATGTTTCATGTCAAACTCCCTCTGTCATACGATTATAATGGCGCCTGTCTGACCCGCCCAACTCCAGCCATGTTTCATGTCAAACTCCCTCTGTCATACGATTATAATGGCGCCTGTCTGACCCGCCCAACTCCAGCCATGTTTCATGTCAAACTCCCTCTGTCATACGATTATAATGGCGCCTGTCTGACCCGCCCAACTACAGCCATGTTTCGTGTCAAACTCCTTCTGTCATATATGGACTACCATTAAACGATCACTCATTTATTTCAGTAAAATTCCCATATTCAAATCTGACTTGTTCCCAATACGCGTGCTTTCAAAGCCCGGCATCAGCTCTTTCATTGCTATTTTAGTAGGCCCACAGAAACCCACAAATACATTGGGCCTGTCTCTGATAATCGCTCTCTCAGAGACATGCCGCGGCCATTTCAAGGTCAGGACTTCAGGCTTTAATCTTGGGATTGTTTACGATGTTCCAATTGGTCGATTGTGTACAGGAAGTTGCAGCCATTAAGTTATGATTGGCAGTGGTACGGGTGTGAGTAGGTTGTGTTGGTGGTATCTGTGGCAGTGGGTGTATGTCAGTGGGAGGGGGTGAGTATCAGTAGGAGGGGGTGAGTGTCAGTGGTATCTGTGTGAGTGGGTGAGTGTCAGTGGAAGGGGGTGAGCATCTGTGTGAGTGGGTAAATGTCAGTGGGAGGGGGTGAATGTCAGTGGGAGGGGGTGAGTGTCAGTGAGTGTCAGTGGGAGGGGGTGAGTGTCAGTGGGAGGGGGTGAGTGTCAGTGGGAGGGGGTGAGTGTCAGTGGGAGGGGGTGAGTGTCAGTGGGAGGGGGTGAGTGTCAGTGGGAGGGGGTGAGTGTCAGAGGTATCTGTGTGAGTGGGTGAGTGTCAGTGAGAGGGGATGAGTGTCAGAGGTATCTGTGTGAGTGGATGAGTGTCAGTCGGAGGGGGTGAGTGTCAATGGGGGGGGGGGGAGGTGAGTGTCAGTGGGAGGGAGAGGGGTGAGTGTCAGTGGGAGGGGGGTGAGTGTCAGTGGGGGGGGGGGGGGGGGTGAGTGTCAGTGGGAGGGAGGGGGGTGAGTGTCAGTGGGAAGGGGTGAGTGTCAGTGGTAGTGAGAGTCTGTGTGATATGTATGTGTTTGTGTGAGTGTGTGAGTGGGTGAGTGTGTGAGTGTGTGAGTGGGTGAGTGTGTGAGTGGGTGAGTGGGTGAGTGTGTGAGTGTGTGAGTGGGTGAGTGTGTGAGTGTGTGAGTGTGTGAGTGGGTGAGTGAGTGTGTGAGTGGGTGAGTGGGTGAGTGTGTGAGTGTGTGAGTGGGTGAGTGTGTGAGTGGGTGAGTGGGTGAGTGTGTGAGTGGGTGAGTGTGTGAGTGGGTGAGTGGGTGAGTGTGTGAGTGGGTGAGTGTGTGAGTGTGTGAGTGGGTGAGTGTGTGAGTGGGTGAGTGTGTGAGTGGGTGAGTGTGTGAGTGGGTGAGTGGGTGAGTGGGTGAGTGTGTGAGTGTGTGAGTGGGTGAGTGGGTGAGTGTGTGAGTGGGTGAGTGGGTGAGTGTGTGAGTGTGTGAGTGTGTGAGTGGGTGAGTGTGTGAGTGGGTGAGTGGGTGAGTGTGTGAGTGTGTGAGTGTGTGAGTGTGTGAGTGTGTGAGTGTGTGAGTGGGTGAGTGTGTGAGTGGGTGAGTGGGTGAGTGTGTGAGTGTGTGAGTGGGTGAGTGGGTGAGTGGGTGAGTGTGTGAGTGGGTGAGTGTGTGAGTGGGTGAGTGTGTAAGTGGGTGAGTGTGTGAGTGGGTGAGTGTGTGAGTGGGTGAGTGTGTAAGTGGGTGAGTGTGTGAGTGGGTGAGTGGGTGAGTGTGTAAGTGGGTGAGTGGGTGAGTGGGTGAGTGTGTGAGTGTGTGAGTGTGTGAGTGGGTGAGTGTGTGAGTGGGTGAGTGTGTGAGTGTGTGAGTGTGTGAGTGTGTGAGTGTGTGAGTGGGTGAGTGTGTGAGTGTGTGAGTGGGTGAGTGGGTGAGTGGGTGAGTGTGTGAGTGGGTGAGTGTGTGAGTGGGTGAGTGTGTAAGTGGGTGAGTGTGTGAGTGGGTGAGTGTGTGAGTGGGTGAGTGTGTGAGTGGGTGAGTGTGTGAGTGTGTGAGTGGGTGAGTGTGTGAGTGGGTGAGTGGGTGAGTGTGTGAGTGGGTGAGTGTGTGAGTGGGTGAGTGTGTGAGTGGGTGAGTGGGTGAGTGGGTGAGTGTGTGAGTGTGTGAGTGGGTGAGTGTGTGAGTGGGTGAGTGGGTGAGTGTGTGAGTGTGTGAGTGGGTGAGTGTGTGAGTGGGTGAGTGGGTGAGTGTGTGAGTGGGTGAGTGTGTGAGTGGGTGAGTGTGTGAGTGGGTGAGTGGGTGAGTGGGTGAGTGTGTGAGTGTGTGAGTGGGTGAGTGTGTGAGTGTGTGGGTGGGTGAGTGTGTGAGTGTGTGAGTGGGTGAGTGTGTGAGTGGGTGAGTGGGTGAGTGGGTGAGTGTGTGAGTGTGTGAGTGGGTGAGTGGGTGAGTGTGTGAGTGGGTGAGTGTGTGAGTGGGTGAGTGTGTGAGTGTGTGTGTGTGTGAGTGGGTCAGTGGGTGAGTGTGTGAGTGGGTGAGTGGGTGAGTGGGTGAGTGGGTGAGTGGGTGAGTGGGTGAGTGTTTATGAGCAGTGGCCTTGAACCAATATTCTCCTTGCTTCAGCAATCTTCATAAACAAGGGAGTGAACAGATGGGAGGATTGTCAGAGGGACAGAACAGATGGGAGGATTGTCAGAGGGACAGAACAGATTGGAGGATTGTCAGAGGGACAGAACAGATGGGAGGATTGTCAGAGGGACAGAACAGATCGGAGGATTGTCAGAGGGACAGAACAGATGGGAGGATTGTCAGAGGGAGTGAACAGATGGGAGGATTGTCAGAGGGAGTGAACAGATGGGAGGATTGTCAGAGGGAGTGAACAGATGGGAGGATTGTCAGAGGGACAGAACAGATGGGAGGATTGTCAGAGGGACAGAACAGATGGGAGGATTGTCAGAGGGACAGAACAGATGGGAGGATTGTCAGAGGGACAGAACAGATGGGAGGATTGTCAGAGGGACAGAACAGATGGGAGGATTGTCAGAGGGACAGAACAGATGGGAGGATTGTCAGAGGGACAGAACAGATGGGAGGATTGTCAGAGGGAGTGAACAGATGGGAGGATTGTCAGAGGGAGTGAACAGATGGGAGGATTGTAAGAGGGACAGAACAGATGGGAGGATTGTCAGAGGGACAGAACAGATGGGAGGATTGTCAGAGGGACAGAACAGATGGGAGGATTGTCAGAGGGACAGAACAGATGGGAGGATTGTCAGAGGGAGTGAACAGATGGGAGGATTGTCAGAGGGAGTGAACAGATGGGAGGATTGTCAGAGGGAGTGAACAGATGGGAGGATTGTCAGAGAGACAGAACAGATGGGAGGATTGTCAGAGGGAGTGAACAGATGGGAGGATTGTCAGAGGGACAGAACAGATGGGAGGATTGTCAGAGGGACAGAACAGATGGGAGGATTGTCAGAGGGACAGAACAGATGGGAGGATTGTCAGAGGGACAGAACAGATGGGAGGATTGTCAGAGGGACAGAACAGATGGGAGGATTGTCAGAGGGACAGAACAGATGGGAGGATTGTCAGAGGGACAGAACAGATGGGAGGATTGTCAGAGGGACAGAACAGATGGGAGGATTGTCAGAGGGATAGAACAGATGGGAGGATTGTCAGAGGGACAGAACAGATGGGAGGATTGTCAGAGGGACATCACGGCTGGAAGTAGCCACGTGTGGCTGACCAGAGTGGAGCAACAACACATTACGACTATATTCAACGGAAACATCAACTATAAGTCTCATATATTAGAAACAAAGATATAGTGCAGGGATTATAGTAGAGATAAAAAATAAGATCTGAGGATTATAATTGAGCTAATGATAAAGTGTTAAGATTATAATAGAGGTTAGGATAATGTGCGACATAGAGCTGAAGATTAGGTACGATTATTATGATGAATTTAAAGAAAAAGTACAACGATTATAATGGATCTAAAGATATCGTATATGGATTATAGGGGATCTAAAGATATCGCTCATGGATTATGGTGGATATTAAGATATCGTACATGGATTATAATGGATCTAAAGATATCGTACATGCATTATAGTGGATATAAAGATATCGTACATGGATTATAGTGGATATAATGATGTGGTAAATAGGATATATAATTCAGCCAAAGATAGAATAGGAAGTCAGAGACAAAGATATTGCAGATATACTTGTCAGAGTTAAGGATACAGTGCAACTAGGTAGGTCGTATAACTACAGATAAAGTACAATGATTAGATTATAATCGAAGATTAAGTACAGTAGCTGGCTAACTGAATCATGCACTTCCTATAAATGCCAGTCAGTACAACAATATCGCGAGCTGTCAGTGCGTACACACAAGATCTACAGGTTGTCGCTGTACTTACATGCACGAGAAAACACCAGCACAGACACTCAGACTGGAGACACGACCCGGCAGGAAGAACTCAACCTTGTGTCCTACTCAAGCTGGATGGGAACACTAAACACAGTGCAGTCTAGGGATCTCTGTAGTCGCCTTAAGCCCAGGACAGTTAGACGTCAAGCCTAGATTGTGGTAGTAGCTAACACTGCCAGGCCTCAGACTTTGATGGAAGCGAACTGTGTCACTGGGTGTTAGCAGATTTGTTGGAAAATCGATAACTGAGTCGCGCGCGAGCGGGCGACAGTTCATCCCAGAAACAAAAATATTCCTGCAAGCTCCTGAACAGCGCAATCATTGGCTAAAAATAGTAACAAATACATTGGTGGATCGTGAGTTTGATGTGATATAGAGTCGTGAGTTTTTGTTGACTGTGATAGTTTGAAATGTAAGTAGAATCTTGAGAGTGCTTACTCGGCACAATCGTGTTCTTGTATTATCCCTGCAGGAACAATTTGCACGTGAACAAATGTTGGCACATGCAACAAACGGATATTTTTAGCTGAACTCAATTGTCCATATTGTTCATCCATCTTGTCCATATAGTCGCCAGAATTCACAGCAAACAATTTCCTCAAGTGACCTTTTTGTTTCTGAATGTGCGTCACATATCCGTCTGTTTTCTACGTCACACGTCCGTCTGTTTACTACGTCACACATCCGTTGGTATACAACGTCACACTACCGTCTGTTTACTACGTCACACATCCGTTAGTATACAACGTGACACTTCCGTCTGTTTACTACGTCACACATCCGTTAGTATACAACGTGACACTTCCGTCTGTATTCTGTGTATCTTCCAGGGTAGTACTAATAATCCAAGTAAAGAAGAGATTAGAAGGGCAATAGCGTTTCTAAGGAACGGAAAAGCAGGAGTACCTGAAGGGATACCACCGGAAGCCATACAAGCAAAAGTTGAAACATCTACTAACATGCTCCACAGCTTGATAGGCGCCATCTGGGAGCAAGAAAGCTTACCAAAAGATTGGAGAGAGGGCTACCTGGTGAAATTCCTAAGAAGGGAGATTTACAGGAGGGCAACCATAGAGGAATAATGTTATTTTCAGTGCCGGGAAAAGTGTTAAATAGAGCAATACTAGAAAGGTGTTAAATAGAGTAATACTAGAAAGGTGTTAAATAGAGTAATACTAGACAGGTTGAAAAAGGCAGTGGATAACAAGATAAGGGATGAGCAGGCAGGCTTCAGACAGAATAGATCATGCATTGACCAGATAGCCACGTTGTGGATAAGTTTGGAGCAATCATTGGAATGGAATTCGAGTTTGTACATCAATTTTGTTGATTATAGAAAGGCTTTCGACAGTTTGGACAGAGATGCACTATCGAAATTACTGAGGAATTCCTTAAAAATTCAAACATAATTAGACATACTAATGAAAGTATGCAATGTAGAGTTATACACGAAGGACAACTCACAGAGCCATTTAAAATTAAATCAGGGATACGACAGGGTTGCCTACTGACGCCTTACCTGTTCATCCTGGCAGTGGACTGGATTATGAAAGTAACAACAAATGAGAGCAATGGAATCCAGTGGACCTTGAATAAACAGCTGGAGGACCTGGATTTTGTGGATGGTATAGCCCTTCTATCCCACAGCCAAAGCCAAATGCAAAGGAAACTGGATAGACTTGTTTATACCTCTAAACATGTCGGTTTGAAGATCCATGAGGAAAAGACAAAAATAAAGAGGGTCAATGCAGCAAACACAGAACCAATCAGGCTGAGAGGAACGCCACTGGAAGAGGTAGAGGTATTTACATGTCTAGGACGTATCATCAACAAGGAAGGAGGGACAGACGAAGATATAAAAACAAGGATACAAAAAAGCTAGCGTGGCATTCGGAATGCTGAAACCCATATGGAACAAAGAAATAATAAGGAAGACAAAAATAAGGATTATCAATTCAAATGTGAAGCCAGTCCTGCTGTTTGGAGCAGAGACCTGGAGGATGACCAAAGGCAATGACAGAAGACTGCATGGTTTTGTCAACAGATGTCTGGGGGATGACCAGGCAATGACAGGAAACTGCGTGGTTTTGTCAACAGATGCCTGATGTAACAGAGTTACAAGGGTATAACGAGCGAACGCCAGGGAGGCCCTGAAAATACCGTTCGTGGTACCCACACATAACTTGAGAACCCTGCCCAAGAGGTTGAGTTCATTGAACGGGTCATTGTCCTTAATTCCAAAAACGATACAGTTTAAGACTGCCCAGCCAAAATGGTTACCTTCCCACGATTTCTGTTAGGAAATCCACGACCTCTAGGTCACATAGTAGGTCGAAAAACAAGGTAGCCTTTCTCTGGGACACGTCAGTTCAAATAAAGTATGAGGTAATTGAACTCAAGAAAGTAGAAGTCATTGACCAAAGCGGGGAGCTTAGCATATAAGCTGGAGGATGAGTGTGCACGGAGGGGGGGGGGGGCGAGCGAGAGAGAGAGTGAGAGAGAGATCAGAAAGAGCAGAGAAGAGAAGACTACCAGGCAGTTAGTAGGTATGATACAAAGCAGAGTAGTAGCTAGATAAACTACAGAACTTAGCCAGTGAGTGACAAGAATAGAGAGATTGAATTTTAAATCATAGAAGCAGACCAACACTGAAAGACAACGAGAGACTACGCTCATGTAAGAATATGTCTGTGTGATGTTCTGTTCGAGTTGTCGCTAACACCTGTCACACGTGACCCGACGTCCAGGTCCCTGAGTGACATTCGTCTGCATTCTCGTCAGAGGGAGACGTGTTGCTTCAACACGAAGCTGTCGTCCTGGACAACACGCCGTGACACATGTGTTACCTTGGCCTGACAACCACAGTAACAGAACCACTGTCGTCTGTCATAGACACGAGCACAGCTGCAGTCGCCGAGTTCCTTACGTTGAGACGAGACAGGAGGCCCAGAAGACATCTTCCTGATGTTGAGACGAGACAATAGGCCAAGAAGACATCTCCATGATGTTGAGACGAGACAGGAGGCTCAGAAGACATATCCCTGATGTTGAGACGAGACAGGAGGCTCAGAAGACATCCACGTTGTGTAAGTTGAGAGGTGGAACATAAGGCTACCAGACGAGCGAGGACAGAGAGATCAGGACTGAGAACAAGTAGCTAGACAGCATTATATCAACGCACAGAGATAGACAGTGAATAGAACAATTACTAGACAGCATTATATCAACGCACAGAGATAGACAGTGAATAGAACAATTACTAGACAGCATTATATCAACGCACAGAGATAGACAGTGAATAGAACAATTACTAGACAGCATTATATCAACGCACAGAGATAGACAGTGAATAGAACAATTACTAGACAGCATTATATCAACGCACAGAGATAGACAGTGAATAGAACAATTACTAGACAGCATTATATCAACGCACAGAGATAGACAGTGAATAGAACAATTACTAGACAGCATTATATCAACGCACAGAGATAGACAGTGAATAGAACAATTACTAGACAGCATTATATCAACGCACAGAGATAGACAGTGAATAGAACAATTACTAGACAGCATTATATCAACGCACAGAGATAGACAGTGAATAGAACAATTACTAGACAGCATTATATCAACGCACAGAGATAGACAGTGAATAGAACAATTACTAGACAGCATTATATCAACGCACAGAGATAGACAGTGAATAGAACAATTACTAGACAGCATTATATCAACCCACAGAGATAGACAGTGAATAGAACAATTACTAGACAGCATTATATCAACGCACAGAGATAGACAGTGAATAGAACAATTACTAGACAGCATTATTTCAACGCACAGAGATAGACAGTGAATAGAACAATTACTAGACAGCATTATATCAACGCACAGAGATAGACAGTGAATAGAACAATTACTAGACAGCATTATATCAACGCACAGAGATAGACAGTGAATAGAACAATTACTAGACAGCATTATATCAACGCACAGAGATAGACAGTGAATAGAACAATTACTAGACAGCATTATATCAACGCACATAGATAGACAGTGAATAGAACAATTACTAGACAGCATTATATCAACGCACAGAGATAGACAGTGAATAGAACAATTACTAGACAGCATTATATCAACGCACAGAGATAGACAGTGAATAGAACAATTACTAGACAGCATTATATCAACGCACAGAGATAGACAGTGAATAGAACAATTGCTAGATTCCGACCACGTGATAAGAACTCTGATTCAAGTTTAGTACTAGGGTAAGACATGTGCTACTTGCACGCAACTCTTGAAAGTCGTTATAGTTAGTTAGAGAAGAGCTGATAACGAAACTCTTGAAAGTCGTTATAGTTAGTTAGAGAAGAGCTGATAACGAAACTCTTGAAAGTCGTTATAGTTAGTTAGAGAAGAGCTGATAACGAAACTCTTGAAAGTCGTTATAGTTAGTTAGAGAAGTGCTGATAACGAAACTCTTGAAAGTCGTTATAGTTAGTTAGAGAAGTGCTGATAACGAAACTCTTGAAAGTCGTTATAGTTAGTTAGAGAAGAGCTGATAACGAAATGTTTAACGACTCTCATGCTTAGTATTACTATTATAATGTGCTTAATGTTCAACTAATAAACATTCTTTGTTTGCTGTTGTTAAATGAATTGTTAATGTGACTTAAGGAGTGACAGTGGTCAGTAAGACTAAGTGCTGTTGGAATAGCGTTAACCCTGTTGGAATAACGTTAACCCTGTTGGAATAGCGTTAACCCTGTTGGAATAACGTTAACTCTGTTAAACACAGAAATATTCTTGGTGTACAATGGTTTGACAAAGTTACAAGTGACAGACTGTGGGAGACAGCGGGACAAGGGAAATTGGAACGGGAAATCTTAGGAAAGACGTGGAGATTAATGGGTCATACATTAAGAAAACCCCAGGCCAGTATCACCAGACAATCTCTGTCATGGACTCCCCAGGGAAGGAGAGACATAGGCAGACCAAGGAATACATGGAGACGAGATCTGGAGGCGGAAGTAAAGAAAACTGGAAAAACCTGGAAGGAAGTTGAAAAGATTGCACAGGACAGAGCTGCTTGGCGAGGGTTGGTTGATGGCCTAATCACCACTGGGAGAAGGCGAAAGAGAGACGGGCAATCTCTCTCTCTCTATTTCTCTCTCTCTCTCTCTCTCTCTCTCTCTCTCTCTCTCTTTGAATTCAAAATAATTTTTTTTAAATTATGCTTAGATTCAATCTATATCTCTTCTTTGCCTGACTGTCCGCTCTCTTCCCTTCTCGACTCTGAATGTCTACTGCCCGCTATTATTCAGACTTGCATGATCGACTCTTACCAATCATAGCCTGACTCACCGCCGGTCGGAGACAAAGGCTGATCTCGTGTCCTCCAGGACTTCGGTCAAGTCGTTATCTCGATAATCGCTCCGATTGGCAAAGCGGTCCTACCTGGGAATGCAGTGATTTGTGACCGTTCCCTGTTTCTCTGGACGCCGTTTCTGTTGTTTAACATAGCGGTGCTACCAAGGCTACCAAGAATGTTACGGGACTGTTACGTCTATGCTCTGCACGCAGTTCATCCTGTTTTACATATTTGGGGCCCAGGTATTCGTACATCAAAGGACCGAACTGTCATTGCCTGAGAACCGCAAAGGTTCTATAACTGTTCCAACACACAATGCATTAGTTGTGGTTCTCAAACTTCTGGGTCCCGTAATTTGTTTGGTCAGAAGTCTTTCGATGGGTCGGACATCTCTAAAAGCTCAACAATGCTTGTCTTTGACAGGCAATGTGCCCAACTGGTCAGATGTTTGTGTTTTAGGTGGACGTCTAGCCAGCAGGTCCAGCAAACTGATGTCACGTCTAAAGGCCACCAGGCGAGGTTCAGGAAATACCACTCTTGTGGAAGGATCTCTGCATGTAGGATAGTGAGATCACGGAACAAGATCTTATAGATAGAGGAGGTCTGAAGATGAAAAGGTGTGAAAATGGACAGATGTGAGGATGGACAGGTGTGAGGATGGACAGGTGTGAGGATGGACAGGTGTGAGGATGGACAGGTGTGAGGGTGGACAGGTGTGATGATGCACAGGTGTGATGATGGACAGGTGTGAGGATGGACAGGTGTGAGGATGGACAGGTGTGAGGATGGACAGGTGTGATGATGCACAGGTGTGATGATGGACAGGTGTGAGGATGGACAGGTGTGAGGATGGACAGGTGATAGCAGAGCTATTTATATTTTGGTCACTGGGACCATTATATATATTTATATATATATATGTGTGTGTGTGTGTGTGTGTGTGTATGCGTGTGTGTGCGCGCGCACGTGCGCGTGTGTGAGTTATAGATTTAGGATTATCCTTAAGAATATGGGTACGAGTTACAATATCTAATTAAACATAGCAAAGCACTAAAAGTTTCGTTAAACATAAAACAATAAATGCATTTACTGCCAAAAAGACAAGAAACAATTCATAACAAACACAGAAAAATTAAAGAAATCCAACCACAATGGAAAGAAAGAGAAACTTTCATAGAAACCAGAAAACTGAGGAGAGAATTCCAACCATCACTTCAGGCAATCAATGGCAAAAATAGGAATGTAATGACAGAGAACAAAGTTATTCTAAAAAGATAAAGTAGTTGTGCAGTGTGCAAAAAGATTTGATACAGCTCAGAATGACCCGAAGAATGGAAAAGATCAGTGTTTATTCCCATACCAAAGAAAGGGAACCTAATATAATGCTATAACTACTGCACTATTGCCCTGATAAGCAAGATATTATTACGCATCACCATAAAGAAACTATAAAAGAAAGTAGAATATAAAATACATGAAACGCAGGCAGGACTCAAACAAGGCAGAGGCACAAGAGATCCCATCTTCAATTTGAGAAACAGCTTTGAAAAATGCAGAGAATACAATGCTGACCTAAATACATTCTTCATAGATTACACCACAACTTGTGACTGTGTACAACATCAGCAACTATGGCCAATAATGAAAGACATGGGCTGTCCAACACATCTGATAGAAACATACATCTAATAGAAACACTTTACAGTGGCCAACAAGCTGCCGTCAGGATTAACGAAGGGACCTCAGATTGGTTTAAGATCCACAAAGGTGTAAGGCAAGGCTGCATCCTTCCCCCCTACTTATTCAACATATACTTGGAGAATATCATGCTAAAGGTAAAAATAGATGAAAATTTCGACCCATTCTCAATTGGAGGAAAGGAAATTCCAGAACTGAGATATGCAGATGACACAGTTAATCCCTCGAACAGAGTTGGGGGCCTGGTACAATTGCTTACAATTGTTCAGAAGCATATTGAAGATCATAATCTTTTCCTGAATATAAAATTCTAAAAAACAAAAGAGAATGTCCATTTGCACACACAAACTCCAACCCAAGATCACTATTGCTAATGACCGAATTGAACAAGTTGCTTACTTTGAGTACCTTGGCTCATGGATAACAATCGATGGGGACTGTGCAAGGGAGATAATGAGACGATTGTCCATAGCAATGCTAAAACTGAATAGTATGCAAAATGTGTGGCACAATACTAGCAAAGAATTAAAATTGAAGATCATCAGAACGTGCGTCTTCCCGGTGACACGGATTCGAGACATGGACCATCTCACAAACTTTAAGAAAGAAGATCGAGGCTTACAAGACAAAATTCTACAAGAGAATCCTTAATATACCTTGGGTAAAGAAAATAACAAATAAAGCCATCCTGCAAGATCTGAGTGTCGAAGAGAACTGGCTTATAAACCAGGTTTTGTCTCGGATGCTGAAGGTTTTCGGCCACATCAAGCGCCATGACGGACTGGAAAAAGTAGTTATGGAGGGGATTGTTCCAGTATAACGAGACAGATACCGACCAAGGCGTAGATGGACACAAGACATCGAGGACACCATAAACATAAACATGGAGCAGGCGAGTAGACTGCTGATCGAGATCATATAAAATGGCTTTGATAAGAACGTTTGCCAAGGACATGCTACACAATGATGATGGTGCTTACTAAAAGGAGTAGTTGTTACAACACGATAACAACCTAACCTAACTTACTAAACAAATATGAATCTTGCTAACTGCGAATATTAGAATCAACTAGATGGAATCCCCGAAACATTAGCACCCAGTTTTGTAGTCTAATCTAATACACATATGAAAGGAATATACAAATCGCGTCCTATCAACTTAAATACTATCTTATCTGGAATCTCGTGTGCCCCTTTTGGCAGTTGGTGCTAATGTTGATCTCTGGCGGTCACCTGTTCAGCGCTGTAAGATGATAGCTTCTTACTACGTACGAGCGTCTGCTCCTAATGAGTCTTAACATGCAACTCCCTTTATCTCTGCATGAGTACATGCATACGTTCTGTTTATTTTCCGCCCCCCCCCCCCCCCTCCCTAGACTAGATCAGAGTTGATCACTGTGAAGACCACAGATACGTTCAATTATCTCTCATTGATCATGAAAGGGCCACCATTTGACTCCAAAAGGCACAAATACAATGGTTTCTGGAGCATAGTGAGACAATATTCTAGATCTGCTCTCGGTGAGACAATATTCTAGATCTGCTCTCGGTGAGACAATATTCTAGATCTGCTCTCGGTGAGACAATATTCTAGATCTGCTCTCGGTGAGACAATATTCTAGATCTGCTCTCGAATCTAATCCCCAATGGACACTGTGCTTTGTCTTTTAAAGACCCACTCTAGCCCCATCAAACCAAGTTGGCGGCGATTGTTCCCTCTGAGCCGATCGGTAATCCGTCCATCATATTTTAGCTCCTCCCATCTCGAATTCCATTGACTCCTCTCTACCAGTCGCTCTGTCATTCTAAATGTGACAGCCCGGCTGAGGGGCGTCCACTAGTAAACAACATTGCCTCTAACTCTCTCGACTTCACCCCAATATGACTAGGGCGCTGTGTGGAATATAGCTCTCCCCAACATCGCGAGAACAAACGTTTTTTTCTACCACCTGAGCTTTTCCTGGTCGGTGCCCTGTTACCTGCTATTCACTGATACACGCACTGATACACTGATACACACACTGACACACTGATACACGCATTGATACACTGATACACACACTGATACACTGATACACACACTGACACACTGATACACGCACTGATACACTGATACACACACTGATACACTGATACACACACTGATACACTGATACACGCACTGATACACTGATACACGCACTGATACACTGATACACACACTGATACACTGATACACACACTGATACACTGATACACACACTGATACACTGATACACTGATACACGCACTGATACACTGATACACGCACTGATACACTGATACACGCACTGATACACTGATACACGCACTGATACACTGATACACGCACTGATACACTGATACACACACTGATACACTGATACACACACTGATACACTGATACACACACTGATACACACACTGATACACTGATACACACACTGATACACTGATACATACACTGATACACTGATACACACACTGACACACTGATACATACACTGATACACTGATACACACACTGACACACTGATACACACACTGACACACTGATACATACACTGATACACTGATACACACACTGACACACTGATACACACACTGATACACTGATACACGCACTGATACACTGATACACTGATACACACACTGACACACTGATACACACACTGATACACTGATACACACACTGACACACTGATACACACACTGATACACACACTGATACATACACTGATACACTGATACACACACTGATACACACACTGATACACACACTGATACACTGATACACACACTGATACACTGATACACACACTGATACACTGATACACACACTGATACACTGATACACACACTGATACACTGATACACACACTGATACACTGACACACACTGATACACTGATACACACACTGATACACTGATACACTGATACACTGATACACACACTGATACACTGATACACACACTGATACACTGATACACACACTGATACACTGATACACACACTGATACACTGATACACTGATACACACACTGATACACTGATACACACACTGATACACTGATACACACACTGATACACTGATACACTGATACACTGATACACACACTGATACACTGATACACTGATACACACACTGATACACTGATACACATAAGACTGTCATATTCTTCTTCTTCTTCTTCTTTTCTTCTTCTCATTTTTCTTTTTCTCATTTTCATTTCATCTTCAACGTGTTCTTTTTCAAATCGTTTTCTAATTTTTCATCTATCTTCTTCCTTTTCTTCTTCTTTTGTATCTTTCGCTTTATCACCATCAGGTGCCATCATATACGACTCGCAAAGGTAGCCTTGACTCACCAATACTTCCTACCCCAAATCTCTGACATAAAACTGTACAGTAGCTTTCTGTTCTGGGGAAGTTGTCAAGTAGATAATAGCAGAAGTAGTAACACTATTCCAAGACGTTTCGTGAACACGCATCACTTATCTGAGCTGTTTAAAAGGGGATTATAAGGGGACACACGTGATACACAGGAAGGACAGGTTGAGCAGGCCCATCAAACACCAGTCAGTAGAGACCCTGTCTTTTGGAGCAGGTCAAGGTCATTGAAATTAACAAGGCAAACATTAACAGTACATCTAACGTATGCAAGTGGATTATGTCCATGGTTGAGCAAGCGCCTTTCGTCGACACACTTGAGACTTGGTGGTCACAAACAGACATGTGTACTGTGTCTGTCTGCGTCAGGTATGGGCAGACTCCGTCCGGTGGTCAGCACATATCCGACCTGCAGTCCTTGCTTTCCAGCTTAGTCTTCAAAGGCTCCGAGGGCTGGGACACACTCGGGGGATCGAGGATGGGAGAATACTCAAATATCTTCTCTTTGGGCTATTACAGTTTATGGAAAATGTCTCAGGGCCGGCCACTACTTTGGTACCAGGATGTAGGCAAGCGGAATATGAATGATGCGGGCATCGTTTTGAAATCATGAAGACAGGACGCCATGGATCGTGTTACATGGAGGGGCAGGATTAAGCATGGAATACAGACAAAGGAGATACTGATTGCTGATATGCTAAAGACTGAGAATTTGAGAAGACACGCCACACCATGCGATGCCGCAAACGGTCCTGACTTTCCTTGCACACACTGTGGAAAACGCTTCTCTGCCCGGATTGGTCTTACGAGTCACATTCGTTACGCTCGTGGGTTGTAGTTGCAAACCTTTTTTTTTTTTTTTTTTTTTGTAAAGCACAATTACTATCGTCTGACAAGACGGAAAGAGCCAACGAACCCTTACCACTATCAGCACATAGCTGGATTTGCAATCATTTTTATAAATGCCATTTTCCCGGCACATGGTGGTCCTAGATTTAATTATACTGATACTTGCAGACACGACACGGACATGCCTGTTTCAATGTTACAGACAAGGCATCTGGCGTCAGTAGAAAGTTCTAAACGTGCACTGAATAATCCACTGTGAATTAGTGTGTGATAGATCTGTAAACATGGAGGACATAATGAACGGTTTCTCCTCTTACACCCAGTTGGTATTCTCAGTTTGTTGATTACGGACTAGACATCCTCACACTGTCAAGGTCACAGTGTGAACCGTTAGAACGCATCCAGAATGAAGCCGCGAGACTGGTTCTAGGACGCACTAGAGACACCACAATCGTAAAGATGCGGTACATTCTGCGAAACTTCTGTCTGTGACAACCACATATAAAGGGGCACAGGCCAGAGCTTGGTTGCGAGTTACCACAAACAGGCAGCACCTACAGTACAGTACTACCCTAGGCATTAAGGGAGGAGCGGCGTGGATGGTACAGGCAGAGAAAATTAAAACTAGTCAAGGGAGAGGAATGAGTTCACACTAGCGATAGAATGGCAGATTACCAGAGTTCTCGGCCCTAGGCAGGGAATTCAGAGAGTGGTGCAACATGATGACAGAGGAAGAGGGCTTATCGTCGCTGAGCAGAGCGATTCAAACAGAACAGCGAGGTCTAGTTCGAGATCGGACAAATAAGCAGTGACTGCAGCTCTGAGATGGCTATCTGGGACCTCTTTAACAGGGACAGTCGTGGAGATGGAAGCAGTGACTGCAGCTCTGAGATGGCTATCTGGGACATCTTTAACAGGGACAGTCGTGGAGATGGAAGTAGTGACTGCAGCTCTGCGATGGCTATCTGGGACATCTTTAACAGGGACAGTCGTGGAGATGGAAGCAGTGACTGCAGCTCTGAGATGGCTATCTGGGACCTCTTTAACAGGGACAGTCGTGGAGATGGAAGCAGTGACTGCAGCTCTGAGATGGCTATCTGGGACCTCTTTAACAGGGACAGTCGTGGAGATGGAAGCAGTGACTGCAGCTCTGAGATGGCTATCTGGGACCTCTTTAACAGGGACAGTCGTGGAGATGGAAGCAGTGACTGCAGCTCTGAGATGGCTATCTGGGACCTCTGAAACAGGGCAACCATCGTGTAAAGTTGCCTATCCTTACTTGGGAAGGTACAGAAGGGCTGGCTAAGGCTTGAATGAGCAGAGGCTTCCTGCAAGGGGCTGGTGGGGATCTACTGTCCTGGTTGTTCTGGGGTTCCGAGCAACGAAAGAGTTAACATCATGGCTTTACATCCTCCAATTACGGATACACTGGATATGGATAGGAGTGACATTATACAATCTATCAATCACCGCCTGTTAGATGATGCGACGGATTATCTGGGCCCTGTTCTACTGATTATCTGGGCTCTGTTCCTCTGATTATCTGGGCCCTGTTCTACTGATTATCTGAGCCCTAAAAACCGAAAGTGTGGCCGAGTGGGTCACAACTTGTTAGTTCCTCGTCGCTGTTATTCCCCAATGAGCATCTCAAGGGAAATTACTTCCGACTTTTAAATCTGTTAGCTGGGCACGGACAGTTCAGTCCCTTATAAACATTGTCACATTGAGTCTCCCATTGTCCCTCCTTCTTTCCTGAGCACGTTCTTCAGAAAAATACAGAACTTAATTATTTAAGAGCAGTACTCTGTCAACTATGCCAGCAGTCCGCACCAAAAAGAGTAGTGGTACAGTGGGTTCCATCCCACTGTAACATTCAAGGCAACGAGGAGGCAGACAGACTGGCAAAAGAAGGTGCAAGACTACCACAACCAGATTCTAGTGTGACGTACGAAGAGTCCAAAAGGTTTATCAGGGCCAGATACATGGCCAAATTGGAAACAGAGCATACTGGCTACACAAAAAATTATGCCTATTACCAGTTGAACAGAAGAGAGCAGGTCGTGGTCTTCAGACTCCGCACAGGCCACAACAGACTGAGGTACCATCTATTCAATAAACTGAAGACAGGTGGCACCGACGAATGCATATGTGGTACAGGGAAAATGACCGCTGAACATCTGCAGCAAAATTGCCCGACATACGAGGACCAGAGAAAGCACATGTGGCCATCACCAGTGACAACACTAGACAAGCTCTATGGCAGTGTCGACAGCCTCAGGATGACAGCTGCTTTCTTCGAACAAATTCAGGTTGACAGCGTACGAAGAAGAAGAAGAAGAAGAAGAAGAAGAAGAAGAAGAAGAAGAAGAAGAAGACGAAGAAGAAGAAGAAGAAGAAGAAGAAGAAGAAGAAGAAGAAGAAGAAGAAGAACGCATTCTCCCTCTCTGCCCCTCTCCTCACTCTCACACCATTGCTACTGCCTCCTATTTTATCTATTTATCCATATTTCATTGACTATCTTTCTCCATCTCTTGGACTTTCTGTTTCGTTTTCTTGTTGTCTGTCTATCTTTATCAGACTTACTCTCATTGTGTCTCTCGTCCTCAGTCCCATCTCTCATTCCGTCAACCGCCGTCCCTGTCTCATGTATATCTGTGCGTCCCATCTTTATATCCAGTATACGTCCTAATCCTTGAAGCTCGTCTCAAAGTCCTGCCCACGTCACGTGATCTTACGTCATGGCTAATTATGGCAAATATATTTTTGAACGAGAATCATCACATCAATATATTACACCGTACATGAACGAGAATCATCACATCAATATATTACACCGTACATGAACGAGAATCATCACATCAATATATTACACCGTACATGAACGAGAATCATCACATCAATATATTACACCGTACATGAACGAGAATCATCACATCAATATATTACACCGTACATGAACGAGAATCATCACATCAATATATTACACCGTACATGAACGAGAATCATCACATCAATATATTACACCGTACATGAACGAGAATCATCACATCAATATATTACACCGTACATGAACGAGAATCATCACATCAATATATTACACCGTACATGAACGAGAATCATCACATCAATATATTACACCGTACATGAACGAGAATCATCACATCAATATATTACACCGTACATGAACGAGAATCATCACATCAATATATTACACCGTACATGAACGAGAATCATCACATCAATATATTACACCGTACATGAACGAGAATCATCACATCAATATATTACACCGTACATGAACGAGAATCATCACATCAATATATTACACCGTACATGAACGAGAATCATCACATCAATATATTACACCGTACATGAACGAGAATCATCACATCAATATATTACACCGTACATGAACATACTTTTCATTTCTCAATGGAATCAAATTCATCAATTAATTTCCAAACCATTAAAAAAAAGGTTTAAACATAGATGATGGAAATGTCGGCTTCACTCCTGAAACGTTCCTCAGTTGGTAGCGTCTGTCAGAAGTTGCTAACGTTTCTATTAAATCAAAAACTGACAAATCCACAAAGCGAAACTGACCAAGCTACACCCACAGAGAGACACTAATCAAGCTACATCCACAGAGAGACACTAACCAAGCTACATCCACAGAGAGACACTAACCAAGCTACATCCACAGAGAGACACTAACCAAGCTACATCCACAGAGAGACACTAACCAAGCTACACCCACAGAGAGACACTAACCAAACTACACCCACAGAGAGACACTAACCAAGCTACACCCACAGAGAGACACTAACCAAGCTACACCCACAGAGAGACACTAACCAAGCTACACCCACAGAGAGACACTAACCAAGCTACACCCACAGAGAGACACTAACCAAGCTACACCCACAGAGAGACACTAGCCAAGCTACATCCACAGAGAGACACTAACCAAGCTACATCCACAGAGAGACACTAACCAAGCTACATCCACAGAAACCACTGACCCACCCATTACAGAAACCCCTGGCCCACCATTACAGAAACCACTGGCCCACAATTACAGAAACCACTGGCCCACCGTGCACAGAAACCACTGGCCCACCATTACGGAAACCACTGGCCCACCATAATAGAAGCCACTGGCCCACCCTGTACAGAAACCACTGGCCCACCGTGCACAGAAACCACTGGTCCACCATTACGGAAACCACTGGCCCACCATTTTAGAAACCACTGGCCCACTATTACAAAAACCACTGGCCCACCCTGTACAGAAACCACTGGCCCACCGTGCACAGAAACCACTGGTCCACCATTACGGAAACCACTGGCCCACCATTTTAGAAACCACTGGCCCACTATTACAAAAACCACTGGCCCACCCTGTACAGAAACAAGTGGCCCATCCTGTACAACAACCACTGGTCCACCATGTACAGAAACCCCTGGCCCACCATGTACAGCAGCCACTGGCCCACCCTGTACAGCAACCACTGGCCCACCATGTACAGCAACCACTGGCCCACCATGTACAGAAACCACTAACCAACCACACCATGTATGTAACACTATCTCAAGAAAATGTCCATGTTTGACGGCAGAGCTCTTACAGTGTGACAGAAACTTTGCTGTCAGTTCTACGCGTCTGTTCCGGCCTGATGTTTGTACTGCCTGACCTGACCAAACAAAAACATGCAGCAGCTAGATGCGTGAATCAATACCTAACACCAGTTCAAACTTCAGTTCAAACAATGGCACAGAGTCGCACAACAGACAAGTCTAATCTCTGAAATCATTTCAAAGGTAATTATCGTATTTATGGCTAATAATGTCGAACTCCTAACACGTGACATGACATCTGCAAACAAACACTGCCACCGGTGGGAGATCCTTCTAGCCAAGATGGTGCAAAGACCAAGGGAGGGAGAGTATCGAATAATGACATGCACATTGGTAAGAGATGCTGCAAGTTGTGCTCTATTGGTGATCCATTAGAGGGGATGTGTTTTCAAGCTCCGCTGGATCAAGCCATCGACTTGCTGGAATTTAGTGGACGCATGGAAGTTACGCTACCTTCCAGAAGTGCAGACACGCAACATTCGTGATGGAGAGAGGAGTAGTCCACACCTCAAACCGACCAGGGGATTGTGTTTTTCATCATGCTACTGCCACTAGTCACTAACTATGTGAGTAGGTTTCAGTCTGTGTCTTCGTGTGTTATCATTTCAATCAATTTAATTATTATCCTTATCTTCCCTCGAAATAGGAGGGGGAAGGGTGGAGGAAGTTTTCAAGGGGGGAAAACGAGGGGTGGGCAATAAAAGCCATAGCAGCTTTGCAAGAATGCTGTTAAAGTAAATCAAGAGGGTTGTGCATTGAGTTAGCAACCTCAACATATGAATTGAGCTATGATAGAAAAACATTAAAGATCGGATAACTTGTTTTTGTTGTGGATAATAAGTGGGAGAGTAGGCCACGCGTGCGTTAGATGGCGCCACAGTTTCAAAATGGCGCCACTGTCTCAAGATGGCGCCACAGTTCAAGATGGCTCCACGGTTTCAAGATGGCTCCACAGTTTCAAGATGGCGCCATAGTTTCAAGATAGCGCCACAGTTACAAGATGGCACCACAGTTTCAAGATGGCGCCATAGTTTCAAGATGGCGCCATAGTTACAAGATGGCGACACAGTTTCAAGATGGCGCCACACTTTCAAGATGGCTCCACAGTTTCAAGATGGCTCCACAATTTCAAGATGGCTCCACAGTTTCAAGATGGCTCCACAGTTTCAAGATGGCGCCACAGTTTCAAGATAGCTCGAGCATTGCACGAACGGGAATTATCTGTAGCCTTCCCAGTCCCCAACGGTGTCAAACAGGGATGTAGGGTAGCACCGACACTCTTCATCGTGGTCTTCCCAGTCCCCAACGGTGTCAAACAGGGATATAGGGTATCACCAACACTCTTCATCGTGGTCTTTGCAGCAGTGCTCACTGATGGTGCTGCTACTGGCATCCATAGGGTACAGGTCGCAAGGTCTGCAGGTTCAACCAGCGACGCCTGAAGTCACACACCAAGATGATGGAAGCCACCATCTTGGATGTCCTGCTCGCTAACCACTGCGCCTTAACACTTGCTCAGAACGCGATATGCAGTCAACCATGACGGAGTCTTCGTCGATGTGAAGTCATTTCGGTCTCAACAATCAACATTACCAAAAGTGAGGTTTTCTTAACAATCAACATTACCAAAAGTGAGGTTTTCTTAACAATCAACATTACCAAAAGTGAGGTTTTCTTAACAATCAACATTACCAAAAGTGAGGTTTTCTTAACAATCAACATTACCAAAAGTGAGGTTCTCTCCCAGACTGCTCCTGTGAAGCCGTTCAAGGAACCAAACATTACTATCACAACCAACTTTTTCCAGGCAGTCGGTAGCTCCCTGGGTAGTGTCCCAACAAGTGGAACGAATATCAACTCTAAGGTCAACATGACTAGAAAAAACTAGCTCTGCGTCTGTGAGACCATGACCGAATGTCTAGAATCGATTGGGCATCAGCATCGCCAGCAAGGTAAAAGTGTATAGTGCTGTAGTGCTAGCTACTTTTCTGCACGATTGCAAAACATGGACATTGTATAGCAGACACGCCAGACAGAGAAATCGTTTCCACGTAAGCTGTCTGAACTGTCTGTTGGTGGTCGGGTGGCAATGTGCTAGACTAGTAGGGGGCTTTGACTAATATCATCGAGAACCAGGATTTGAACCGTCTGTTACGTTAGAAACCAGACTTTGGTCAATACTTGCACATGGCAGAGTTACATAGCTGTTTGGTCCGGTACTAACTGCATTTTGGCTATGCCAGACCAGGAGAAATCAACAGTCGGCCAGACGATGGGTCATAGAAAGAAACAAATAACGCTGACGTCACAACGTGTGGGTATACCTCACGTGATTATCCCAGGCCAGGTACTAATAAGGGGGAGAGCGAGCTCAGATCAGTCACTTAGAAATATCGTCTTTCCTCACACTCTGTTTCATTTGACTCTGTCCAACAATCACACTCTTACACAACAATCACACTCTTACACAACAATCACACCCTTACACAACAACCACACCCTTACACAACAATCACACCCTTACACAACAACCACACTCTTACACAACAACCACACTCTTACACAACAACCACACTCTTACACAACAGTCACACTCTTACACAACAGTCACACTCTTACACAACAGTCACACTCTTACACAACTCTAACACGCGCCCTCAGAGTGTGGCCCCACTTTGGTTGGCCTTGACCTCTGAGATCGTCCTAACTATCACAGGTACACACAGACGGACACGGGCATTCAAGCACTGGTTAATACATCCTGATATTACTTATTTGTCTGCGGTGGAAAAGGACGCGCCACCGACAGTAGAATACAGAAAGGCAAACCTTTTACCCCCGACAAAAAAGTCACTTAGAAATGGCCAGGGAGAGAACGATCAGTCAACTGTAGAAGACTAACCACCCGCCATTATGGACAGACAGATCGACGATTAGCATCCATCACCAAGGTTACGAGGCAAATAGGTATGGCTACCAGAAGTTATTCCTAGAAATCGACATGGTTTTCGAAGAAAGCTAAAATGAAATTTGCCACGAGGGGCCATTCTTACAGTGCAAGAAGACAAATAGATGTTTCTTTGGACTTAGTCAAAACTCACGTTTTGAACCGCAAACGAAACTAGGAAATAGAAATCGTTTTGTAAATGTCTTTTCCTCGGGCATCCTAGATCAATCAACGAAACTAGATTTCAGAAAGAGCTTGTGATCAAAAGCAATGTTCGATGAAAGATCGAATAGCGGGTTGACCATATTAGTATTCGAGCCAATTAAACTGTGTAAATATACGAACAGTTTCGATTCTAGTTTTAGCAGTTTAGTCACCAGGAAAGGGGTAGTCGTGTAGTGACGAGTGGATAGTTAGTTTAGTAAACCAACATATGTCAGAAGATATCTAGTCTCGGTCCCACTCAAAGGGAAAGATATGTTGTTGTTGTGTAGTGTCTGACGTTGTGTGGGTTATGTGAGGAGAGAGCTCAATAAACGTTTCTCATGCACTCGTCCTACTTAGGAGGAGAGACTTCGTGTTCACTCCCTGCAGTATACTCATCTGCGTGATTCATCACACGAGTCATCGCCAAGATTTTAGTGATAGTGTGAAGGAGAAAATAGATGAGGGAGAAAAGGTCCGGGCAACCGAGAAGTAGCTGTACATTGTGAAGGAGAGAGCAGAGAAAAGGCCCGGGCAACCCAGAAGTGGCTGTACGGTATGAAGGATAGAACAGAGAAAAGGCCCGGGCAACACAGAAGTGGCTGTACAGTGTGAAGGATAGAACAGAGAAAAGGCCCGGACAACCCAGAAGTGGCTGTACTATGTGAAGGATAGAACAGAGAAAAGGCCCGGACAACCCAGAAGTGGCTGTACGGTATGAAGGATAGAACAGAGAAAAGGCCCGGGCAACCCAGAAGTGGCTGTACGGTATGAAGGATAGAACAGAGAAAAGGCCCGGGCAACCCAGAAGTGGCTGTACGGTATGAAGGATAGAACAGAGAAAAGGCCCGGGCAACCCAGAAGTGGCTGTACGGTATGAAGGATAGAACAGAGAAAAGGCCCGGGCAACCCAGAAGTGGCTGTACGGTATGAAGGATAGAACAGAGAAAAGGCCCGGGCAACCCAGAAGTGGCTGTACGGTATGAAGGATAGAACAGAGAAAAGGCCCGGGCAACCCAGAAGTGGCTGTACGGTATGAAGGATAGAACAGAGAAAAGGCCCGGACAACCCAGAAGTGGCTGTACGGTGTGAAGGAGAGAGCAGAGAAAAGGCCCGGGCAACCCAGAAGTGGCTGTACGGTATGAATGGGAGAATAGATGAGGGAGAAAACGTCCGGGCAACCGAGAAGTAGCTGTACAGTGTGAACAAGAGAGCAGAGAAAAGGTCCGGGCAACCCAGAAGTGGCTGTACGGTATGAAGGATAGAACAGAGAAAAGGCCCGGGCAACCCAGAAGTAGCTGTACATTGTGAAGGAGAGAGCAGAGAAAAGGCCCAGGCAACCCAGAAGTGGCTGTACAGTGTGAACAAGAGAGCAGAGAAAAGGTCCGGGCAACCCAGAAGTGGCTGTACGGTGTGAAGGATAGAACAGAGATAAGGTCCGGGCAACGCAGACGTGGCTGTACAGTGTGAAGGAGAGAATAGATGAGCGAGAAAAGGTCCGGGCAACCCAGAAGTCGCTGTACAGCAGACAAGACCAGGTTACCTTACACTACCGGGTAATCAGCAGTATTTGTTCCCTGTGACCAGGGTGGATGGATAGGGAGCACTGCCACAGCAAGGCAAAGTGCCTAATGTACCTATTTTGTCAAACATATTGAGCACCAATACGCTTCTGCAATCAGTCCAGCTAAGATGGACAAGACATGTTGGCTTGCCCGATGAGCGCCCCCTCCAGCAGCTTCTATAGAGTGAGCTCAGAACAGAAAGATGCTCGGCAGGGGGACAGAAGAAGCGCTGGTCTCTAAAAATGCCTCTGAAAAACTTCAACAGTGGTAGTTAGGACCTTAAGGGATGTTTGCTGGGAACCGTTCTGCCTTGCGCGTTAGCAGCACACGAGACAGCTAGGTGCCTAGGCGAGATGGGTGGACAGCAGCCACATATCCTGACTCCTCGCATGTGTGTCTCAAATGCGGAAAATATTGTCATGCCAGGATTGGACTTTACAGTTATATGATATCACATTTCACATCACAAGTCTGATGATGTTTCTTTTCGATGGCACAAAGATATCACTATTATCACGAAAAGATTACTATTAAGACGAAGACATCACTATTAACACGAAGATATCACTATTAACACGAAAACATTACTATCAACAGCTTCACACATGCCGAGCACTTGGCTTGTCCGGTCCATCAGCGTGGGGTCCAGGAGAAAGGCCTTACGCCAGATGGGGTCAACGGTCTACGGTTCCAGGGAGAGGACTTCTGTCAAACAGGTTTGTCCAACAATATTTGGTGTGACCATTCGCTATGGTAGTCACGTGACTGATGTGTTTATGTACCTCTTAGTCACGTGACTGGTGTGTTTCTGTACCTGGTAATCACGTGACTGATGTGTCTCTGTACCTGGTAGTCACGTGGCTGATGTGTTTCTGTACCTGGTAGTCACGTGACTGATGTGTCTCTGTACCTGGTAGTCACGTGGCTGATGTGTCTCTGTACCTGGTAGTCACGTGGCTGATGTGTTTCTGTACCTGGTAGTCCCGTGACTGATGTGTTTCTGTACCTGGTAGTCCCGTGACTGATGTATTTCTGTACCTGGTAGACACGTGACTGATGTGTTTCTTTACATGGTAGTCACGAAACTGGTGTGTTTCTCTACCTGGTAGTCACGTGGCTGGTGTGTTTCTATACCTGGTATTCACGTGACCGATGTGTTTCTGTACCTGGTAGTCACGTGACTGGCGTGTTTCTGTACCTGGTAGTTATGCGATTTGATATGGTGCTGTGTGTGGGCGGTGATGTGTGTGTGGGTAGTGATTTGTGTGTGGATGGTGATGTGTGTGTGGATAGTGATGTGTGCGTGTGGGGGCGATGTGCCTGTGTTGTTGGTGATGTCTGTGGGGGGTTATGTATGTGTGGGTGATGATGGGTGTGTGTGTAGGTGGTGATTTGTGTGTGGGTGTGTGTGTAATTGGTGATGTGTGTGTGGGTGGTGATTTGTGTGTGTGTGGCGATGTGTGTGTGTGTTGGTGGTGATGTATGTGTCGGTTCTGATGTGTGGGTGGTGATGTATGTGTGTGAGGATGTTGTGTCTATGTTGGTGGTGATGTGTGTTTCTGTAGTGATGTGTGTGTTAGTGGTGATGAGTGTATTGGTAGTGATGTGTGTGTGTTGGTGAGGATGTGTGTGTTGGGGGTGATGTTTGTGTGGGTGGGTGATGATGTGTCTGTTGGTGGAAATGTGTGTGATGGTGGTGATGTGTGTGTGAGTGGTGATGTGTGTGTGTGTGTGACGATCTGTGAGTGGTGATTTGTGTGCTGGTGGTGATGTTTGTGTTGTTGGTGATGTGTGTGTGTGGGTGGTGATTTGTAGGGGTGATGTGTGTGTGGGTGGTTATCTATGAGTGATGATGTATGTGGCAACGTAATGCGTTCAGATTTGCGTAGTACTTATCCTCTCAAAGATATCCTGATCACTCGTACAAAAAGAAGATATGATGTAGAGTCTAGGTTTAGCTGAGTAGTTTACTTATCTACAGAGTTACAACATGTGGTAGAGGTTTTAAGCACTAGCTTTGATGATTTCTCCAAGGACACGATACCCAGGCTCTTGCCGCTGCACTCCCCTTATCTGCACACTCAACACACAATCGCAAACTCGTCCTCGTGATCGGATTACGTAGTCAGTCGTTCTGTGCATTCACATATAATCATATCACCTTCAATCAGGTGATCTGTACATCCACATACAATAGGTTCACGTGTGCCCCGGCGATCTATGCATTTATATGTAATTAGATCACGTCACTTATAGTCTGATCACGTACTCACTTGTGGCTATATATTCAGTCGATATGTGCATACGCATAAAATCAGAACACACATCGTTCCCAAAGTGTCCCGCACATACCACACACATTCAGAACTCGTCCTTAGACGATCTGTACATTCACATACAATCAGATCACTTACAAACAGGTGATCTGTGCATTCACAATAATTACTTAGATGAGTAGTTATCTATCTAGAATGTTACGACATACATCCACATCACGACACACACGACATACATCCACATCACGACACAAAACACGACATACATTCACATCACGATACAAAACACGACATACATCCACATCATGACACGAAACACAACACAGCCAATAACACAGTAATGGCAGGTAACAGATGTATTAAATTAATATAAAAGAAACAACATTTAACAAACCCATAATCAATATTACACATATTAACACAAAGAGAACGACCTACATTTGTAACTAAATGATTATGTTTTATATACATTAATATAAATATTAACTACAGCGGAAGTTTTAAGCATTAGCTTTTGTTAACTCTTCTAAACTTCTAACAACCCAGTTCTAGCCGCTACACTCCTCTCTACTTATCTGCACACTCAGCACACTCTCACAAACTCGTCTTTACGATAGTATTATGTGCATTCACTCACACTTCAGGCAGGTGATCTTTACATTACACATTCAATCTGTTCAACGTATACTCTCATGTGGTCACACACTCAATCGATCTGCGTATACACATACTCCGGAACATACATCGTTCCCTCAGTATCATGCACACACTACACACACATTCAGATCTCGTCTAGTCACAAGGTGTCCAAAACACACCTTATAGAGCGACTGGCCAAGACTGAAAGGTGTATGCTTTTTCAGTCACCCTGCAACTCATACTCTCTCTTACAAATTCCTAAACAGCCTGCTAGCTAGTAGCAGCCTATCAATCGCTGTTCTAGTAAGTCGGTGAGCTAAACTCTCATTCCTTTCCAGGCTGTCTCCTAGCTAAACTGTCAGTCCCTCTCTCTCCATGGTCAGTCCGCTTGAGTTAAACTTTGCCTAGTATTATATAGTCTCAGGCAGTATCAGGGCTGTCCAATGGTCCTCTGTGGGTTATCTGACTCGGTCATCACTCTAGTTTGGATCTGCCTCCAACTAGTTATTGGAATGAATCACTCCGAATTCCTATCACTCTACAATGTCGCAGCAAGACCTGATGGCCTCTGTCTGTCATCCCCCCCCCCCCCCCCCACTAATCAAATCGGAACTCCAGAGTGGTCAACTCCTAACCCCTACCTGTACCAGACACATTCTTTCCCTCAACCCCTCCCCCCCCCCCCCCCACCCTGTTTTCCTTTGATGACTTAGTGTCGAGACGGTGAGTGACTTTTGCACACTCAGATGCCTTTGTTCCCAGAGTCACCGGCCCCATCACCCCTGCCCTTAACGCCCACGCTCCTGCTGGAACTGTTACACAACAATTCACATCCCCTGGGTAACTAGACGCAACCAAGCGTACACTCAGAAGAGACAAATTGGAAGCCATGAAATAGTTCTTATGGCCCGTCCCTATAGGTGCTAGAATTGCTTTTAAAAAGGGGGATTGTTGTTAGTGTGTTAGGGGTTGTTGTTAGTGGGTTAGGGGTTGTTGTTAGTGGGCTGGGGGTTGTTGTTAGTGGGTTAGGGGTTGTTGTTAGTGGGTTGGGGGTTGCTGTTAGGGGGTCGGGGGTTGTTGTTAGTGGGTTAGGGGTTGTTGTTAGTGGGTTGGGGGTTGATGTTAGGGGGTCGGGGGTTGTTGTTAGGGGGTTGGGGGTTGTTGTTAGGGGGTTAGGGGTCGTTGTTAGGGGGTTGGGGGTTGTTGTTAGTGGGTTAGGGGTTGTTGTTAGGGGGTCGGGGGTTGTTGTTAGTGGGTCGGGGGTTGTTGTAAGGTGGTTGGGGGTTGTTGTTAGTGGGTTTGGGGTTGTTGTTAGGGGGTCGGGGGTTGTTATTAGTGGGTCGGGGGTTGTTATTAGGGGGTTGGGGGGTTGTTGTTAGCGGGTTGGGGGTTGTTGTTAGTTGGTTAGAAGCTCTTGTTAGTGGGTTGGGTGTTGTTGTTAGTGGGTTAGGGGCTGTTGTTAGTGGGTTAGGGGTTGTTGTTAGTGGGTTAGGGGCTGTTGTTAGTGGGTTGGGGGTTGTTGTTAGTGGGTTAGGGGCTGTTGTTAGGGGGTTGGAGGTTGTTGTTAGGGGGTTGGGTATTGTTGTTAGTGGGGTGGGGGTTGTTGTTAGTGGGTTAGGGGCTGTTGTTAGTGTGTTGGGGCTGTTGTTAGTGGGTTAAGTGCTGTTGTTAGGGGGTTGTTGTTAGGGGTTGGGGGCTGTTGTTAGGGGTTGGGGGTTGTTGTTAGGGGTTGGGGGTTGTTGTTATAGGTTTGGGGCTGTTGTTATGGGGTTGGGGGATGTTGTTAGTGAGTTGGGGGTTGTTGTTATGGGGTTGGGGCTGTTGTTAGGGGGTTGGGGTTGATGTTAGTGGGTTGGGGGTTGTTGTTAGGGAGTTAGGGGTTGTTGTTAGGGGGTTGGTGGTTGCTGTTAGGGGTTTGTTGTTAGGGTTCGGGGATTGTTGTTAGGGGGTTGGGAGTTGTTGTTAGTGGCTTGGGGTTGTTGTTAGGATTTGGGGGTTGTTGTTAGTGGGTTAGGGGTTGTTCTTAGTGGGTTGGGAGTTGTTGTTAGGGGTTGTTGTTAGGGGGTTGGGGGTTGTTGTCTGTGGGTTGGGGGTTGTTGTTAGGGGTTGTTGTTAGGGGGTTGGGGGTTGTTGTCTGTGGGTTGGGGGTTGTTGTTAGGGGTTGTTGTTAGGGGGTTGGGGGTTGTTGTCTGTGGGTTGGCGGTTGTTGTTAGGGGGTTGAGGGTTAGTTGGTTGTTATTTGAGGATAATGAGTTGGTAATGGTTCGTTTGAGTTTTGTTGCTCATTAAATATTTGTTATCCCTTTTGGTCATTAATGACTGAAATAAGATTACAGCTACAGAATGGACCAGATCACAACTAGAATTACAGCTACAGAATGGACCACATCACAACTAGAATTACAGCTACAGAATGGACCACATCACAACTAGAATTACAGCTACAGAAAGGACCAGATCACAACTAGAATTACAGCTACAGAAAGGACCAGATCACAACTAGAATTACAGCTACAGAAAGGACCAGATCACAACTAGAATTACAGCTACAGAATTGACCACATCACAACTAGAATTACAGCTACAGAAAGGACCACATCACAACTAGAATTACAGCTACAGAAAGGACCAGATCACAACTAGAATTACAGATACAGAAAGGACCAGATCACAACTAGAATTACAGCTACAGAAAGGACCACAATCACAGAATTGAAATCGGTCCCAAATCTAATCCAGGGATGTTGTACATATTAAATTGTTCAAGACGAAATGCAGGTCGGGTACGCAGTACGTCGGCCTAACAATAGACGAACACGAGAAATTATTGAATACCAGTACAACAATATGTCCCACCGACCTGTCGCCTGCCCACAAATAGTTTGGCTTCACGACATATCTATGTTGTCAACTTTTGACTGCACTCAACCGTGTCGCCATGTCTGTACCTTTGTCAGCGTTTATATTTGTGTCCGGGCGGGATCGATACATTGATCTGGTAAAACTATAAAGGTGTTTGATAGCCTTCTAGTCTACCACTGGATCTTATCTGTCTGACTGTCTGTCTGTCTATCTGTGTCTGTCTTTCTGTCTGACTATGTATCTGTCTATCTATCTTATATATCTACCTATCTATCTACCTATCTACTTATCTATCTATCTATCTATCTATCTATCTATCTATCTATCTATCTATCTATCTATCTATCTATCTATCTATCTATCTATCTATCTATCTATCCATCTATTTATCTATCTATCTGTTTATCTATCTATCTATCTATCTATCTATCTATCTATCCATCTATCTATTTATCTATATATATGTACATACATCGTTCCCTCAGTATCCTGCACACACTACACACACATTCAGATCTCGTCTAGTCACAAGGTGTCCAACACACACCTTATAGAGCGACTGGCCAAGACTGAAAGGTGTATGCTTGTTCAGTCACCCTGCAACTCATACTCTCTCTTACAAATTCCTAAACAGCCTGCTAGCTAGTAGCAACCTATCAATCGCTGTTCTAGTAAGTCGGTGAGCTAAACTCGCATTCCTTTCCAGCCAGTCTCCTAGCTAAACTGTCAGTCCCTCTCTCTCCATGGTCAGTCCGCTTGAGTTAAACTTTGCCTAGTATTATATAGTCTCAGGCAGTATCAGGGCTGTCCAATGGTCCTCTGTGGGTTATCTGACTCGGTCATCACTCTAGTTTGGATCTGCCTCCAACTAGTTATTGGAATGAATCACTCCGAATTCCTGTCACTCTAAAATGTCGCAGCAAGACCTGATGGCCTCTGTCTGTCATTCCCCCCCCCCCCCCCCACTAATCAAATCGGAACTCCAGAGTGGTCAACTCCTAACCCCTACCTGTACCAGACACATTCTTTCCCTCAACCCCTCCCCCCCCCCACCCTGTTTTCCTTTGATGACTTAGTGTCGAGACGGTGAGTGACTTTTGCACACTCAGATGCCTTTGTTCCCAGAGTCACCGGCCCCATCACTCCTGCCCTTAACGCCCACGCTCCTGCTGGAACTGTTACACAACAATTCACATCCCCTGGGTAACTAGACGCAACCAAGCGTACACTCAGGAGAGACATATTGGAAGCCATGAAATAGTTCTTATGGCCCGTCCCTATAGGTGCTAGAATTGCTTTTAAAAAGGGGGATTGTTGTTAGTGTGTTAGGGGTTGTTGTTAGTGGGTTAGGGGTTGTTGTTAGTGGGTTGGGCGTTGTTGTTAGTGGGTTAGGGGTTGTTGTTAGGGGGTCGGGGGTTGTTGTTAGGGGGTTGGGGGTTGTTGTTAGGGGGTTAGGGGTCGTTGTTAGGGGGTTGGGGGGTTGTTGTTAGTGGGTTAGGGGTTGTTGTTAGGGGGTCGGGGGTTGTTGTTAGTGGTTGGGGGTTGTTGTTAGGGGGTTGGGGGTTGTTGTTAGTGGGTTAGGGGCTATTGTTAGCGGGTTTGGGGTTGTTGTTAGTGGGTTAGGGGCTGTTGTTAGTGGGTTGGGGGTTGTTGTTAGGGGGTTGTTGTTTGGGGGTTGGGGATTGTTGTTAGTGGGTTAAGGGCTGTTGTTAGTGGCTTGGGGGTTATTGTTAGGGGGTTGGGGGTTGTTGTTAGTTGGTTAGGGGCTGTTGTTAGTGGGTTGGGTGTTGTTGTTAGTGGGTTAGGGGCTGTTGTTAGTGGGTTAAGGGTTATTGTTAGTGGGTTAGGGGCTGTTGTTAGTGGGTTGGGGGTTGTTGTTAGTGGGTTAGGGGCTGTTGTTAGGGGGTTGCAGGTTGTTGTTAAGGGGTTGGGTATTGTTGTTAGTGGGGTGGGGGTTGTTGTTAGTGGGTTAGGGGCTGTTGTTAGTGTGTTGGGGCTGTTGTTAGTGGGTTGGGTGCTGTTGTTAGGGGGTTGTTGTTAGGGGTTGGGGGCTGTTGTTAGTGGGTTGGGGGTTGTTGTTAGGGGGTTGGGGCTGTTGTTAGGGGGTTGGGGTTGATGTTAGTGGGTTGGGGGTTGTTGTTAGGGGGTTGGGGGCTGTTGTTAGGGGGTTAGGGGTTGTTGTTAGTGGGTTGGGGGTGTTCTTAAGCGGTTGGGGTTGTTGTTAGGGGGTTGGGGGATGTTGTTAGTGGGTTTGGGGTTGTTGTTAGGGGGTTGGGGCTGTTGTTAGGGGGTTGGGGTTGATGTTAGTGGGTTGGGGGTTGTTGTTAGGGGGTTGGGGGCTGTTGTTAGGGGGTTAGGGGTTGTTGTTAGTGGGTTGGGGGGGGGGGTGTTGTTAAGCGGTTGGGGTTGTTGTTAGGGGGTTGGGGGTTGTTGTTATAGAGTTTGGGGTTGTTGTTAGTGGGTTGGGGTTGTTGTTAGGGGGTTGGAGGTTGTTGTTAGGGAGTTGGGGGTTGTTGTTAGGGGGTTGGTGGTTGCTGTTAGGGGTTTGTTGTTAGGGGGTTGGGAGTTGTTGTTAGTGGCTTGGGGTTGTTGTTAGGATTTGGGGGTTGTTGTTAGTGGGTTAGGGGTTGTTCTTAGTGGGTTGGGGGTTGTTGTTATGGGTTGTTGTTAGGGGGTTGGGGGTTGTTGTCTGTGGGTTGGGGGTTGTTGTTAGGGGTTGTTGTTAGGGGGTTGGGGGTTGTTGTCTGTGGGTTGGCGGTTGTTGTTAGGGGGTTGAGGGTTAGTTGGTTGTTATTTGAGGATAATGAGTTGGTAATGGTTCGTTTGAGTTTTGTTGCTCATTAAATATTTGTTATCCCTTTTGGTCATTAATGACTGAAATAAGATTACAGCTACAGAATTGACCACATCACAACTAGAATTACAGCTACAGAATTGACCACATCACAACTAGAATTACAGCTACAGAATGGACCACATCACAACTAGAATTACAGCTACAGAATGGACCAGATCACAACTAGAATTACAGCTACAGAATGGACCACATCACAACTAGAATTACAGCTACAGAAAGGACCAGATCACAACTAGAATTACAGCTACAGAAAGGACCACAATCACAGAATTGAAATCGGTCCCAAATCTAATCCAGGGATGTTGTACATATTAAATTGTTCAAGACGAAATGCAGGTCGGGTACGCAGTACGTCGGCCTAACAATAGACGAACACGAGAAATTATTGAATACCAGTACAACAATATGTCCCACCGACCTGTCGCCTGCCCACAAATAGTTTGGCTTCACGACATATCTATGTTGTCAACTTTTGACTGCACTCAACCGTGTCGCCATGTCTGTACCTTTGTCAGCGTTTATATTTGTGTCCGGGCGGGATCGATACATTGATCTGGTAAAACTATAAAGGTGTTTGATAGCCTTCTAGTCTACCACTGGATCTTATCTGTCTGACTGTCTGTCTGTCTATCTGTGTCTGTCTTTCTGTCTGACTATGTATCTGTCTATCTATCTTATATATCTACCTATCTATCTACCTATCTACTTATCTATCTATCTATCTATCTATCTATCTATCTATCTATCTATCTATCTATCTATCTATCTATCTATCTATCTATCTATCTATCCATCTATTTATCTATCTATCTGTTTATCTATCCATCTATCTATCTATCTATCTATCTATCTATCTATCCATCTATCTATTTATCTATATATATGTTTATCTATCTATCTATCTATCCATCTATCTACCTATCTACCTATCTATCTATCCATCTGTCTATCTATCCATCTATCGACCCAATTACCCATTCCACTACCTATTTAACGGTATCTAATCATGTATCTATCGAATATATCAATAAATATTTATTCCTCTATCTCTCCCCTTCTCTCTCACTCACAGAACTTCCAAAAAACCTATATATACCCTGTTTGGTTTCGTAGAAGGCGCCGGCTAGCACTGCAGCCTGACACCGGTACCTCGCTGTAAAACTCTGGCGGAAGTTATCTGCTCGTCTCACAATTTTCTGTCTGATTCTCGGGAGAAAAAACAAATGAAAAAATAGTAAAAGTAGATTAAAGTTAAGTTTAATCAGAATTTTAAAAATAGGTATGGTCAGATATCGCAACGAGACAATAACACAAACAAATCCTACGTTGCGACGACGTGACTTCATCAGGGACAACAATTAACAACAATACTGAACTAACAAATCAACATATAAGGAAAAAAATGGTCGACTTATCTGATAGAAGACCCAGTCTGTCTAAGCGACTGGTTCGGTCGGAGGCTTGACTGAATATGAAGGGAAGCGGTCAAATAAGGTGGCCCAGGAGAGCGTAAGAAGTGAGGGGCAATGCACCGGATGAGCCAGTCGTGGCCAAATATGGCAAGGGCCAAATAGTGATCCAGGTGGGAGAAAAAAGAGGAGGTGATATAAGCTGGGAGGAGGTGAGATTAATATAGGAAGGGGTGGGGCTGATAGAATAAGGGGGGGGGGAGGAAGACAAATAGATGGGGGCCAGTATGAGGTTTTAAGAAAAGGTATGGAAGAAAATGCTATGTGGTTGGAGACAATCCATGATGGAGATAAGTCTATTCTCAAGGGCGAATCGATGACGATCGTCAGAGAAGCAGAATACTAGACCAGTGACACTGACGTCAGCCTTACCTCGGTGTCAGAGAAGCAAGAAACTAGACCAGAGACTCTAACGTCAGCCTTACCCCGGTGTCAGAGAAGCAAGAAACTAGACCAGTGAGACTAACGTCAGCCTTACCCCGGTGTCAGAGAAGCAAGAAACTAGACCAGTGACACTAACGTCAGCCTTACCCCGTTGTCAGAGAAGTAAGAAACTAGACCAGTGACACTAAGGTCAGCCTTACCCCGGTGTCAGAGAACCAAGAAACTAGACCAGTGACACTAACGTCAGCCTTACCCCGGTGCTCAGGACCACTGAAGTGGCTGGCAATTGGGGAACCAGTGCGGTTGCGGATGTCGTTGAGGTGTTGGCGGAAACTCCACCGCAGTTCCATACCGTTTCCCCAATGTATGTCATACCACAATGGCGACAGATGATGGAATAGATGAGGTTACGAGAATTGCATGTGAACCCCTCTTTGATGAAGAATTCAGCCTTAGGAAAGATGATGGAGCGAGAAATGATGACATGAGGGCAGGTAACACAGCCACGTGAATTTTTGCACGGCCTGGTGCCTGGAAGGCTATGAGGGCTGGTGTGTAGGCGACTATTGACCAGCAAGTCCCTCAGGTTTCTGTCCCGTTTGTAGGCGACTACTGACCAGCAAGTCCCTCAGGTTTCTGTCCTGTTTTGTCTGATTCTCCCAGCCTCGGGGTCGTTCATTGATTGATTGATTAATTGTTGTATTTCGATATGAGATGCACCCACAGTTGGAACTTTCGAAACTAGTATTTAGTTTCTGTCATTGATTGATTAATTGTTGTATATAGATATCAGAAATTGGAACTTTCGAAACTAGCATTTAGTTTCTGCCACTGATTGAGTCCCTGATTTTAACAATAGTCTGTAAGTGTTGAAAGTCTCTATATTTTAGTAGTATTCTCCATTGAAAGTCTATATTTTAGTAGAAGTCTCTATTGAAGTCTTCGTATTTTAGTAGGTCTCTATTGAAAGTCTCTATATTTTAGTAGAAGTATCTATTGAAGTCTCTATATTTTAGTAGTATTCTCTATTGAAAGTCTCGATATTTTAGTAGTATTCTCTATTGAAAGTCTCTATATTTTAGTAGTATTCTCTATTGAAAGTCTCTATATTTTAGTAGTATTCTCTATTGAAAGTCTCGATATTTTAGTAGTATTCTCTATTGAAAGTCTCTATATTTTAGTAGTATTCTCTATTGAAAGTCTCGATATTTTAGTAGTATTCTCTATTGAAAGTCTCTATATTTTAGTAGTATTCTCTATTGAAAGTCTCTATATTTTAGTAGTATTCTCTATTGAAAGTCTCTATATTTTAGGTGGTAGCTGTCGAGGATTATTCCCGCATTGCTCTGCACCGAATCTGCTCTCACTATAGCAGAGAAGTCCAGCCTTTCTTTCTTAGAATTCAGTTTTTGTATTTAATGTTCACTGGTATTTCTGTCTGCCGTCGAATACAGTGAAAATAAAAGTGGATAGGCCCGGAATATAATTTGATGAATTTAACTTAAAACAAGCTGAAGTCCACCCTGGATAGCAGGAAGTTATCCAATACCTGCCAGGTAATAATTGACATGAAAGGGACGTAACGGAAGTAGCCACTTGATGGGCGTGTCTAGAAACTTCGAATTGATCGGGGAAGACCATCAAAGGACGCGAGACAGGATTAAAACAAGTTCACAGAAATAAATACCTCAATACAATCAACACATCAGGTTGGAGATAGAACTTGGAAATTTATTACAGAACAGTTCGGACAGAGAACATCATTCCAGAATATTCCAATAAGTCGTTTCTTATTGTTTCTTCAAGCCCATCTTGTAATATGGAAGCTGTTGGTGGACAGCAGATACACAAACAAGGAGCAAATTGCAAAGGTAGGTTCCGGCAGAAGAATGTTAGGAATCCCATTTACAGGTTGGAAGTAGTGATTGTGTACGGAGCTGGAAAAGATGGGGGGGGGGGAGGGGGGGGGGGGTGGTTTGACGCATAAGGAGGTCACATGTTTGCTGAGGTTACAGAGGATAGGAAAAGTAAGTAGAGACGTGGGCAGTGGGAAGTTGAGAGAGATAAGGAGGCATGGCACCAGGATTAGATATTTAAAAATATTTGTTTAGTTCGAGAGTGGTGAATGCTTGGAATGCATTGCCACAGGAAGTAGTGGAGGCGGGGACAATTCATTCATTTAAGAATAGATTGGATGCGCATATCTTTTAGAGAAAGGAAATGTAAAAGAAACTGGTTGTTTACAGTCTCTGCAGGGTCTTCTAAGCCAGTATAAAAAACGTTAAGTTAAGTTAAGATACTGAACAGTTGAACTTTAACAAAATGTCACTTAAAGTGATAAGCAGAACTGGCTACAACACTTGCACCATGGTCCTTCTTCAGTCGACGTGTGACATCAATAATACATGTAGTGATTGTAACACATTCATGGCACCACTTGTTGAGCTGAATGTCAATGAGAACGCAAACTGCTGGCGCGTTAGTAACCGTAACAGCTGTTGATGTTGGCTGTCAGTTTTAATTTGGTCTGAGTCTTTCAATGAGCACATGCGGGCGGCTCATATGAATAATAGAATCATTGCACCAAAGACGTCTCAGTGTGAATTACCATAATAGAGCGTAGCGTTTCTTACTTGGAAGGTTTATTTTAATAGCAGCTGCCACAAGAGCGTGTATTGTTGACTGATATTGATTTCAGCTCATGAGTTCGTCAACTGTTGCCCGTCAAGTCAAGTGCTTCGTTTTACAGCTGGTCTCCCAACTTTTGATATGAGCTAATCGACAGTTGACAGCTGGCTCGCAGCAAAGTTGTGTCAGGTGTTGTGTAGGTTCCATGACATGTGTGTGGAATAGCTGTGGTTCTCTCATTGTACAGCTTGAGCGTGTGTATTCTCTCCTAGATGTCATATGTTGATGATCTTGGGATATGTTGATGTTAACTGGGGATATTCCGTGGTGAATTGAGGATATACTGTAGTTTATTGAGGATATACTGTAGTTTATTGAGGATATACTGTAGTTTATTGAGGATATACTTTATTTTACTTGAGGATATACAGTAGTTTATTCGTGACCTCCAACGGATCATCTAAACACCATTAATGACCTCTCACAGATGATTCTAGAGACCATTCATGACCTCACACGGATCATCTAGAACATGTTGTGATCTATCACAGATCACGATCAGACATTGTAGCGATCTCTCGTAATCGCATCAATAAATTATCCTACTAGCAAGCAAGCAAGATTGTTCAACTAGTGAACTGGCATGTATGTTTTGTCGAATACTGAACATGTGTCTGTCGGAAACAGGATCACTGTTTCTTCTTTGGTTACACCATCAGTACGATTCCATTGGAGTTCTGATCTAACTGGGCGCTAATGTCCATGTTGCTCTCTCACAATGAGAAGACTGTGTGCATTGAAGCAGAGCAGCACAAAACTACACATTAGAAAGAAACAACACCAAAAGGTTAGAACAAGTTGCTTGTTTGCTGTTTATAAATGACTCCTATCCGATTGTCAAACAGTTGCTGTGTACGTGTTGTGGTGTGGGTGTGTAGTTGGTGTTTATGTTATGTGTGTGTGTGTGGTGTGTCTGTGTTTGTTGTGTGTGCATATGTGTGTTGGTGTAAATATGGTGCGTGTGTCGGTGTGTGCGCCTGTGCTGAGTGTGTGTGGTGTGTGTGTTTGCGTGGTGTGTGATGAGTGTGTGGTGCATGTGTGTTTATGAAAGAAATTATTTTGGAAAGAAACGACGTAGTACCGCTAGGACCCATTTCGGTACTTTCAAAAGTTCAAGTTTACCATTTACCGTAAACCACACTTGCAATATGTGACTTCAAAAATGATTTTCCAGCCACATCGGCATCAGTTACTGTAGAACTCTTTAAATGTTAGCAACGAAGACATATAATTGTATTTATACCCCAAAAAAACTTAATTTCAACGTAATAACTTCATATAACTAAACATATATGACATTACATTGATCTTACAGTACCTGAACATTTATGACATTACATTGATCTTACAGTAACTAAACATATATGACATTACACTGATCTTACAGTAACTAAACATATATGACATTACATTGATCTTACAGTAACTGAACATATATGACATTACATTGATCTTACAGTAACTAAACATATATGATATTACATTGATCTTACAGTAACTGAACATATATGACCTCACACTGATCTTACAGTAACTAAACATATATGACATTACACTGATCTTACAGTAACTAAACATATATATTTTAATCTTATATTCTCTGAGATATATTATTTTCTAGATCGCCACGTATTTCTGAACGCACTATAGTCCACTTGTCAGTCTGTGTGTCATTATGTGTGTCAGTATGTGTGACAGTCTATGTGCCAGTCTATGTGTCAGTCTGTGTGTCCGTCTGTGTGTCAGTCTGTTTGTCAGTGTGCGTGTCAGTCTGTGTGTCAGTCTGTTTGTCAGTCTGTGTGTCAGTCTGTGTGTCAGTCTGTGAGTCAGTATGTGTGTCAGTCTGTGTGTCAGTATGCGTGTCAGTATGCGTGTCAGTCTGTGTGTCAGTATGTGTGTCAGTCTGTTATGGAAAAGTAATACACACGAAGGTAAGAACCTGTCCTGATTCGATCACCTTTGGTTCTCACCTGCCGTCCAGCTCTCACCTGTGGCTATCATGGGGCTCACCTGTGGATATCCTGTTCAAATGACTAAAGAACAACTTGATTAAATATGATTGATTATTTATTTTTTGGATTTATAAAGTCGAGACATTTCATAACTGGTTCTTGCATCATTTTTGGATAGTATTCGTTACCGCCATTTATGAGATGTCGAAAATCGAAATTAACAGTTGTCATTATTGGACTTACATTTGTGGGTCACCGTCTAGAGAATTGGGGAATCTGTTGAACGCCAGTACTCACTCGGTCTTAGAGGACTCTCCATATAAGTCTCAATTATCTGCATCGATCATTCATCCATAATGACATGCAATACTTGAATCATTTTAACTGCATTATAAATTATATTTCCTGTCGGTGTCTGACAGGAAGTGACGACTAAGCTGTGGGTACCGACTGTCTTGTACTTGTGTTTTTGTTCTTCCTCCAGAAAACTCATTTGGAGGAGGACGATGAGAACAACGAGGATGCAGACCAAGTCGGAACTTCCGTGTGAGTCTTAATGGTTATTTCTGACACATTTTCTGGACCTTCGTGGCGCAGTTCTTGCTGACAAGAGGAGTGTGTGACTGTGTGTGTATGTGTGTGTCTGTCTGTGTATGTATGTGTGTGTCTCTGTTTGTGTGTGTATCTGTTTGCGTGTGTATAGTGTGTGCATATGTTTGTGTGTGTATCTGTTTGTGTGTGTCTGTGTGTGTGTGCTCCATTATGGTAGGTTAGCAGTACAGTAGTTTTGCCCATCCTTTAGCAGCTAGATCATATGTGGCAGAGTCTAGGTTTAGCTTAGTAGTTATTTATCTCAAGAGTTACAATATGTATATATATACACTACGACACGACTACACACCCGAAATTACCTAGTAAACAACATGTATCATATTTAATAACAATCCCCACAACAACAAAAAACACTATTAGCAAAAAGAACAAAATATATCCGAACTAAATAATCATAGTATATATATATATATATATATATATATATATATATATATATATATATATATATATATATATATATATATATATATATTTATTTATTTATTTAACTACAACGGAGGTTTTAAGCACTAGGGTTTGAATATTTCCTCCAAACTAGCTAACCCAAGCTCTCGTCGCTTCACTCCCTTTATCTGCTATCACTCTATACACATTCACAAACTCGTCCTCACGATCACACTACGTACTCTGTCGTTCTTGGCATTCACACGCAATCAGATCACCTTCAGTCAAGTGATCTGAACATCTACATACTATCAGTTCAGGTATGCTCAGGCTATCTGTACATTCCTCTGCAATTAGATCTCGTGACGTATAGTCGGAATCACGTACTCACTTGTGGTCACACACTCAGTCGATCTGTGCATACACATATCTCAGAACACACATCGTTCCAAACGTGCCCTGCCCAATACCACAGACATTCAAATCTCTTTCTTTATCTCTTCCCGTATTCTTGCATGCATATGTAACTAGATCACGCATCGTTCACTCGATGTCCTGCACAAACGACACACATTCAGATCTCTTCCTTTTCACAGGTTGTCCAGCACAAACACTTATAGAGCGACTGGTCAAAACTTGAAGGTGTATGCTGGCTCAGTCACCCTGCTAGACTACTTACATTATATCACTCGCTCTCCTAGCCATTCTTACTCTCTCTCCTAGCCAGTCTTAATCTCTCTCCTAGCCAGTCTTAATCTCTCTCCTAGCCAGTCTTAATCTCTCTCCTAGCCAGTCTTAATCTCTCTCCTAGCCAGTCTTAATCTCTCTCCTAGCCAGTCTGCTTGCGGTCATCTTTGCCGAGTATTTTATAGTCTCAAGCAACATCATTGGCTGTCCAATGGTCTCCTGTTGTTTGTCTGACTTAGCCATCACTCTTATTTGGAATTACCTCCAACTAGTTGTTATTGGATGATTATCCCCGAATCACTGTCACTCTCAATGTCTCGTAGCCAGACGAGGCGGAATTTAACTGTCACCAACCCCCACTACACTGATTCGGAACGCCAGAGTGGACAGCTCCGAACCCCCTCCTGTACCAGAACAAATTCTTCTCCCTAAGTCGAGACGGTGAGTGACCTTGGCAAACATCCATGCAACCTTTGTCGCTGGCCCAATCATCACTGCCCAAAACACCCATGATTCAGCTGTTACACATACATCAAACATGACATCTGTTATGAAAGAGTTGGCTTGTGCTGATGTGATGAAAACCATGGGGAGAAGCTCACAGACGAGTTTGCTAAATAAAGCCCAACACATCGAACAATGAAGATCACTATTTTCTTCACATGTCGACAGAGCTCAATGATGAACGTATGTTCTGATTCACAGTGCGGGAAAGCTTAGTTCCCTTAGATTATTTAGTAACCATTGAATTACCTCCCTTATTTTAGATCCTTTAAACTGACAAGACAAATAATTCAACACGAACATTTTTCTATAATGCATCAAAACAAATATTGGTTTCTTTATAAGCAAAACATGCTCAAAGAACTGATCATTTCTGTTATGGATCAGTGTCTTACTTAATCAGAGGCTTCATGCAAGTGCATAAATGACACATCTGCCTTAACAGATGCCAGGATCCTATCTCTGAGTCATTCTATTCTTATCATTAACACATCCCTATCTATCTCTAAAGGAAATATTTTCTCTTTCACTCTCGTCTTTTGGTCCTTGGCCATACCTGCTCAAATTGGTTTCCTTGTGGAATAAAAGACTTCTTCTGATCTCGTTGAGATCTGGGCTAACAGGCCAGATACGTTCTAACATTCATCCTTAGACTTAGAATTAGACAGACTTAGAATTAGATTTATACTTACTTAGACAGACTTAGACTTAGAATTAGACTTAGAATTAGACTTAGACACCCCGGGGTTTTTTAGAGTCAACGCCACTGTGGCAACATCTCCACGATAGTGTCGCTCTCGGCGTGTGTGTCTGGGAAACGTTTCGTTCTGACTTTGTCACTCGTATACTTCGTCACTATCACAGTGACTCCAATATAAGGTGGTCCTCTCTTTTTGCTAACAACAGCCACAACTAGACTTTCTAGTCTTGTCACTGTCACAATGCCTGCCAAGGACGGTCACTCCCTCTCGTCACTTACAAGTCACGTCAACTAGCTGTCTATGATAGTCGATGACAACTGTCAATCAGTCAAACCAATCAGCCAAGTCAATGAGTCACGCCAATGAGATAAGCCAATCAGTCAAGTCAATGAGTCACGCCAATGAGATAAGGCAATCAGCCAAGTCAATGAGTCACGCCAATGAGATAAGCCAATCGGTCAAGTCAATGAGTCAAGCCAATTAATCAAGTCAATGAGAAGTCAATGAGTCAAGCCAGTCAGTCAGGTCAATCAGTTAAGTGATCCGTCAATCTTTCTGCCGAGATGTCTCATTAACTTTCACTCATATGCTATAACTCTTTTGGTTCAGTGTCAAGATATGATCTGGTCTCTGGGTGCTCTGGTTGTCAAGATCTGGCCTGGTCTCTGTTTGCTCTGGTAGTCAAGATCTGATCTGTTCTCTGTTTGCTCTGGTAGTCAAGATCGGATCGGTTCTCTGTTTGCTCTGGTAGTCAAGATCTGATCTGGTCTCTGTTTGCTCTGGTAGTCAAGATCTGATCTGGTCTCTGTTTGCTCTGGTAGTCATGATCTAATCTGGTCTCTGTTTGCTCTGGTAGTCAAGATCTAATCTGTTTTCTGAGTGCTCTGGTTGTCAAGATCTGATCTGGTCTCTGTTTGCTTTGGTAGTCAAGATCTGATCTGGTCTCTGTTTGCTCTGGTAGTCAAGATCTGACCTGGTCTCTGTTTGCTCTGGTAGTCAAGATCTGATCTGGTCTGTGTTTGCTCTGGTAGTCAAGGTCTGATCTGGTCTCTGTTTGCTCTGGTAGTCAAGATCTTTTGGGTTCTGTTTGCTCTGGTAGTCAATGTCTGATCTGGTCTCTGTTTGCTCTGGTAGTCAAGATCTGATCTGGTCTCTGTTTGCTCTGGTAGTCAAGATCTGATCTATTCTCTGTTTGCTCTGGTAGTCAAGATCTGATCTGTTCTCTGTTTGCTCTGGTAGTCAAGATCTGATCTGGTATCTGTTTGCTCTGGTAGTCAAGGTCTGATCTGGTATCTGTTTGCTCTGGTAGTCAAGGTCTGATCTGGTCTCTGTTTGCTCTGGTAGTCAAGATCTGATCTGGTATCTGTTTGCTCTGGTAGTCAAGGTCTGATCTGGTCTCTGTTTGCTCTGGTAGTCAAGGTCTGACCTGGTCTCTGCTTGCTCTGGTAGTCAAGATCTGATCTGGTCTCTGTTTACTCTGGTAGTCAAGATCTGATCTGTTCTCTGTTTGCTCTGGTAGTCAAGATCTGATCTCGTCTCTGTTTGCTCTGGTAGTCAAGATCTGATCTGGTCTCTGTTTGCTCTGGTAGTCAAGATCTGATCTGGTCTCTGTTTGCTCTGGTAGTAAAGATCTATTGGGTTCTGTTTGCTCTGGTAGTCAAGGTCTGATTTGGTCTCTGTTTGCTCTGGTAGTCAAGATCTGATCTGGTCTCTGTTTGCTCTGGTAGTAAAGATCTGATCTGGTCTCTGTTTGCTCTGGTAGTCAAGATCTGATCTGTTCTCTGTTTGCTCTGGTAGTCAAGATCTGATCTGTTCTCTGTTTGCTCTGGTAGTCAAGATCTGATCTGTTCTCTGTTTGCTCTGGTAGTCAAGATCTGATCTGGTCTCTGTTTGCTCTGGTAGTAAAGATCTGATCTGGTCTCTTTTTGCTCTGGTAGTCAAGATCTGATCTATTCTCTGTTTGCTCTGGTAGTCAAGATCTGATCTGGTCTCTGTTTGCTCTGGTAGTCAAGGTCTGATCTGGTCTCTGTTTGCTCTGGTAGTCATGATCTGATCTGGTCTCTGTTTGCTCTGGTAGTCAAGATCTGATCTGGTATCTGTTTGCTCTGGTAGTCAAGGTCTGATCTGGTCTCTGTTTGCTCTGGTAGTCAAGGTCTGACCTGGTCTCTGTTTGCTCTGGTAGTCAAGATCTGATCTGGTCTCTGTTTACTCTGGTAGTCAAGATCTGATCTGTTCTCTGTTTGCTCTGGTAGTCAAGATCTGATCTCGTCTCTGTTTGCTCTGGTAGTCAAGATCTGATCTGGTCTCTGTTTGCTCTGGTAGTCAAGATCTGATCTGGTCTCTGTTTGCTTTGGTAGTCAAGATCTATTGGGTTCTGTTTGCTCTGGTAGTCAAGGTCTGATTTGGTCTCTGTTTGCTCTGGTAGTCAAGATCTGATCTGGTCTCTGTTTGCTCTGGTAGTAAAGATCTGATCTGGTCTCTGTTTGCTCTGGTAGTCAAGATCTGATCTGTTCTCTGTTTGCTCTGGTAGTCAAGATCTGATCTGTTCTCTGTTTGCTCTGGTAGTCAAGATCTGATCTGTTCTCTGTTTGCTCTGGTAGTCAAGATCTGATCTGGTCTCTGTTTGCTCTGGTAGTAAAGATCTGATCTGGTCTCTTTTTGCTCTGGTAGTCAAGATCTGATCTATTCTCTGTTTGCTCTGGTAGTCAAGATCTGATCTGGTCTCTGTTTGCTCTGGTAGTCAAGGTCTGATCTGGTCTCTGTTTGCTCTGGTAGTCAAGATCTGATCTGGTCTCTGTTTGCTCTGGTAGTCAAGATCTGATCTGGTCTCTGTTTGCTCTGGTAGTCAAGATCTGGTCTGGTCTCTGTTTGCTCTTCTAGTCAAGGTGTGATCTGGTCTCTGTTTCCTTTGGTAGTAAAGGTCTGATCTGGTCTCTGTTTGCTCTGGTAGTCAAGATCTGATCTGTTCTCTGTTTGCTCTTGTAGTCAAGGTCTGATCTGTTCTCTGTTTGCTCTGGTAGTCAAGGTCTGATCTTACCTCTGTTTGCTCTGGTAGTCAAGGTCCGATCTGGCCTCTGTTTGCTCTGGTGGTCAAGATCTGATCTGGTCTCTGTTTGCTCTGGTAGTCAAGATCTGATCTGGTCTCTGTTTGCTCTGGTAGTCAAGGTCTGATCTGTTCTCTGTTTGCTCTGGTAGTCAAGGTCTGATCTGGCCTCTGTTTGCTCTGGTAGTCAAGGTCTGATCTGGCCTCTGTTTGCTCTGGTAGTCAAGATCTGATCTGGCCTCTGTTTGCTCTGGTAGTCAAGGTCTGATCTGGCCTCTGTTTGCTCTGGTAGTCAAGATCTGATCTGTTCTCTGTTTGCTCTGGTAGTCAAGGTCTGATCTGGTCTCTGTTTGCTCTGGTAGTCAAGGTCTGATCTGGTCTCTGTTTGCTCTGGTAGTCAAGGTCTGATCTGGTCTCTGTTTGCTCTGGTAGTCAAGGTCTGATCTGGCCTCTGTTTGCTCTGGTAGTCAAGATCTATTTGGTTCTGTTCATCTTTGTTACACAAACTGTTATCCCTATTTTCAATCCCTCATATTTTCAATCCCTCATATTTTCAATCCCTCATATTTTCAATCCCTCATATTTTCAATCCCTCATATTTTAAATCCCTCATATTTTCAATCCCTCATATTTTCAATCCCTCATATTCTTCGACATGTCAAGCAACGGTTCGTGTTCCCGTTCCAACTATGTCTTAATGTGGTTTGACCTTCCTAGATAAACATCCTTACACGCAGTTACACCTCCTCTACCCATCCACTAAAAGTACTGGATTATGGAGGATGTTCTAGCTACATCCAACCCCAAGCTATCCGTGACAAACATCTAACACCATCATGGCATTGTCTAGCTAAACTTGGCGCAACTTGAGGCTGCAGCAAGCAGACGATGGAACAGGCTATCTCTGCCTTTTGATGTCCAACTCTCCGACTCCCTTCAATGCTATGGTGGACCTTAGAACAACAACTTTCATAAGTCTACTTAACCCTGGATATTTCCTAATTTCCCAGTGATAAACTCGACGTAATAAGAGTTGATAATGATAGACAGTTATTATGGCTGTTCTGTCGTTAAGCATCACATCACCAACTGATGAAGGACAATTGATGTTACAATTTGTCTAACAAATCCAGATTTGTCCACAACGACCCTGAGAAGTTTGGTTGTCCCCACTGAGTAAACATTTCAACTCTTGTGTCCTAGAGTCCGAACAATGCATTAAATAATTGCTCTTCAAGGATTTGAAGTTATGTGCCAACCGAGCGGTGTTAGACGAATCCAATTTTCATGTCCTCTGTTTATCCCTGGCTGACTCTGTCATACGCATGATCATCAGTATTTGTTATCACAAATCTCGAAACCTGACCAGCTAATGATTGAATATTGTAAGAATGATTGAATTAAGCTAATTCCCTGACCTCATATGCTCAGGTCACCAGTGAGTTCAGACTCGCCCCAAATCACACATGTCAGACGGTCAAAAGAGCTTACTGCTGTCACAAGGAAGGGCCAATACACGCGGGAAGAGTTATCCTTGTCGGACGATGTTCTCTCTTCGATGACGAGATCTTTCGAGAACAGACCAGTTGATACTGATGAACAGGTTAGTTGTAGTTGTGGTAGAGATAGATGGAGATGGTTGGTTGTTGTTGTGGTGGTGATAGATGGAGATGGTTGGTTGTAGTTGTGGTGGAGATAGATGGAGATGGTTGGTTGTAGTTGTGGTGGAGATAGATGGAGATGGTTGGTTGTAGTTGTGGTGGAGATAGATGGAGATGGTTGGTTGTACTTGTGGTGTTAGGCACAGCAGTGTCTTTTCTGTGATATCCAGAACCATAGAGCCAGAGACAGGTCGTTAAGACAGACGGACTGGACAATACGTATTTTTGTTGAAGCCATATGCTCAGTGGGGAGCTCAAAAGGTTTTAATCTATTCAACAATTCTACCCTGGCCTCTCAGTAAATCCCAAAGGTGTGGTTGTACTATCTTTATTACAAGTATTTTGCCTTTCTTTTCATTTTAAGATCGAATATCCCTCACAAAAACAGCGTTACTGCCAGTGGTGCTACTAGCCTGTGTCGTTAAACAAGTAATGACAATAATGGAGAGCTCTTGGGATTTCCTACCCAAAACTGTTTACTGTTTCCCTGACGACCAAGGTTGAGGTTGATAGATGGCCTGAAGGAGGCCCTGGGTCCAGTAGGGTACATCAAGGCGAAATGAATTTACTCAACATTCGGCTACCTGTCATCGGACACACGTGCATGGTTGAAAACCAGGATTTAGAGATTAGAGAGAGCTATTTCTATCTTATCAACCAAAATAGGCTTTCGGAAGGTTTATATTGATGTATTTCTTTCTGTAATACGTACCATAGTCAGAAACACTTTAATTATATTTGAGGAAATAATTTTTCTTTTTGAAAATAAAAATGAAAAAAACTCAACTAATTGTGTGACACCAACCTATTTAAAATAGCAACAATTTTTGGAATTTGTAACTATGAATTTCACGTTGACACCACAGATTAAAAGTTGTACAGTTAGTAAAGTATTATAAGTTGTACAGTTAGTACAGTATTATACTGAGTTGTAGAGTTAGTATAGTATTTTAATAAGTTGTAGAGTTAGTATAGTATTTTAATAAGTTGTACAGTTAGTACAGTATTATAATGAGTTGTAGAGTTAGTATAGTATTTTAATAAGTTGTACAGTTAGTACAGTATTATAATGAGTTGTAGAGTTAGTATAGTATTTTAATAAGTTGTACAGTTAGTACAGTATTATAATGAGTTGTAGAGTTAGTATAGTATTTTAATAAGTTGTACAGTTAGTACAGTATTATAATGAGTTGTAGAGTTAGTATAGTATTTTAATAAGTTGTACAGTTAGTACAGTATTATAATAAGTTGTACAGTTAGTACAGTATTATAATAAGTTGTACAGTTAGTACAGTATTATAATAAGTAACAATTTGTAAGCTGAACAGTTCGTAAATAATATATTAATTTGTACATTTCCAGCAACTAGGTGTAGTGAGAACGCTGCTAGACTGGTCTATTGATCCGGACAATGTACTGGCTTTCTACTGGAAGGTAACATTCGTAGATATGTTTGTCTGTTTGTTTATTTGTGATAAAAATATTCTTCAAAGACTTGGTTCAACTTGGTCTAAAACCACAATAACAAGCACAGAGAGATTTCCAGTTACAGTTTTCTACCGATGACTTGTGTTTGTACACTTTTCACCTGTAACGGACAATTGACATATTTGGTCAGATAAATAGCTCAATAGTTGAATGGAATATAATTGGTAGTAAAGTCTAGTGACAGAAATTTGCACTCTTGTTTGGAATCTTGTATATATGTGTTTGTGTTTGTAATTGTTAGTTCTATTTTGTGCTGAGAGTGCACTAGTGCTCTATGCTGATCTGACCTCTATTCCTGTAGGCTGGTATTTTTTAGCCTGGCCCCGAGGACTATTAATAATAATCAGTACCAGAGCACTCTACTTCTTATCAGATCGGGTCTGTTGTTGTTGCTGCACAATACATACTTATTGGGATACTAGGACCTTAGCATGTCTGATGGTAGACCCGTCTGTTTCTTTCCTAACTATATTTCACAACTAAACACCAATCATAACCTGCACGTGAATTAGAACCATTAGTGTTGGCTCTTCGCATAATATAAAGACAGATTGTATACAGGTATAGTTTTCTATCCTCTTGCCACTCGTGAAAGAATTACAAAACGTTTGTATTTACCTCAGAAAAACAAATAACTTTCACTTATCAGAGCTGCTTGAAAACCTCTTTCTGTTCGTCTATGTCGGACTGTCCGTCTTATTAATCTCAGACACCTGTTCAGTCTCTCGTCTCAACTCGAATATGGTTTGGTCTTTTTGATTGCTTGCCACCTAAGTAACGCTCAGTTGAGCGATTCGCGCTAAATTCCGCGTAGCTTATTGGTCAATCGCGGGGAGGGACGCTACCGATTTCTTTGAACTCGATCGGGTTTTAGCTCAGACTTTTAAAACAGACTTTTGCGCGCCAGTTTAGGAATGTAGAAAATATTCAGTACGTTCGCCGGTGTATTTTAAACCTGCTAATTCGTATCACTATATTTGCTATAAAAATGTGAGCGAGTGAGTGAGTGAAAGCACGTGTTACATGATCACATGTACGCTACTGTTTCAGGCTGCTGTGTCTGTGGCGGTCATGTACAACTGTACGGTCATCATACTTCGCATGGCTTTCACTGAGATGAGAAGCGAGGTAAGTCTGACAAACTCTTCTCTACATCAACTCAGCCGTGATCATTACTTGATGTCTGCTTCTCTCCTTCAGAATCCATCAATCAATTAAACACCTTTCATATCCCTGTGGAGCACATACCTTTAACATATATACGCCAAGTCCTGCTGCCCTGGACCACTGCTCCAAGCTCTGTGCACATCGTTCCAGTTTCTGTTTCTCTCGAGCGCTCTTCTTCGTGTATGCTGTTACGTCTTCCTCTACTTCTCTTACCTTGAGGGATCCAGAACAGAAACTGTCTTGTAATGCTGTCATCTGGTTTCCTAAATATGTGTCCTATCTAACCGCAGCACTTTCTCCCTTTATGTCACGCTCCACTGATATATGTCAGGTTATGTCCAACAGTTCCACATGAGTGATCTTATCATACCATCTCAATCTCTCTATTCTGTCCAGGTACCCATTTATGAAAGTCTGTCCCTCTATTAATTGTTGTTTTGTTTTTTATTCTTCATGTTTCACAACTAAACAATAGAGTGAGCATGTACACCGAAGTTGAAGAACTGTATTTTTTGTGTTGGACAATTTGGCTTGGCTTGGCTTTGTTTCGTTCTCAATCTCCCACTACCAAACCCTGAAAGGGCTTAAGTAGCAGAATGTAGCCCAGAAAACGAAATGCGTTGTGTCGTAGTTTACAGCTAGACTGCGATATATGCACCTTTCGGTCCAACACATCCGACATCAGTAAGCATTTTTTTTAAGTACCGGGTTAGCATTCCCTCTTTTATCCCTTCTCCTTAGCCAGTCTGCCCTGCTGCAGCCTGTTATCCAGGATCACTGCGTGGAGGTGTAAAAGGGTCTTGGCAGCCCTGGTTCGCTGGCCCTCACGCTAGCAGTCAGCTATGGGTCGCTGACCACTGCAGCTCATGCGCTGCTCAACATCTTGATCCTGTGTTGGACAATTTCATTTAATTTCAGTTTCTGCCCCAATGCAGTCTTTTCTTCTTATTATTATTATTTTTATTATTATTACTTTTATTCTTGTGCAATCTTTAATCTCTTAAACATGATGCAGTCCTCTTCTAGGGCCGCCACTTGGAGGTGTAATAGGGTCTTGTTCAGTCATGGATCACTGACCCTGAAGTAAGCATCCAGCTATGAGTCACTGACCCTAAAGTAAGCATTCAGCTATGAGTCACTGACCCTGAAGTAAGCATCCAGCTATGAGTCACTGACCCTGATGTAAGCAGCCAGCTATGAGTCACTAACCCTGAAATAAGCATCCAGCTATGAGTCACTGACCCTGAAGTAAGCAGCCCGCTTTGAGTCACTGACCCTAAAGTAAGCAGCCCCCTATGAGATGTCGGCTTTTGTAAGCTCAGTCACTGCTGTATCTTTTGATCCGCTCACACAGGATAGAGTATCACATCAGGTGGGTTCCACGTTCACACACGAACATAAAGTTAGTCACGATCTCTTAACCATTACGAGGATGAATCTGATAGTTTCCTGAGTCAAAACGGCAACATGCGAACGGCATTCCATGGAGGTACAACATGCGAACGGCAGTCCATGGAGGGGCAACATGCGAACGGCAGTCCATGGAGGGGCAACATGCGAACGGCTTTCCATGGAGGGGCAACATGTGAATTCCCCATCAAGGAAAACGGCCAAGACGAGGCATCAGCAGGTAAAGTGATGTGCACTGGCCTTTGGGATATGAAAGAGGTCATCTTTCTTGATTTCCTAGAACCTGGACAAACCATTTCCTAGAACCTGGACAAACCATTTCCTAGAACCTGGACAAACCATTTCCTAGAACCTGGACAAACCATTTCCTAGAACCTGGACAAACCATTTCCTAGAACCTAGACAAACCATCAACTTTGACAGCTACATTGCCACACTATCTAAGCTGAAGGCTTGAAATTCCAGATTCAGGCCAGAGAAGAAGATAACCTTTTACAAAATGATAAAGCCCAGACCCCCATTCGAGCTTGAAGACCGCTGATCACATTGTTAGTCTTGACTGGACTGTCCTACCACATCCACCGAATTGTTCTGATTTGAGGCTTTCTGGCCTCCATTTGTTCTGGCCAATGAAAGATGGACTGCGTGGACAACATGTTCCTAGCACCGACGCCGTCATAGCAGCTGTGAAACAGTGGATCACATCCTCTGGTGGAGATTTTTACGAGTGCGGCATGTATGATCTTGTTCATCATTGGAGAAAATGTATAGCCAAGGGAGGTGACTATCTTGAGAAATAGATTATTGAAGGCTAGATATTGCTCTTATCAAATGTTGCTATTGTGTTCTTTTTGACAAAACTCAAACCGATTGAATGTTTGGCCTTTTCCAGGATGTCTTCACTGTTCTAGATATGGTGTGTGACATCATGTACGTCCTTGACATTGTGGTGGAATCCAAGACCTCTTTCCTGAGCGACGGCTGCTTGGTGAGCTTGTTAGCATGTTACAGTGGTCAGGTGTTTCTGTTCGACGGCTGCTTGGTGAGTTATTTAGCATGTTACAGTGGTCTCGGGTGTCTCTGCTTCGACGGCTGCTTGGTGAGCTAGTTAGCATGTTACAGTGGTCGGGTGTCTCTGCTTCGACGGCTGCTTGGCACTCATTCAGTCAGCCACTCACTCAGTCACTAAGCCACTAACTGACTAAGCCACTCACTGACTAAGCCACTCACTGACTAAGCCACTCACTCACTAAGGCACTCACTGACTAAGCCCATCACTGACTACGCCCTTCACTGACTACGTCCCTCACTGACTAAGCCCCTCACGTACTCAGCCACTTACTGACTCAGCCACTCGCTGACTAAGCCCCTCACTCAACCATCCACTTACTCCCTCAACCATTCATTCATTCACTCACTCAGCCACCGCCCCCACCCTTTCTAAAATCAACGCACCCTATTGCCCTTTGTACATTTATCGTATTTAAAGTTTTGAACCCATCAGTTCTCATATGTCAGCTAAGATGGTGCAGTTCCCATGTCTATTTATGTCATACCTATCTCTGGTTGAGAGCTTGGAATGTGAGAAGAAAGATCCCAGCTGTGAGGGGACAGATCCCAGCTGTGAGGGGACAGATCCCAGCTGTGAGGAGACAGATCTCAGCTATGAGGGGACAGATCCCAGCTCTGAGCGAACAAATCCCAGCTGTGAAGGGACAGATCCCAGCTCTGAGCAGACAAATTCCAGCTGTAAGGGAACAGCTCCCAGCTGTGAAAAGGCTGATCCCAGCTGTGAGGGGGCAGATCCCAGCTTTGAGCAGACAAACCCCAGCTGCAAGGGAACAGCTCCAAGCTGTGAAAAGGCTGATCCCAGCTGTGAGGGGACAGATCCCAGCTTTGAGCAGACAAACCCCAGCTGCAAGGGAACAGCTCCAAGCTGTGAGAGGGCAGGTCCCAGCTGTGAGGAGTAGATCCCAGCTGTGAGGAGACATATCCCAGTTGAGGGGATACATCCCAGCTGTGAGGGGGCTGAACTCAACTGTGAGTAGACAGATCCCATCTGAGAGAGGACATATTCCAGCTGTGAGAGGACAGATCCCAGCTGTGAGGGGACAAATCCCAGCTGTGATAGGACAGTAGCCAACCCAACTTCTGCCATATCCCATAAATTTGCTGAGCATTAATAATCATGTAAGTTTATCTCCCCATTTGACGGGCATTAATCATGTATATCTCCCCATTTGACGGGCATTAATCATGTAAGTTTATCTCCCCATTTGACGGGCATTAATCATGTATATCTCCCCATTTGACGGGCATTAATCATGTAAGTTTATCTCCCCATTTGACGGGCATTAATCATGTAAGTTTATCTCCCCATTTGACGGGCATTAATCATGTAAGTTTATCTCCCCATTTGACGGGCATTAATCATGTAAGTTTATCTCCCCATTTGACGGGCATTAATCATGTAAGTTTATCTCCCCATTTGACGGGCATTAATCATGTAAGTTTATCTCCCCCTTTGACGGGCATTAATCATGTAAGTTTATCTTCCCATTTGACGGGCATTAATCGTGTAAGTTTATCTCCCCATTTGACGGGCATTAATCATGTAAGTTTATCTGTCAAATGGGAAGGAATATTATCGTCTGGTCAGACACAACAGGACCCTCACCTCGGCTTCCTTGCAGCCCTCCCTGGAGACGGGCTGTTTTCATGGCAGCCTGGCTAACCAGGTGAGGGATCGACGTGATCTTCTTAGTAGTGAGTGAGACGTAGATAAAGTCAAGCATAGCCCAGCCGCACAGGTGACCTCAGTCCATCATCATCAGCACAATCAGGATGTGAGGAAAGCTACAGCAACCCGTCACTTAACGTCAGGAGGCACAAACAAGTAAACTCATTCTGGGCGTTCACAACAAACACAAACACAAAACACAAACACAAAACACAAACACAAAACACAAACACCAACAACAATGCAAACACAAAACACAAACACAAAACATCAACACCAACAACAATACAAACACAAACACCAACACCAACAACAATACAAACACAAAACATCAACACCAACAACAATACAAACACAAACACCAACACCAACAACAATACAAACACAAAACATCAACACCAACAACAATGCAAACACAAAACACAAACACAAAACACCAACAACAACACAAACACAAAACATCAACACCAACAACAATACAGACACAAACATCAACACAAACACAAATACCAAAAACACCAACAACATCTCTCCAAACTATTTCTATCCCTGTCCCCGGCTCCTCCAGTTGCCAGTTAATGGTCTGTGTTAACCTGCTCCCCAACTGCACGTCGCATATTGAGAGGCGCTCAGCTACACACTTGCGAGTAAAGACTTCCTAAACATTGTCACTGTGATGTATCTCTGGTTCTACTACAAGTCATTGAACCTTCGCGTGCAATGGTCTACCACAGACGCCAGTGATATCTTGTTCTAAGTCGGATCACCCAGTAATGTCTGAGTCCTTACTGTAGTTCTATGTCCAGTCCGGTTTAACACTGTGCCTTACTGTAGTTCTATGTCCAGTCCGGTTTAACACTGTGCCTTACTGTAGTTCTATGTCCAGTCCGGTTTAACACTGTGCCTTACTGTTGTGCCTTACCTTGTTCTACTAGAGAGAATGTCCATCCCTGAATACAAAGTCTGTGACAGCCTGAGAGGCGGAGGACCTATTAAGGTCAACGACTCAAGGGTTGATACAGCAAAGTGTGTGGTACAAATGGGGCGCATCCAGGACACTTAAGTGGAAGACGGTAGGCCACTGGGGAAGAGCTAGAAACCTCACCTCGTATAACCCATAGTTAGCAATAGAAGCTCAGGTCTCAGACAATCTGAATATCCGTAAGAGAGGACTAAACATAGGGACGTGGAATGTCCGTACACTTCACCAAGCCGGAAACATGGACAACCTGATAACCGAGACTGGGGCTATGAATATAGACATATTGGGTGGGGCAGGAACAAGATGGGAGGACACTGGGTACACACAGAAAGATCAAAACATTTTCATATATTCAGGAGGCGAACATCATACAAGAGGTGTTGGTGTATTATTAAAGAAAGAATTCGAAAAAAACATATGCGGATACTGGACACACAACGATTGAATGATGCTGTTGGACATCAGAGCCAGACCATTGAATATGTCAGTTTTACAAACGTATGCACCTACCTCAGATTACAGAGAAGAACAACTAGATGAATATTACGGGCGACGTGAAGCAGTTACCTAACACAGTGACACCAACAGATATACTAGTTGTTATGGGTGACGTGAAGCAGTTACCTAACACAGTGGCGCCAACAGATATACTAATTGTTATGGGTGACATGGATACTAAGGTAGGAAAAGGGGAATATAAAAACATCGTGGGAAAATATGGAATTGGAACAAAGCATGAAAGAGGAGAAAGACTGATACAATTCTGCGATGAAAACAAACTTAGTATTTTTAACACTTATGTTTAAACACCATATTAGAAAATGATATACATGGAAAATCCCAGATGAAAGGACAAGAAAGCAAACTGATTTTATTATGATGAGACACAGATTCAAAAATATTGTCACCAACACCAAGACATACCCAGGGAGCAGACATCAATTCAGACCACAATCCAGTTTGCATGAAAGTGCATATAGAACTCAAAATCACAGAGTGCAGAGCGACAAAAAGACAATGAATAAAGGCAGGTCAGCGCTAAAACAAACAGATATCCGGCAAAAGTACCAGGTAGAGCAGTAAAGAAGGTGTTTGAAAACTTACAATCAGAGGACAAGGAAGGAAACACAGAGCGGAGAATAAACACTAAATGGGAGCGTATAAAAACCAGTATTCAAGTAACAAATAAATCCTTACCAGATAAAGAACTTAAGGAAACCCAAGAATGGATGACAGATGACACCTTAATTAAAATAGCAGATAGAAAGAAGGCTAAAAACACTCCTGCATATTCATGACTAGACAAAGAGATACGTAAAATGTGCAGGCTGGTCAAAGAACAGTGGTTGGAAGAGAAATGCAAGGTAATAGAAGATATGGGACTAAAACATAATACAAGAGAAATGCATATAGAAATAAAGAAAACAACAATCAAGACACAGGTAACCGAGAGTGGGGGATGCATTCGAGATAAGAATGGAGCCATTTTGATGGATGAGAATGACATATCGAACAGATGGGAGGAATATACAAGGGAACTTTTTGAGGACAGTCACGGAGCCAAACCATCAACATATGATAATGAAGGACCCAGCATCCTACGATCAGAGGTGGTAAATGGGATACAAACTACGAGGAAAGGGAAAGCAACAGGGCCGGACTCCATAAACATAGAAATGATAGAGGCCCTAGAGGAGTCTGGTATAGATATACTTACTGATCTGTGTAATGATAGAGGCCCTAGAGGAGTCTGGTATAGATATACTTACTGATCTGTGTAATGATAGAGGCCCTAGAGGAGTCTGGTATAGATATACTTACTGATCTGTGTACATATACAATACTGGATGCATACCAATAGACCTGAAAATATCTACGTTTATAAGACTCTCGAAAAAAACCTCATGTAACAGAATGTTCAGACTTTAGAACAATAAGTCTAATGAGTCACACAATTAAAATACTACTTAAGATCATACAGGAGAGAATAAGAGATAAAATAGAGAGGGAAGTTTCAGAGGAACAATTTGGTTTTCGAAAGTTTAATGGGACAAGGAAAGCAAGTTTCTGTTTGCGAACTCTGACAGGGAAATATATAGAAATACATAATGGCATTTATATTTGCTTTATAGACTACCAGAAGGATTTTGAGTCCAACATGAACAATTAATGAAATGTCTCAATAAAATAGGTCCAGATAGTAAAGACATAAGATTGCTCCGAAATCTGTACTTAGAACAAACCGCTACAGTAAAATCTGGAAAGTTATGCTCTCCAAGTATAGATGTAAAAAGAGGAATGAGACAGGGATGTGTATTATCTCCCCTGTCTTTTTAATATCTACACAGAACAAATATTCATACAGATAGAGGGGATGCCAGGGCCTGTCATTTGAGGAGTGGCAATGAACAATCTAAGATATGCGGATGATACAGTTTTGATGGCAAAAAGTGAGCAAGAATTACAGGAGCTTGTGACAACAATATACACAATAAGTCAAGAGTTTGGATTAGATACAAACATAAAGATAACAAAGACTATGATGGTTGGGGAAAAGTGACAAGAAACCATGTATGCAGATAAAAATAAAAGATCAACTACTTGAACAGGTATAAAGTTTCTCCTATCTAGGTCATTTAAAAGGGCAGATGGCAGCTGTGAAAAAGGAATCAGAAGAAATAGAACAGGTTTGCCCAAGATGGTATTCGACAACATGCGACGCATACTGACATCCAAACAGATAAATCAGAATTTGAAAATGAGAATTGCCAGGTGTTATGTATACTCGTCACTACTTTATGGTGCAGAAACATGGACAATGAATAACAAGTTGGAAAAGAGTATTAAAGCCTTCGAAATATGAGTATATAGAAGATTGGGTCGCATTTCTTGGAAAGAGAAGAAAACAAATTTAGAGGTATTGGAAAAGTTGGGGGTGAAAAGAGAATTAATGATCGGAATCAGGGTTAGACAGTTACGTTATTTTAGTCATATAACAAGACGTACCTCCTTCTTGAAGACCATACTGGAGGGTAGGGTGGAAGGCAGTCGTTCAAGGGACAGACAATGTTTTAAGTGGCTGGATAACATCAGGAGATGGACTGGAAAAACCCTCTCAGATTGCACCATTACGGCAAGAAAGAGTACACTGGAGATCCATTGCAGCCAACCTTCGATGCGGAGATGACCCCTGGAGTGACCAGCCGACCTTCGATGCGGAGATGCCACATGGACTGACCTGCCGACCTTCGATGCGGAGATGACACCTGGACTTACCAGCCGACCTTCGATGCGGAGACGATACCTGGACTGACCAGCCGACCTTCGATGCGGAGATGACACCTGGACTGACCTGCTGACCTTCGATGAGGAGATGACACCTGGACTTACCAGCCGACCTTCGATGCGGAGATGATACCTGGACTGACCAGCCGACCTTAGATGCGCAGATGACACCTGGACTGACCAGCCGACCTTCGATGCGGAGATGACACCTGGACTGACCAGCCGACCTTCGATGCGGAGATGACACATGGACTGACCTGACGGTTACTGTATCGATAATGAGTTCATCCTTGTGTAACCTAACATTTCTGTTCCTGTTGCCACCAACTACTAGAGCGGCTGATTGGCGCGGGGGTAGAGCACTTTTCGTGACAAAGGTACGGGGTTCAACTTCTGCTACCGGCAGCGCCAGTTGACCAAATTATAAATGGGTACCTGGAAAATGGCAGCAAAGACTGGAACGGGTCACTCCGCCTCACAAAGCTGTGGCTTAGTGCAATGGTTCTAACATTCCATCTCTGACGGCAGTGGCTGCTATGAAACTAACCTCACCTTTATTATCCACTGTAAGAGGTTAGCTGTTAGCATCCATTGTCAGGACATCAGGTATGGATTAGGAGGATGATGGATATGCCTGGATGATGGATATGCCTGGATGTTGGATGTGCCTGGATGATTGATCTGCGCGTAACTGATTGGCGTGGGTCGAGCAGGGACGGAGCACAAGTGTGTACAACCAGCGGGCTGCTGGAACCATCTGTATTCATGATGAGATCATGTTTTTGTTTATATTTCCTTTATTTAGGTCAAGGACACAAAGCAGACGTTCCAACATTACAAAGGAAAGCAACAGTTTATTCGTGACCTGGTCTCAGTTTTACCCATTCACGCGCTGGTTGGACAGGTCATACGTGAGTCCAGTTTTGCTCAATCAGTGATTTTGTTGGTCCTTGGCGAGCTACGGGCTGGGCTACTTCGGGCCAACATTACCCGGTAGGTGGGTTGTCCACCTTCTTGTCCAGGGAAAATGCGGAATATTTGTGGCGGTTGTAGTCATCAGGGGGCCAGGATTTCGATTTCCGAGCTGCCCACTCTTCTCAGACCTATAAGCAATCTTAGGGAACACAACTCAGTGGCGAGAGGTGACCTTCTCAGACCTGTAAGCAATCTTAGGGAACACAACACAGTGGCGAGAGGTGACCTTCTCAGACCTGTAAGCAATCTTATGGAACACAACACCCATATCGATGGGACCGTACTGTTGTTTGTTGTTACTTTTAATATCTCGGTAACCCATTCTAAAGACAAATGTTACCAATTTATCAATAATATTTATCTCATAATTCAAAATAATAATTATTTAAACAAAATTAAATATTATAATGAGTATCATTTACCTCAATGAAGGTTGGGGATGCACAACTTGTTTTTTTGAGCTGACTCATCAAGAATAAAACAATACCTCATCTGATATTGTCAGAGCTAGCAGTAGCGTAGCGGGAATCTAAACTGATAGACTTGATATCACTTCTCTGTTCTTTTTACCTACACAACGTTCGGGGGTTTTAATTTTAGCAGTTTTTAGCAATTTTAGTTTCATCACGAATGTAGTCCAGTTTTAGAAAGCTAAAACAGATTGAGCAACTTGTACAACAAAGTCTAGAACTAAAAATGTTAGCCAAATGCTACTTCTTGTATGAAAATTCTATACGTTGGGTTTCTGGGTAAATAAATCAATTACATCTTTGTAGAACGAAGGTTTTGGTTACAATTCTGAAATCAGTGAATTTTTAATAGAAATGAGGGACAGGACAGAATGATATTTTGATTCTGAGAATTTCGTAAGTAGGTGTGACAGTTCCAGCTGGAGCATGGGTGTTCAGTGCAGGGGAGATTGGACTGGCGACTCTAAGAACATAGGTTGCTTGAATGCGTGCCAAGGTCAATCACCGGCTCGACACTAGATCGACAAAGGAAACTAGGGGTTTAGGTGGAAGACTTTGTCTGGTACAAAAGGTAAGGGGTTGGAGCTGACCACTCTGGCGTTCCGAATTGGCGTAGAGGGGGGTTAGTGACAGTGATTCGCGGATAATCATCCAAAAACAATTAGTTGGGGGTAGTTCCTAATTAGAGTGATGGCTAAGTCAGACAACCAACAAAAGTCCATTGGACAGCCAATGGTATAAAATCCTCTGCAAGGATGAACTCAGAGGACTGGCTGGGAAGAACGCTGAGAAACTGTCAGGATTCCGAGAGTGAGTGAGTTTGCAGGGTGACTGGACAGCATACACCTCGAATCTTCCCCAGTCGTTATATAGAGCGTTATGTTGGACACCCTGTGAGTAGTTAGAGATCTGAATGTGTGTCCTATGTGTAGGACAGTTTGTGAACCGATTGTATGTGAATGCACATATCAAGTGATTACGTGATATGATTATAATTGACGTGGTCTAAATACATGTGAATGCACAGATCGTCTGAGCACACGTGAACCGATTACATGTGAATATACAGATCACCTGATTGAAAGTGATCTGATTATATGTAAATACACAGATCGACTGAGTACGGAATCACAAGTGAGTACGTGATCCGATTATAATTGATGTGATCTATTTGTATGTGAATGTACAGACCACCTGGTTGAAAGTGATCTGATTATATGTGAATTCACAGAACGGCTAAGTATGTAATCCGATCGTGAGGACAAGTTTGTGATTGTGTGTTGAGTGTGCAGATAGGGGGGGGGGGGGTGGGGGTGCAGTGGCAAGAACCTGGGTTTTGTAGTTTGGGGGAAACATCAAAAGCTAGTGATTAAAACTCAATATATTATATATTATGATTATTTAGTTTAGATGTACTTTGTTTTGTTTTTTAATATTGTTTTGTTTTAACAATTATTAAATAATATTGTTTTGTCTCATGGTGGAGAATAGTGTTTAATATGTTATTTGCGGTGTGAAGTCGTGTCGGAGTGTAGATACATGTTGTAACTCTTTAGATAAGTAACTACTCAGCTAAACCAACACTCTACCAAATAGGGTTTGATTCTTTTTAAAGCCGAAAATGGCCGAAGTTGTTCAGATTATTTCAATCTGAAACTCAACTTGGTCCAAAATAGTTATCTCGCTAGAAAACAGAAGGCATGGCCAACAATACACTTTCGATAATCTTCTGTATCCACACATCCAACTAATTGCATCGTAATTTTCCTTTCACAAATATCAAGTACACTTTTTTTATTTTTTATCATCTTTAAATCTGGAAGCAAGGTGTAGGTTGTCCATTCGAAATAATATGGGGATCACCTGGCACCAACAGATTTAACGAATAACAAATCTTCCACAACACAATTACTTTCTCTCTCTCTTTCTCTCTCTTTCTCTCTCTCTCTCTCTCTCTCTCTATCAACCTCTCTCTCTCTCAACAGTAAACACTTATTAAAGTGCTTACAGGCCCTAAAGGATTTAGCTTATGACCTCCCTTCTTTTGGAGCAATCTAATGTACTTTCTTTGTTATACGTGTAGTCTGTAAGTGTCCGATGTGTCGCTTTGTTATACGTGTAGTCTGTATGCGACCGATGTGTCGCTTTGTTATACCTGTAGTCTGTAAGCGTCCGATGTTTCGCTTTGTTATACGTGTAGTTTGTAAACGTCCGATGTGTCGCTTTGTTATACATGTAGTCTGTAAACGTCCGATGTGTCGCTTTGTTATACGTGTAGTTTGTAAACGTCCGATGTGTCGCTTTGTTATACATGTAGTCTGTAAGCGTTCGATGTGTCGTTTTACAAAATGCGATACCATGTTCGCGGGGAGGTTGTGTGGTTTTTTTCTTTGGCACGATCTTTAGAATGAATACTAACACTGTATTAAGTGTGTGTTTCAACTGTAAAAAATGTACAAGATATTAAATTGATGCACTAGTAAGATGTCTGATAGCATAATCCTGTTATATTGCATTTTGTAAGAAATTAAATCCAACTTGGACACGTAAGCAATGCTGCCAAGGCTTACATGGACGCCTCGCCCCAGTTATGACTAATCTTTCCACATCAAGGAGTGTCAGCATGACCTAGATAGAACCTCTGGGTCTCACACCCTGTTCTTCTGTCTATCACTATCCTCTTCTGTCATTTCACAAGTTCAACTTCAGTCTCTGGTCGTAGGCGTGGCGGACTCATCTCTGACAGTCTGCAGCTCCGCCATCTCTGACAGTCTGCAGCTCCGCCATCTCTGACAGTCTGCAGCTCCGCTATCTCTGACAGTCTGCAGCTCCACTATCTCTGACAGTCTGCAGCTCCACTATCTCTGACAGTCTGCAGCTCCGCCATCTCTGACAGTCTGCAGCTCTGCTATCTCTGACAGTCTGCAGCTCCGCTATCTCTGACAGTCTGCAGCTCCGCTATCTCTGACAGTCTGCAGCTCCGCTATCTCTGACAGTCTGCAGCTCCACTATCTCTGACAGTCTGCAGCTCCGCTATCTCTGACAGTCTGCAGCTCCGCTATCTCTGACAGGCTGCAGCTCCGCTATCTCTGACAGTCTGCAGCTCTGCTATCTCTGACAGTCTGCAGCTCCACTATCTCTGACAGTCTGCAGCTCCGCTATCTCTGACAGTCTGCAGCTCCGCTATCTCTGACAGTCTGCAGCTCCGCTATCTCTGACAGTCTGCAGCTCCGCTATCTCTGACAGTCTGCAGCTCCGCTATCTCTGACAGTCTGCAGCTCCGCTATCTCTGACAGTCTGCAGCTCCTCTATCTCTGACAGTCTGCAACTCCGCTATCTCTGACAGTCTGCAGCTCCGCCATCTCTGACAGTCTGCAGCTCCGCCATCTCTGACAGTCTGCAGCTCCGCCATCTCTGACAGTCTGCAGCTCCGCCATCTCTGACAGTCTGCAGCTCCGTCATCTCTGACAGTCTGCAGCTCCACCATATCAAACAGTCTGCAGCTCTGCCATTGTAACAGACCCTCTGCTTGCCCTGGACGTGATCTAACTTAGAACATTCTCACACTCATCCACATCATCATGACCATACTCAGTAAATGACATATCACACAGCAGGTGGCATATTTATTATATCAAACTCATATCATACAATGAGTAGAGAAATTACAAACACAATATAATACATATCTTAACTAAACATTCTACTATAACGGGAATTGTAAGCATTAGCTATTGATGGAATTCCCAACTATCTAAAAACCCAGTTATATTGCCTTGCAATTACATCACACACACATCGTCTTAACTGCGTCTTCAACACACCTTATCAAATACTCTTCCTCACTGAAATCCCCTCAGGCAGGCGATCTCGACATAACTCGTTCACAATGTGTCCTTGCTTACAAACACACTTTCACATTATCTATTAATGCAAAACTCATTCACCTATTTGAGCGATCCTGTTCTATCACTAAACATTCGTCCAACCGTCTATCAATCGCTCCTCTATCTAAGTCGGTGAGTTAAACATACGATCCACGTTCAGTCTCTCTCTCACTCTCCATCTCTCCTCCAGCCTCCCGAGCTAAACTTTGTCTCGAGTTATATATCCTCAAGCAAGGCCAGAGCTTGACCAATCGATCTCAGGTATGGTCATCTTCAATCCCAATTGGAACGAAACACTTTGCTCACCTGTCACTCATTCTCTCGCAGCAAGCCCCGCTGCCAATTTTGTCTGTCAATCAATCTCCCCCTACCAAAATCGGAAGGCCAGTGGTCAGTTTCTATCTGTCCACATTCCTTAACCCAACTGTTCTCCTTTGCTGAGACGGTGAGTGACCTTGACATGCATTCAGGTAGCTTTAGGCTTTAACATGTTCATGCATCCTAAACTCCCCTTGCTCCGGCGGGAACTGTTACACCATCTCTGACAGTCTGCAGCTCCGCCATCTCTGACGGTCTGCAGCTCTGCCATCTCTGACAGTCTGCAGCTCCGCCATCTCTGACAGTCTGCAGCTCCGCCATCTCTGACAGTCTGCAGCTCCGCTATCTCTGACTCTGCTGTGGATTAAAATATGTTTTACACTGGTTTGGGTTAGGGTGCTCCCTGGTGTTCTATGGTACACCTTACTGATTAGTTCTCAGGATGTGATCCCTGGTCTCTGTGATAGCTTGGGACATGTGATAGCTTGGTACATGTGATAGCTTGGAACCTGTGATAGGCTGGTCCCTGTGATAGTCTGGTCCCTGTGATAGTCTGGTACCTGTGATAGCTTGGTACCTGTGATAGCTTGGTACCTGTGATAGTCTGGTACCTGTGAAAGTCTGGTACCTGTGATAGCTTGGCACCTGTGATAGCCGAGTACCTGTGATACATCTTACCTTTGATCAGGTGGCTAGGCCAGACTCCTCTGACTAATTTGGTACAAAGTTTGAGACAGTTTTAGCTCGTGTCGCTGCTCAGCAATCACCGCCTGTCAATCTGTCAAGTTCCTCCTTTCTGAAACCACTACAAACTTCTATGGCTATCTTGCCTCCCTTTCAATCTTACTGTGACAGCTTGTCGCCAAAGGACGTGGAGCTCAAAACCCCCCATCCCTATTTCCTGTGTCTTTCGGCAACTACTGAAATGGGCGGCCTCACACCCCTACCAACCCTTTCCATGACAACTAGACACTACAATATTGGCGATACGCTAACGTTTACCCCATCCCTCAGAGTGACTTGACTCCACCATTTCAAACACCAGTCTCACTCGTGTTAAATCTTCAGAACTATCGCAGAAACCTACAACAGTATAACTGACCTTCTCCACTTCCCCTGTCCTGATATCGGACATAGATTGATCCAAACCGGCTTTGTCAAAGACTGCAAGACGTGGGTGACCTCTCTCTCTCTCTCTCTCTCTCTCTCTCTCGTTCTAAAATCTGCTAGCACTGTCTCAGCTAACGTTAGCCTTTCAGTGGCCAAGTCATAAGTTGTAACTCCCATGCTTCATACATGTCATTTCCCACTTACCGGACATCTCAAACTATGATATTCCAGGTTGGATCATATACAGTCAGTGGATCAAGATCTGTCTATCTCTCAAACAAATCTGCTCTCAGCTCAATGTTCGTGATCATCGAACTCTGTTCTCAATATCTTCCCACTAATCATAGCTAACACAAGTTCTCTGTTATTTGATACGCCAACTGCATACAGGCTGTACTGTTCAGGTGGCTTGCAAGGACTTCACTCTATCAGTTATGTGTTGTGTCTCAGCTCTCAGACTGATTTGTATAGCTCAAGTCGATCTAACGTTAGGACACTGCTCCTGGAAATGCCAATTACTTCGATGTTTATCTGGTCTTCATCTGTAGATCCAATCAATGCATATTGTTTAATCTGCATGTACGGCAGCTACTGAACTGGGTTTCGAACATACAAACTACATTTCTTATTCACAACCCTAGATTTTTTGTCAGAGAGTCCAACCATAGATCTTCTGTTCGAGAGTCCAACCATAGATCTTCTGTCAGAGAATCCAACCATAGATCTTCTGTCAGAGAATCCAACCATAGATCTTCTGTCAGAGAGTCCACAAATAATTTTTTGTTTTCTTGTTTTTGTTGTTGTTTATAAACTGAAATGATTTAACTGGTCCTAATTTAGTTGTAAACTGACGTAACTTCATGTTGTCCTTCTTCTGTTATGATTAAATGAAATGAGGTCACGGCCATCTTATGCTTTTGATCCGACACATATATCAGCAACCAGTTCCAGCTGGCACAGTCTCAGATGGTCAAGTTTCGGAAATACTGTAAGCATTCTATAAACTGAGCTATCAATAAACAATTAGCTTCAACTTGCAACAAAGGTAATATTTCAGCAGAAATGTTTGTATATCTTCTACAGTGGCACTCCGAGGAAATCAAGATCAGCACGCTATTACCATCACTACTACTGGTGGAGAAATGGCCCTGTTTTCAGTTGTGAAAACATGTCTGCTAGGTGTACAGACACTTGTGCTTTGTACTCTTGAAAGCCATTTTTCTTAAAAGTCTACAATCAATTTCGAAAGAATATATTTCTATTGTAGAAGTTGAACCTGTGTTCACAATTTTTTTTTTTTTAAACATTTTAAAACGATGATCTAGCCACGGAGTTTGTAGTATGAAGCTTATTTCTTGGATTGAAGAAACGTGATAAGAAAATGAAACCATGATTATTGTGTCTCTCTCAGATGAAGACTATCACTCTGTGCTCAGACTAAACCGGCTACTCAAGTGTCACGCTATGGACAGATTCTTCCAGCAGACGGAAAGGTCGGTTTGACACGTCTCAAACAGCTGATTGTTATGCTCTATCTGTTTCCTTTTTGTGTGGTCAGACAAGTTTAGGTGTGGTCAGACAAGTTGAGGTGTGGTCAGACAAGTTTAGGTGTGGTCAGACAAGTTGTGGTGTGGTCAGACAAGTTGTGGTGTGGTCAGACAAGTTTAGGTGTGGTCAGACAAGTTGAGGTGTGGTCAGACAAGTGTAGGTGTGGTCAGACACGTTTAGGTGTGGTCAGACAAGTGTGCGTGTGGTCAGACAAGTTTAGGTGTGGTCAGACAAGTTTAGGTGTGGTCAGACAAGTTTAGGTGTGGTCAGACAAGTGTGCATGTGGTCACACTAGTGTAGGTGTGGTCAGACAAGTTGAGGTGTGGTCAGACAAGTTTAGGTTTGGTCATACAAGTGTGCGTGTGGTCAGACAAGTGTAGGTGTGGTCAGACAAGTGTGCGTGTGGTCAGACAAGTGTAGGTGTGGTCACACAAGTGTAGGTGTGGTCACACAAGTGTAGGTGTGGTCAGACAAGTGTGCGTGTGGTCACACTAGTGTAGGTGTGGTCAGAAAAGTGTGCGTGTGGTCACACAAGTGTAGGTGTGGTCAGACAAGTGTAGGTGTGGTCACACAAGTGTGCGTGTGGTCACACTGGTGTAGGTGTGGTCAAACAAGTGTGCGTGTGGTCAGACAAGTGTGCGTGTGGTAAAACAAGTTTAGGTGTGGTCAGACAAGTTTAGGTGTGGTCAGACAAGTTTAGGTGTGGTCAGACAAGTTTAGGTTTGGTCATACAAGTGTGCGTGTGGTCAGACAAGTGTGCATGTGGTCAGACAAGTGTAGGTGTGGTCAGACAAGTGTGCGTGTGGTCAAACAAGTGTAGGTGTGGTCACACAAGTGTAGGTGTGGTCACACAAGTGTAGGTGTGGTCAGACAAGTGTGCGTGTGGTCACACTAGTGTAGGTGTGGTCAGAAAAGTGTGCGTGTGGTCACACAAGTGTAGGTGTGGTCAGACAAGTGTGCGTGTGGTCAGACAAGTGTGCGTGTGGTCAGACAAGTGTGCGTGTGGTCAGACAAGTTTAGGTGTGGTCAGAAAAGTTTGCGTGTGGTCACACTAGTGTAGGTGTGGTCAGACAAGTTTAGGTGTGGTCAGACAAGTTTAGGTTTGGTCATACAAGTGTGCGTGTGGTCAGACAAGTGTGCGTGTGGTCAGACAAGTGTGCGTGTGGTCAGACAAGTGTGCGTGTGGTCACACAAGTGTAGGTGTGGTCAGACAAGTGTGCGTGTGGTCAGACAAGTGTGCGTGTGGTCACACTAGTGTAGGTGTGGTCAGACAAGTGTGCGTGTGGTCACACTAGTGTAGGTGTGGTCAGACAAGTGCGCGTGTGGTCACACTAGTTTAGGTGTGGTCAGACAAGTGTGCGTGTGGTCACACTAGTGTAGGTGTGGTCAGACAAGTGTGCGTATGGTCAGACAAGTGTGCGTGTGGTCACACAAGTGTAGGTGTGGTCAGACAAGTGTGCGTGTGGTCAGACAAGTGTGCGTGTGGTCAGACAAGTGTGCGTGTGCTCAGAACATCGATTGATCAAAATAGCTAACATTGTCATCTACTTCTTCTTCTCGCGTTCTTCCTAAAATGACGTTTGTTGCAGTTTACAGCGAGGCAGCGACTTTGAGGTCCGGCATCCGATTCATTACCACATTTCTGGGACTGATTTTCCCTTCCATCTTCGATCCTCAATCTCTTAGACAGGCTACAAAAACAAGAACAGACTACAATAACAAAAACAGGCTACAAAAACAATAACAGGCTACAATAACAAGAACAGGCTACAATAACAATAACAGGCTACAATAACAATAACAGAAATATAAAAACAACAAGAACAGACAACAACAACAAGAACAGGCTACAATAACAATAACAGGCTACAAAACAAGAACAGATAACAACAAGAACAGACAAGAACAAAAACAGACGAATTCAGAAAATGATGAAATAAACAGATTATATCATTCTGGGGTCGTCAGCTTAACACTTGCTAAACCTTGTCATGGGACCAGCGAAGTGTGCCATCTCAGTGTGCTACAAACTGTACCAAAGGTGTTAGAAGAAATAAATTCGACTACAGTAGTCAGTCAGTAAGTATGTCATAAACTCATATGGACAGCTAAAATTTGTAGTCAGTAATGTCTGGTTGTGTAGTTAGGTGGTTGCAACATCCAGGGTTTTGATTACTGAAGTTAGCAGATGTCGGGTGTCGGGTGCACGTGCGCAGCTGAGGTATAAATGGCGTCCGTGTTCACAGTCAACAATCAAAAATCAGCTTGCTGTTGTCCTTTTTTGTTTTTGTTATTTTGGGTCAGGAGGAGCTGAGTAAACGGGCTTCCTGGGGAGGGTGTTCTTAAGGAAATGTTTCCTATTTTACGATGAGATCTGGTTGTTGCCTCAAGCGGGACATAATTGGGTCGGTACACTTTCTCAAGAGCGCTAAAAAATTGGGGATGATTTCCGACCTGGTCTTCTGTTCAGGTTGGGGATGATGTCCGACCTGGTCGTCCTGTTCAGGTTGGGGATGATGTCCGACCTGGTCGTCCTGTTCAGGTTGGGGATGATATCCGACCTGGTCGTCCTGTTCAGGTTGGGGATGATGTCCGACCTGGTCGTCCTGTTCAGGTTGGGGATGTCCGACCTGGTTGTCCTGTTCAGGTTGGGGAGGATGTCCGATCTAATCGTCCTGTTCAGGTTGGGGATGATATCCGACCTGGTCGTCCTGTTCAGGTTGGGGATGTCCGACCTGGTCGTCCTGTTCAGGTTAGGGATGTCCGACCTGGTCGTCCTGTTCAGGTTTGGGATGTCCGACCTGGTCGTCCGGTTCAGGTTGGAGATGTCCGACCTGGTCGTCCGGTTCAGGTTCCAACAGAAGCATCTGTTTGGCGGAGGGTGGAAGGGAGGAGGGGGTTATGTCGAGCAGACGTACGAGGAACGATAGTGTTGCGATGGCTGTAGTATGTTCACGTGATTTCCGTTACAGAATAATCCATGATCGATTGAATTGAAAGTATGCTCACGGTGGATACACAGACGTCTGTGACAGCCGATATGTCACAACAGATGCTTTCTGACACCTAGTCTAAATATCTATGTCGATCCTGCCGTCTACCGAATACATACTGTCCAAATACTTGCACTCATGAATCTGTTGAAGAGCAATATTATTTACTCTTTTGTTGAGGAGTCCAGGTGGTCTACTGATCATCATGGTTTCTATCTTCTTTTCGTGGTGAGACAGCAGACCAAAGACCTCTATGCTGCAGGTTTTGGGGAGACAGCAGACCAAAGACCTCTATGCTGCAGGTTTTGGTGAGACAGCAGACCAAAGACTTCTTTACTGCAGATTTTGGTGAGACAGCAGGTCAGACTTCTATGCTGCAGGTTTTGGTGAGACTTCAGACCAAAGACTTATATACTGCAGATTTTGGTGAGACAGCAGGTCAGACTTCTATGCTGCAGGTTTTGGTGAGACAGCAGACCAAAGACTTCTATGCTGCAGGTTTTGGTGAGAGAGCACACCAAAGACTTCTATGCTGCAGGTTTTGGTGAGACAGCAGGTCAGACTTCTATGCTGCATGTTTTGGTGAGACAGCAGGTCAGACTTCTATGCTGCAGGTTTTGGTGAGATCGCAGACCAAAGACTTCTATGCTGCAGGTTTTGGTGAGACAGCAGACCAAAGACTTCTATGCTGCAGGTTTTGGTGAGACAGCAGACCAAAGACTACTATGCTGCAGGTTTTGGTGAGATAGCAGGTCAGACTTCTATGCTGCAGGTTTTGGTGCACCGATAAAGCTTTGAGATAAGAGTTTCGATGTTGGTGAAAAGTATGATGAGAAAAAAGGACAATATCAGTGAATAATAAATGTTTTTCAAGTTCCATTTTATTTATTGTATTTAAATAGCCACCTGTGACCTCTTTGCTGACTTGCCCTAGTTTTGAGGTCTCAGTTTCAATATGTCTAAAAGAGAAATATTTGCAACGATCAAAGAGAAAACACCATGAAATGAAATCATAGTAGAACTACTCAAGTCATCAACAGTACTTCATGGTGGCTCATGGCATGTGCTGACTAACTTTCATGCGGCCCTCGGGGTGGCCGGCCTAATTAATGAATGTCTCACGCGTATCATCCATCCAACATTCTGACATTCTTCAACTGAAACTGTGGACGACTATTGTGGAGTGAAAGCATAACACTTTAAAACGGAAGTAGTCACTCTGCCTGTTCTTTATGCCACGCGAACTCACACATTGAATCAGATGTCCTGATGTGCGTGAGATGGTCAGTGAACGGATTGATTTGCAGGCGTATAAAAGGTCACCTGATCATTTCAAACAGACAGACGACAGACAACACAGACATATATTTTACAAGACTAAGTCTACTGATGAAGCAGCGTGGCCTATGGGTGAAACGTCAGTTGTACAGTCTCAGGGTACAGGGTTCGAATCCCGCCCTGTCCAGTTGGGCATATAAGGACGTTGTTAAAACGGTACAATCGATCCTCCACTTACGGAAAGTAATGGCAACCTGCCAAGATATACATAACAGCCCAATAGGTTAGCTGTTGTCAGAAGCTAGGTTATGTGAAAGACATGTTACTTACAATGTTTTCTTGTTGTACAAGATTTGTGATAAATATGTGCTTGGTTGGTTACAGTCGCACTAACAACCCCAACCTTCTCCGAGCCTTCAAGCTGAGTCTACATCTGGGCCTTGTCATACACTGGATTGCTTGCCTTTACTACATGATGTCCGAGGTGAGTAGGGATGTGAATCGGAGGTGAGTGGTGAAATCAGAGATGGGTAGTGTAGGTACTGTCAGAGGTGAGCGTCGTTGTTGTAGTGGAGATGCTGTTGTTGTTGATGACTGCAATGTTGTTCATATGATGCCATCTGTATACAATATATTATCTGTGACTTGTTCGTTTCTCTTATATCGAATGCTGATCTGTGTGTACGTGACTGCTTAAATTAACTTGAACGTATGACAAATGGGGGTAACGTTACCTAGGGGGAGGGGGGAAGACAAATGGGGGCAACGTGACCTAGGGGGAGGGGGGAAGACAAATGGGGGCAGCGTGACCTAGGGGAGGGGGAAGACAAATGGGGGCAGCGTGACCTAGGGGAGGGGGAAGACAAATGGGGGCAGCGTGATCTAAAGGAGGGTGACGACAAATGGGGACAGCGTGACCAAGGGGGAGGGGGATAATACAAATGAGGGCAGCTTGACCTAGGGGTGAAAGGTCTGTTTTACAATCCCAACGTACTGGGTACGAATTCCATTGTCCAGTTTGGAAGACACATTTCTTTTTATTCGATCGCTTCTTCACGACCGTACTGCAGACCTGCCAAGATACGTCCAGACAGTCAGACGAGTTGACGTTCTGTAAGAGTTGACGTTTGTAAGAGGTGATGTTCTGTAAGAGGTGACGTTCTGTAAAGGACATGCTAGTTGTTGACATCATATGTTGATTTATTATGTTTATGTCATTAGTATTTATTTTACGTCATATTATGTTCTGTTCTGTCTATAACTGACGTCATATTATGTTCTGTTCTGTCTATAACTGACGTCTTATAATGTTCTGTTCTGTCTATGACTGACGTCATATTATGTTCTGTTCTATTTATTGCCGGCGGTTCGTTTGTTCTCAGATGACAACCTTACTTGGAACACAAAACGGTGGCTTCCCTTTACTTCATTTCTGCTAACTAGTCATGGGCAAAAACTGGTCTTTGTCATTAAACTGGTAGCAGCAATAGTGGTTGATATGATTATGGTGTTTGTGAAACTATAATGTAACGGTTGATCAAAGATTGAATGCGTGCCACTTCTTGTACCAGTTGTCGACTCCAGCTGAAAGACATACTCGAGACAGATGTCAGTCACACACTGGTTAAATCGAGAATATTTCCTATCAACGGCTTGGATCAAATTGCGACTTAGACAATAATTTGGTGATGTAACCTTCACTGGCTAGACACACCGGGAGTGTAAACCGATGTGGTATACGTGATACGTCAATAAATGCCATCGAGTCAATGCAAATAGACAGCCGATGTTCATTTACTCACCAGTTGTTAGGGACATACATCAATCCTAGAACCCCTGAGCGGGGTTGTTGTCAAGTAATCTTCCGACTCGACTTAAGACTTAGGACTTGACGTGAGAACTGAAGACTTAAGACGACTTGAGTATTTTTAAAGGTGACTTGAGATTTGACATAGACGTTAACATCATCAGGTGCCCTGCTGGTAACCGTTGGCGATCATGGACCTCCATCCACTTATATCACGTCTGTCGCTTACCAATTCTGTTGTTGGTTGTGGCCCGTGCCATTCTCTCAGGCTGTCCAACATCTTCTCTCTCGGCCTTCCACTGTCTCTCAGGCTGTTCAACATCTTCTCTCTCGGCCTTTCCCTGTCTCTCAGGCTGTCCAACATCTTCTCTCTCAGCTTTCCTCTGTCTCTCAGGCTGTCCAAAATCTTTTCTCTCGGCCTTCCCCTGTCTCTCAGGCTGTCCAACATCTTCTCTCTCGGCCTTCCACTGTCTCTCAGGCTGTCCAACATCTTCTCTCTCGGCCTTCCACTGTCTCTCAGGCTGTCCAACATCTTCTCTCTCGGCCTTCCACTGTCTCTCAGGCTGTCCAACATCTTCTCTCTCGGCCTTCCTCTGTCTCTCAGGCTGTCCAACATCTTCTCTCTCGGCCTTCCTCTGTCTCTCAGGCTGTCCAACATCTTCTCTCTCGGCCTTTCCCTGTCTCTCAGGCTGTCCAGTATCTCCTCTCTCGACCTTCCCCTGTCTCCCTTTCCTGCTATCTTTCCTGCTGTCACTTGTACTCCGTGAGATCCACTGCATTCTTCTGTAAAACCACACCCCCATTCCTTACAAAGATCTAAGCTCTTGCTTATCCATGTCGTTCTAATAATAGTTTGCAAACATTTCTCATTTCTCCAGTAATCATCCATAAACTGACGAATGTTACTCTCATTTCTCCAGTAATCATCCATAAACTGACGAATGTTACTCTCATTTCTCCAGTAATCATCCATAAACTGACGAATGTTCAACTCTCAAATCAAATGAAACTAATATCGGTTTCTCTGTTTCAGTTTGAGGGACTGGGTACGAACGGTTGGGTTTATCCTCTGGAAACTAATGTCACCAGATTTTCAAGGTAAGCATGAATTCAGTGCCACATTGTTGCGATTAGTGAAAGCATATCGTAAAGGATGACTAAAGAGAGTTGTGTATGGATCTTGCGAACTCATTGTATAAAACAAATTTCTACAGAACCCATTACTCCAAGACATGGATGATGCTTTGGTGCAAGTTTTCTGAAGGATGTCAGTTGTAGAGGTGGCCCTATGCTCTGGCAGCGGTCGGTGAATAAGGATAAGAGGATGATGCATGCAGCAACCTAGGTTACGACTAAAATATCTTCGTCGGTATCAGAGGATGACACAGACAAATGAGAAAAACTAACTAATGTAAATAAGGTCATGTTCAGAGAGTCTGGCACGTTTATCTAATGGGTGGGTGAATGTGGGACATGTTTATGTACTGTCCCCATCTGTGTGGGACATGTTTAGGAACTGTCAGCATCTGTGTGGGACATGTTCAGCTCCAGTCCCCATCTGTGTGGGACATGTTTAGGAACTGTGAGCATCTGTGTGGGATATGTTCAGCTCCAGTCACCATCTGTGTGGGACATGTTTAGGTAGTGTCCCCATCTGTGTGTGACATGTTTAGGAACTGTCCCCATCTGTGTGTGACATGTTTAGCTCCTGTCACCATCTGTGTGTGACATGTTTATTCCTGTTAGTGTTGTAAACGTTACATGTTTGTTTCGCTGTTGTCTCCCTGCCATGTCACCTGATCAGTTTATTAAAGGCAGTGTTTTTTCTGTTTAGCTCCAATGGAATGTTCTACGTGTTGTGCTTGTACTGGTATGGTCATGTACCTGCTGAACGCTGTGAACTAATATTAGTGCAGTGTATCTTATTGATAGTTGACATCCATGCCAGAATTGTATCAGACAAACCACGATTAAATTGTGTGTCACGTGATCCACAGAAAGTATATCTTGTGCATGTTCTGGTCCACCATGATACTAACCACCATCGGAGAGAGACCTCCGCCTGTCACAGAGCTGGTTGGTGCATTCATTGTGGTCAATTGTTGTAGTTAGCTTTGTAGATATTTGAGGCTTTGATCTTTCCCGTTGTTGGAGCTGTTTTCTTTTACATGATGTTAGTAATGTACTTTTTGTTGGTTTTGTGGGGAATGTGTTCTGTTGTTTGTGTTGCTGTAGTTTTGTGGTGATGTTAGTGATGGCTTAACTTGACTTAATGTCTTTATGCTGGTTTACTAGACTGCAGAGTTTGTTTACAACCAGTTTCATGTCGTTCCTGTATGTGTGTAACTGTTATTTTTGCTGATCAAACAGAAGTTGATGGGGCTTGTGGTTATTTGGGGTTTTGTTTGTTGGTGTGACTCTAATCACTACAAATCAATCACGTCTCATCAATCACGTCTCATCAATCACGTCTTATCAATCACGTCTGGCGGCTACTTCTAGGTACGAGGCGTGTTCAAATGAAACCGGACCTAACTGCACCAAGTGAACATACGTACGATACGCATGATGACGTCACTTCCGGTGTAAACAGCCCATATCAACCGTCAAGTTTGCTAAATGTCATTATCCCCCCGACACATAGTTTCCTCAGCAGACCGTTGAAAACATGGCGGGTATGATACGGAATCAGTTCAGAGTTGATCAGCGAGCGGTGATTCGGTTTCTAACAGCTGAAGGAAGTCGACCAGTTGACATTCATTGCAGAATGCAGGCAGTGTATGGTGACAAAAGTATGGCGAACGTAAGCTGTGCCGACGCTCTCCCTGAATTACTGCATCAACTTTGGCGATGGCATCTTCTGACTAATCAATATGTGCGTGACCTGGTCTCGGAAGATCGTTCGTTAACTTGCATCCTTCTTTAAAACATCGTTGTTCAGCTCTTCACTGTTGTCTTCGACACACTTTTGTCACCATACAAAAAGGAGGAGGATAAAGACATTTTGCAAACTTGACGGTTGATATATCCTGTATACACCAGAAGTGACGTCATCGTGCGCATCGTACGTATGTTCACTTAGTGCAGTTAGGTCCGGTTTCATTTGAACACGCCTCGTACTAACGTGTTTCAGACAGTAACATTGTAAGATCAAATATTGGCTGACAAACTCGTAAGTGCCCACGTGGTAGAAGACGTATCACCCATTTGTGTTGTTCATGGAAATGTGTTTTGTTCCTGTCTGTAGGAATACGTGTTCACTGGTTTCACCTTCTTGGTCGGGGTGTTTGTGTTCGCGGCTGTTGTTGGTAACGTTGGTGACGTCATCAGTAACATGAATGCTGGCAGACGGTATTTTCAAGCCAGGTTTGTAAAGCTGTTATGTGGCATGAATAAGGGGCAGGTTTGTACAGCTGTTATGTGACATTAATAAAAGACAGGTTTGTTCAGCTGTTAAGTGACATTAATAAAGGGCAGGTTTGTACAGCTGTTAAGTGACATTAATAAAGGGCAGGTTTGTACAGCTGTTAAGTGACATTAATAAAGCACAGGTTTGTACAGCTGTTTACTTAGTCGCTCCTCTTCTACCGTGAGGTGTAGAGGTTTGCCAAAGAGAACGCCACATTGCTCTATCCGCCGTCTTTTTCCTGGCCTCTTTCCAATCCAGCCCTCCGATCACTTAGGGACTGTCGTATGTTGTCTTCCCCACGTACTTTGGGACGTCCTCGGGGTCTGCGTCCTTGACTTTTGATCTCCCATGACCGCTTTGATATCCGATCTTCTTCCATTCTACAGACATGGCCAAACCACTGTAGTTGGGACTGCTCCACTCGTGTCTGCAGGGGTTGAACTTCAAGATTGCTACGTATTGTCTGGTTACGGATCTTGTCCCTTTTCGTCACCTGAACCGCCTTTCTTAGGTACCGCATTTCTGAAGTTTGTACAGCTGTTAAGTGATATTAATAAAGGGCAGGCTCGTACAGCTGTTAAGTGACATGAATTCTTCATCCACGATTAGTACTCACCTAGACTGGAACTCCAGATTCTTCAATAAAATCTATCTCACCGAGGGTCTCAATACTACCATATAGATTCTCATTGACAGAGCGGACAACGGTCACCAGTTGTATACAGTCAAATATCAAACAGGATGTGCTTTGAAACCTCAAAATCAATTACAAAAAATATATTCAAAATACGTATATTACTTACCAAATGTATTTATACATCCGAGTCTGCTCTTCTGTAAGAGAAACTGACCAATAGACATCGTGGTTTATTCCAAACCCCACTATCTTAAGAAAACAGTAAAAAAGCTTAGATCGAATCTCACAACATGTCAATCATTATGTCGAATCATACAACAAAGTGTTGTGTGTGTTCCCATTTCTTATCTTTGTGTCTGGAAACTAAACTGTCCAGATCAGGCTTAGGTTTACCGGCATTCAACTGGAAACTAAACTGTCAATGGGAGGATGCAATACGATGGTTCAGCGATCTCATGTAACATTAAGGAAGATGAAATGATAAAATGCGGTGGTTGGGTCATATCATGTCAGACAAGGTAAGATGCAATACGATAGATAGGTCATTTCATGAGAACATAACTTAATCAACTAACACTGCACGCTTATACCACAAGACGATCTGGCTACATGGCACGAGGAAAGGTGTGTGGCTGATGTATTTATGACGTAAGAGAAATTCCACACACAAAAACATGGGCTTACAACCACATGAGCAAGACACAGGGACAAAGAAAGACAGGTCCTCGCGACTTTTAACGGCGCAAGTTCGGTGGAGATGTAAAGCAAAGTAAACAATAACATTGTCAAACAAGTGAGACAAACATTATTTGGTTGTCTTTGTAGCAATTGTCAGCCATAAACTGTTTGTCAGCATTTTGTGCCAAATCTGACTAAACTTATTATCTGGTCATTCTGTGGAACCTCTCGCTACTGACTCGCCATTGTCTTTCTATACATTTTCAGAATGGATCAAATCAAATTTTACATGAACCATAGGAACGTTCCTGACCAGCTTCAGAATCGGATCAAACGGTGGGCAGAATATACATGGGACAGGCACGTTTTTCTCTTCTCTTTTGTTTGGTGTCTGGTTATAATTAGGAGTCGCTTCCCACACTGCGCTAGAACATATTGCTGTAGGGGGGGGGGGGGGGGGGGAGCTGTTATTTATGTTCAGGCTTTTTGCTTTGGTTAGTACCATGCAATGTTCATTGTCATTTCATATCCTGTCACTTCATGTCCTGTCCCTTCATGTCCTGGCACTTCATGTCCTGTCCCTTCATGTCCTGGCACTTCATTCCCTGTCACTTCATGACCTGTCATTTCATGTCCTGTCACTTCATGTCCTGTCACTTCATGCCCTGTCACTTCCTGGCCTGTGCTGCACCGATGTCTGTCACAGTAGTAGCTTCTGTCAGTCATGTCTTACTGCATGATGATGCTACCTCTAATGTGCAACGCTCTACCGAATTATATGCCATAGTTATTGCTAATGGCGGTGGCTGATTCTGGCGTGCCAACATCTGACATTTATGATTTCTGTTCCCCTGTCCCTCATGGTGTGTTCCCTGGCCCTCATGGTGTGTTCCCTGGTCCTCATGGTGTGTTCCCTGGCCCTCATGGTGTATTCCCTGGCCCTCATGGTGTGTTCCCTGGTCCTCATGGTGTGTTCCTCTAGCCCCCATTATATGTTCCCCTAGCCATGGTGTGTTCCCTGGCCCTCATGGTATGTTCCCTGGCCCTCATGGTGTGTTCCCTGGCCCTCATAATGTGTTTCACTGTCCCTCATAGTGTGTTTCACTGGCCCTCATAGTGTGTTTCACTGGCCCTCATAATGTGTTTCACTGGCCCTCATAGTGGGTTTCACTGGCCCTCATAGTATGTTTCACTGGCCCTCATAGTGTGTATCACTGGCCCTCATAGTGTGTTTCACTGGCCCTCATAGTGTGTTTCACTGGCCCTCATAGTGTGTTTCACTGGCCCTCATAGTGTGTTTCACTGGCCCTCATAGTGTGTTTCACTGGCCCTCATAGTGGGTTTCACTGGCCCTCATAGTGTGTTTCACTGGCCCTCATAGTGTGTATCACTGGCCCTCATAGTGTGTTTCACTGGCCCTCATAGTGTGTTTCACTGGCCCTCATAGTGTGTTTCACTGGCCCTCATAGTGTGTTTCACTGGCCCTCATAGTGTGTTTCACTGGCCCTCATAGTGTGTTTCACTGGCCCTCATAGTGTGTTTCACTGGCCCTCATAGTGTGTTTCACTGGCCCTCATAGTGTGTTTCACTGGCCCTCATCATGTGTTTCACTGGCCCTCATAGTGTGTTTCACTGGCCCTCATAGTGTGTTTCACTGGCCCTCATAGTGTGTTTCACTGGCCCTCATAGTGTGTTTCACTGGCCCTCATAGTGTGTTCCCCTAGCCCCCATTGTATGTTCCCCTGGCCATGGTGTGTTCCCTGGCCCTCATAGTGTGTTTCACTGGCCCTCATAGTGTGTTTCACTGGCCCTCATAGTATGTTTCACTGGCCCTCATAGTGTGTTTCACTGGCCCTCATAGTGTGTTTCACTGGCCCTCATAGTGTGTTCCCCTAGCCCCCATTGTATGTTCCCCTGGCCATGGTGTGTTCACCGGACCTCATGGTGTGTTCTCTGGCCCTCATGGTGTGTTCACCTAGCCGTGGTGTGTTCCCTGGCCCTCATGGTGTGTTCCCTGGTCCTCATGGTGTGTTCCCTGGCCCTCACGGTGTGTTCCACTGCACCTCATGGTGTGTTCCCTGGCCCTCACGGTGTTCCCTGGTCCTCATGGTGTGTTCCCTGGCCCTCGCGGTGTGTTCCACTGCACCTCATGGTGTTTTCCCTGGCTCTCACGGTGTGTTCCCTGGTCCTCATGGTGTGTTCCCTGGCCCTCACGGTGTGTTCCCCTGGCCATGGTGTGTTCCCTGGCCCTCACGGTGTGTTCCCTGGCCCTCATGGTGTGTTCCCTGGTCCTCATGTTGTGTTCTCCTAGGCCCCATTGTGTGTTCCCCTGGTCCGCATGGTGTGTTCCCTGGCCCTCATAGTGTGTTCCCTGGCCCTCATGGTGTGTTCCCTGGTCCTCATGGTGTGTTCCCTGGCCCTCATGGTGTGTTCCCTGGCCCTCATGGTGTGTTCCCTGGCCCTCATGGTGTGTTCCCTGGCCCTCATGGTGTGTTCCCCTGTGGTGTGCAGCTTTCACACGTGTCCTTGACCTTTTTGCTCCGTGCGACCCTTGTGTGACACAAACAGCACAGACCAGGCATCAACTCGCTGTCAATCAGATAGTCTGCTCTTCTAACTGTTGAGACGAATAACCAATCATTTGTAGATCCAAAATGTTTATGTTGACCGTTTATCTTAATTTACCTTGGATAATTAGAATTGTAAAAAGAAATAATTCATCATCAAGTCCTTCATATCTTTAACTCTTCCTTAGAATTTGTCTTGATGTGTTCTCATAATTTGGTCAAACTGAAATCTGAATTCAAGTGATTTACGTGATTGTTAGACATCTCCTTATGTTGTTTTGGTTAATATGAATTCAAATGTTCTCAAATAGTTTTATATATTTGTGACTGATCGAACAGCTCGTGAACAAATCGATGTTAGTATTATTGTTAGTTGTATCAACAACGTTTTGCCTGATCTACATTTGCTATTGATAATTTTCACACGCACACAAAATTCGATAATAGAATCGAGACGTCACATTGCAGGATGTCTGGGCTTTGAGATGAATAGTAATGAGTTTAGGAAGACGATTAACAAATGTCCAGTTACGAGACGTCTTTTCTGAATGATCCAAAACGAGTTTTCTTAGTTTCTTCTTCTTCTTCTTCCTCTTCTTCTTTGACGTTCTTCCTGAAAAGGACATAGTGACGTTGTGTTGTAGTTTACAGTGAGTTTACATGTGTACCTCTCGGTCCAACACATCCGACTTCAGCAGACAGGATGCTGGTTTTCATGTATTTTGATTGGACAGAGAAAATGTTGAGATTGCCTCATCAATGTTCCAGGACCAGAGCCGTTGATGAGCCCAATGTCATGCAGTTTCTACCAGACAGACTCCGAGCAGAGGTGGCTATTCATGTTCATCTAAGCATTCTCAAGAAGGTAAATACTGCTAGAACTTGGAAGTGTGTTCTTGATGTGCTGTGTGTGCTTGATGTGCTGTGTGTTCTTGATGTGCTGTGTGTTCTTGATGTGCTATGTGTTCTTGATGTGCTGTGTGTTCTTGATGTGCTGTGTGTTCTTGATGTGCTGTGTGTTCTTGATGTGTTGTGTGCTTGATGTGCTGTGTGCTTGATGTCCTGTGTGTTCTTGATCTGCTGTGTGTTCTTGATGTGCTGTGTGTTCTTGATGTGCTGTGTGTTCTTGATGTGCTGTGTGTTCTTGATGTGCTGTGTGTTCTTGATCTGCTATGTGTTCTTGATGTGCTGTGTGTTCTTGATGTGCTGTGTGTTCTTGATGTGCTGTGTGCTTGATGTGCTGTGTGCTTGATGTGCTGTGTGTTCTTGATCTGCTGTGTGTTCTTGATGTGCTGTGTGTTCTTGATGTGATGTGTGTTCTTGATGTGCTGTGTGCTTGATGTGCTGTGTGTTCTTGATGTGCTGTGTGTTCTTGATGTGCTGTGGGTTCTTGATGTGCTGTGTGTTCTTGATGTGTTGTGTTAATTTAATGTGCTGTGTGTTCTTGGTGTGCTGTGTGCTGGATGTGCTGTTTGTTCTTGATGTGCTGCGTGTTATGATGTGTTTAGTGATATTGTTTGTGTTAGTGGTGTCGTATGTGTGTGTTGGTGATGCTGTGTGTGTTAGTGATGTTGTCTGTGTGTGTTAGTGATATTGTGTGTGTTATGATATTGTGTGTGATAGTGGTGCTGTGTGTTTTAGTGATGTTGTGTGTGTTAGTGATGTTGTGTGTGTTAGTGATGTTGTGTGCGTTAGTAGTGATGTGTGTGTTAGTGATGTTGTGTGTGTTAGTGATGTTATGTGTGTTAGTGGTGTGTGTGTTAGTGATGTTGTGTGTGTTAGTGATGTTGTGTGTGTTAGTGATGTTATGTGTGTTAGTAATGTGTGTGTTAGTTTTGTTGTGTGTGTAAGTTGTGTTTTGTGTTAGTTGTGTTGTGTGTGTTAGTTGTGTTGTGTGCGTTAGTTGTGCTGTGTGTGTTAGTAGTGCTGTGTGAGGTTAGGGATGTTGTGTATGTTAGTGATGTTGTGTGTGTTAGTGATGTGTGTGTTAGTTGTGTTGTGTGTGTTAGTTGTGTTGTGTGTGTTAGTTGTGTTGTGTGTGTAAGTTGTGTTGTGTGTGCGCTAGATGTTCTATGGCTTTCATTTTCCCTGTGTCTCTGGTTGATGCCCTGTGTTGTTGGTGATGCCCTGTGTTGTTGGTGATGCCCTGTGTTGTTGATGCCCTGTGTTAGTGATGCCCTGTGTTGTTGATATCTTGTGTTATTGATGCCCTGTGTTGTTGATGCCCTGTGTTATTGATGCCCTGTGTTAGTGATGCCCTGTGTTGTTGATGCCCTGTGTTGTTGATGCCCTGTGTTAGTGATGCCCAGTGTTAGTGATGCCCTGTGTTAGTGATGCCCTGTGTTGTTGATGCCCTGTGTTAGTGATGCCCTGTGTTGTTGATGCCCTGTGTTATTGATGCCCTGTGTTAGTGATGCCCTGTGTTGTTGATGCCCTGTGTTGTTGATGCCCTGTGTTAGTGATGCCCAGTGTTAGTGATGCCCTGTGTTAGTGATGCCCTGTGTTGTTGATGCCCTGTGTTAGTGATGCCCTGTGTTGTTGATGCCCTGTGTTATTGATGCCCTGTGTTAGAGATGCCCTGTGTTGTTGATGCCCTGTGTTGTTGATGCCCTGTGTTAGTGATGCCCTGTGTTAGTGATGCCCTGTGTTAGTGATGCCCTGTGTTAGTGATGCCCTGTGTTAGTGATGCCCTGTGTTAGTGATGCCCTGTGTTAGTGATGCCCTGTGTTAGTGATGCCCTGTGTTAGTGATGCCCTGTGTTAGTGATGCCCTGTGTTAGTGATGCCCTGTGTTAGTGATGCCCTGTGTTAGTGATGCCCTGTGTTAGTGATGCCCTGTGTTAGTGATGTTCTGCGTGTTGATCAACTGTCACCTGTTGTTTGATCCTCTCCTTACGGCGTCCAGGTATCGATCTTCGATGAATGTGAGGAAGGTTTACTGCGTGAACTAGTCCTTAAGCTCAGACCTCAGATATTCTCCCCTGGAGACTACATTTGTCGAATTGGAGAGATAGGTATCTAAGGTTGTTGTTAGGTTGTATCTAATGTTGTTGTTGTTAGGTTGTATCTAATGTTGTTGTTAGGTTGTATCTAATGTTGTTGTTGTTAGGTTGTATCTAATGTTGTTGTTAGGTTGTATCTAATGTTGTTGTTGTAGTTAGGTTGTATCTAATGTTGTTATTAGGTTGTATCTAATGTTGTTATTAGGTTGTATCTAATGTTGTTGTTGTAGTTAGGTTTTATCTAGTGTTGTTGTTTTTGTTAGAGCTGGTAAACAATATGTAGAAGTTAGCAACTTTTCCCATTTAAATATATTTATCATCATCACCATCATTTTGTTGATCAGTCCTAAAACTGGTTGTAAGGTTGTCTGTGCATGTCTCTCCATGTGACCCTGTCCACTGCAGATCTCTCCATTTCGGTTTAGGATCGTAGACTGTTGTGTCTCTGCCTTCATGAGATGTACATGCGATTCTTGGTCGCTCCCTACCTTCACGAGATGTACATGCGAGTCTTGGTCGCTCCCTTCCCATTCCCCCACCCCTCCCTTTCATCTTGCCATCTAGTATCTTCTGTAGAAGACTTTCATGTTGTGACCCAGCCAACTGAACCTCGTATTAGTTTCAAGAATTGATCTCTGTGGACCTACCTCAGTCAGGACATTGTCATTTTATGTTTTGTTTCTATCCAACTCACTCATCCCATTTTATGACATTTCAAATACTTCTAAGGTTTTTTTTAATCGTTCTTTGCTAGAGTCCATGTTTCAGTCCATGTTGATGTTGTTCGTCCATCCCGAGTGATAAAGACCTTTTCTCATTTCATTCAACCAGTCCTTTCAGTCGGGATTGTGGATAGATGGGAAGATGGCTGTCGAATCCGATATGGGATCTGCATACCCGCAGGCAGTGAGGGAGTGGGGTGTTTGCTTCATCAGACCGAGTGAGGGAGTGTAGTGTCAGCTTCATCAGACCGAGTGAGGGAGTGTAGTGTTCGCTTCATCAGACCGAGTGAGGGAGTGTAGTGTTCGCTTCATCAGACCGAGTGAGGGAGTGTAGTGTTCGCTTCATCAGACCGAGTGAGGGAGTGGAGTGTTCCCTTCATGAGACCGAGTGAGGGAGTGGAGTGTTCCCTTCATGAGACTGAGTGAGGGAGTGGAGTGTTCCCTTCATCAGACTGAGTGAGGGAGTGGAGTGTTCCCTTCATGAGACCACGTGTGGGAGTGGAGTGTTCGCTTCATCAGACCGAGTGTGGGAGTGTAGTGTTCGCTTCATGAGACCGAGGTAGGGAGTGTAGTGTTCGCTTCATCAGACCGAGTGAGGGAGTGGAGTGTTCCCTTCATGAGACCGAGTGAGGGAGTGGAGTGTTCCCTTCATCAGACCGAGTGAGGGAGTGGAGTGTTCCCTTCATGAGACCAAGTGTGGGAGTGGAGTGTTCGCTTCATCAGACCGAGTGTGAGAGTGTAGTGTTCGCTTCATGAGACCAAGTGAGGGAGTGGAGTGTTCGCTTCATGAGACCGGGTGAGGGAGTGGAGTGTTCGCTTCATGAGACCGAGTGAGGGAGTGGAGTGTTCGCTTCATGAGACCGAGTGAGGGAGTGTAGTGTTCGCTTCATGAGACCGAGTGAGGGAGTGGAGTGTTCGCTTCATGAGACCGAGTGAGGGAGTGTAGTGTTCGCTTCATGAGACCGAGTGAGGGAGTGGAGTGTTCGCTTCATGAGACCGAGTGAGGGAGTGTAGTGTTCGCTTCATGAGACCGAGTGAGGGAGTGGAGTATTCACTTCATGAGACCGAGTGAGGGAGTGGAGTGTTCGCTTCATGAGACCGGGTGAGGGAGTGGAGTGTTCGCTTCATGAGACCGAGTGAGGGAGTGGAGTGTTCGCTTCATGAGACCGAGTGAGGGAGTGTAGTGTTCGCTTCATGAGACCGAGTGAGGGAGTGGAGTGTTCGCTTCATGAGACCGAGTGAGGGAGTGGAGTGTTCACTTCATGAGACCGAGTGAGGGAGTGTAGTGTTCACTTCATGAGACCGAGTGAGGGAGTGGAGTGTTCACTTCATGAGACCGAGTGAGGGAGTGTAGTGTTCACTTCATGAGACCGAGTGAGGGAGTGGAGTGTTCACTTCGTGAGACCGAGTGAGAGAGTGTAGTGTTCACTTCATGAGACCGAGTGAGGGAGTGGAGTGTTCACTTCATGAGACCGAGTGAGGGAGTGTAGTGTTCGCTTCATGAGACCGAGTGAGGGAGTGGAGTGTTCGCTTCATGAGACCGAGTGAGGGAGTGTAGTGTTCGCTTCATGAGACCGAGTGAGGGAGTGGAGTATTCACTTCATGAGACCGAGTGAGGGAGTGGAGTGTTCACTTCATGAGACCGAGTGAGGGAGTGGAGTGTTCACGTCATGAGACCGAGTGAGGGAGTGGAGTGTTCACTTCATGAGACCGAGTGAGGGAGTGGAGTGTTCACTTCATGAGACCGAGTGAGGGAGTGGAGTGTTCGCTTCATGATACCGAGTGAGGGAGTGTAGTGATCGCTTCATGAGACCGAGTGAGGGAGTGGAGTGTTCGCTTCATGAGACCGAGTGAGGGAGTGGAGTGTTCACTTCATGAGACCGAGTGAGGGAGTGGAGTGTTCGCTTCATGAGACCGAGTGAGGGAGTGGAGTGTTCACTTCATGAGACCGAGTGAGGGAGTGGAGTGTTCACTTCATGAGACCGAGTGAGGGAGTGGAGTGTTCGCTTCATGAGACCGAGTGAGGGAGTGGAGTGTTCACTTCATCAGACCGAGTGAGGGAGTGGAGTGTTCACTTCATGAGACCGAGTGAGGGAGTGGAGTGTTCACTTCATGAGACCGAGTGAGGGAGTGGAGTGTTCACTTCATGAGACGTGCTAGTTTCCTGGCTCCTCTATTGTGTCTCCGTTGTTCTGCTGCAACCTGCTCGGAAACCTCTCAAGATGGTGCTCCTCCAGTGAAAGCTGTGGACAAGGTTGTGCGGGCTTGCGGAACATCTTCCCATATGTCGTGGCTAATGTTGCCTTCAGAGACGTTTTAAGCGTGTCTTTATTCGGGCTCCCTGTGAGCGTTTACCCTTTGGCTTCTCGCCATAGAAGATTCTTTTTTTTATTAACCGATAGTCTGCTATGCGAGCCACATGGACTCGCCCAACGAACCACATGGACTCGCCCAACGACCGACATGACCCACCCAACGACGCACATGACCCGCACAGCGAATCTATCATCATGTGGTGTCAATGCTAGGGGTGCCAGCTCTCTCAAGAAAAACAGTGTCGAGGATCCTTTCTTGCCATTTGACATCCACCACCCTCCTGTTCTGTTTCTGTTTCTTAGAATCGACGTTACTGCATTCCGGGCATACCCATAGGCGCTCAGTCTCTCTCCTCAAATGTCGTAAGGTATGTATGCTGAGGGTCCCTGTAGCTCGCTGGTTGAACACTCTCCTGTTCCGTCCTCTCATGCGCACCCCTCCGCTCGAACCTCGTTTAATCTCGAAACTTTGCAGTCTGTGGATTGCTGCTTCATCTATTGCGGCGTCCTCATCCAGCAGGCGGTCATTGATTGATTTCAAAATGCCCCTTCTAAACATTGATGGGAGCTTGTGAAGCCAAGATATCAGCTCTTTCATTGCCCTGAACCCCGACATGAGCAGGACAGTAAATCCATGTCAACCCCTGGAGGTTTGAGGCCTCAACAGCAGCTATCCACTCGTATCTAAGCCATCTTTACCTTCTGAAGTACGGCTTGCTCGTCTGTCACGATGACTGCCCTTGTTATAGAAGTCTCAGATATCCATTTCAGTGCTGAGGTCACTGCTTCCGTCTCCATTCTCATATTGGAAGTTGTTGACATGTATGCCCTACTGTGCTCAGCAACGACCTTTCATCTCACTCTAGCCGAGAAACCCCAGTCTGATGTCCCACTGCGCACGACTGATCCGTCGGTGTATATGACAGCGTCACTCTCCTGGGTGTTCTCAGTTATCAGCTGATTTACCTCGTGCTCTGCTCTCTTGTTGCCCCATTCTCTGCATTCCTTGCCTAAGTTTATGATGACTCTCTGGAACTCTATCATTCTATCACCAGTGTGGACCCTTTTTTTCCCCTTTGGCTATCGTCTCAGCTGGAGTGACGTGTCCGATTGTTGTCTCAGCCTGTGCCATCCATGACGACCCTCTCTTGATTCTTGATCCCTTGAGACCACCTTGAGGCAAAGTTTGTGAAAATGATTCAGCTTCTCCGCATAGCGCATGTGTATAGTGTCCATGTTTCACTTGCTTATAGCAACACATGGATCACCACTGCTGTGTAAACCTTCAGCTTCGTCTGGAGGCTGATGCCATTTCGACGTTAGACGGTTGAGTGTAGTCTGTCAAACATGGCGCTGACCTTTGCAATTCTGACGTTTATCTCATCATCCATTACATTCTGAGACAGTGTACTACCGCGGTATGTGAATCTATTTATATTCTGAGACAGTGTATTACCGCGGTATGTGAATCTATTTACATTCTGAGACAGTGTACTACCGTGGCATGTGAATCTATTTACATTCTGAGACAGTGTACTACCGCGGCATGTGAATCTATTTACATTCTGAGACAGTGTACTACCGCGGTATGTGAATCTATTTACAACCTTCAGTTTTTCACCATTGATCTGAATGATTGGCTCACGTTTTGCCAGGAGCTGGTTGGTACATTATTTCAGTTTTCTCTATACAATGAACACACGTGAGTAATGATTATTATTTTGTTCAGTTCTGTCTTGATATTCTTTGAGGCTAGAAATGTCTGTTTTTCCATAGGTTTTTTTTAAAATTGGAATTCTCGTCTTGATTTCTGTCGCGTTATGGCCATCTTCTGTAAGGGTTTGTCCTAAACATGCAAACTTATGTAAGGGTTTGTCCTAAATATACAAACTTCTGTAATGGTTTGTCCTAAATATACAAACTTCTGTAATGGTTTGTCCTAAATATACAAACTTCTGTAAGAGTTTGTCCTAAACATACAAACTTCTGTAAGGGTTTGTCCTAAACATGCAAACTTATGTAAGGGTTTGTCCTAAATATACAAACTTCTGTAAGGGTTTGTCCTAAATATTCAAACTTCTGTAATGGTTTGTCCTAAACATACAAACTTCTGTAAGGGTTTGTGCTAAATATACAAACTTCTGTAATGGTTTGTCCTAAACATACAAATTTCTGTAAGGGTTTGTCCTAAATATACAAACTTCTGTAATGGTTTGTCCTAAATATACAAACTTCTGTAAGGGTTTGTCCTAAACATACAAACTTCTGTAAGGGTTTGTCCTAAACATGTAAACTTCTGTAAGGGTTTGTCCTAAACATACAAATTTCTGTAAGGGTTTGTCCTAAATTCTGTAATGGTTTGTCCTAAATATACAAACTTCTGTAATGGTTTGTCCTAAACATACAAACTTCTGAATACGTTCGTTTATTTCTCGATTGATGACTATATTTATTTGTATTTGTCCATGTTGCTTGGCTATTACCATTTTTGTCTTCAGTGTGTTTATTTTCATGCCAAACTCTTTCTCTGTGCTGTTAACTTTTGTAGGTATTCATTGGAACTCTTGATCTGATCCGCTTGCTTTGGCTTGATTATCAACAAATTTAATGGGAAAACCATTGAGTGTAACACCCTATTTCAACTTCCAACCAATTCGTCCATCATCATCTCAGAATATGCATTACAGAGACTCGCTGAAAGCAGGCAGCCCTGTTGTACCCACTGTCTTAGAAAAACTGGATCTGTTAGTCGTTTATTGGGAAAAATCGCTACAGGTTCTGAATTAATATAATGATTGCCCCCCCCCCCCCCCTTCCCCCTCTCCCCCCATTATACTACTTTTTGTAATATCTGAAAAAGGTTGTTCCATGGGATTCGATCTCAGGTCTTCACGTAGTCAATAAAGCAGATAAACAGTGGTCGTGATAACATTTACAAGACCTGAATATTTATTTCACTTTACCCACTCACGTGCAATTGTTTCTCACATCTCTTCTTTCATTCAGCTAAACCTCTATCAGCTGTTGCTTTCTATTATTGACCAATCTCATTTCCTCAATCACTTCCTTCATTGACCAATCTCACACACTTGTACACTTCATTCATTGACCAATCTCACACACTTGTACACTTCATTCATTGACCAATCTCATACACTTTAACCATTTCTTCTATTGTAACAGAGTTATAAATGCCCGACTAGCCAGGGCCAGTGAAGCATTGAAAACACCGTTCGTGGTACCCCCGCATAACTTTAGAACCCTGTCCTAGAGATGGAGTTAATAGAATAACCATTGCTCGAAATTCTTTGACAACGCATGTTTAACATTGGGTTTGAAAGGAAGCCCCAGAAACAATATACGATAGAGGAATCGAAGAGAGTTTTAGAAAGAATATCCCATATATGACAGAGAAATGAAATACTGAATAATTTGCATCAGAAGAAAAAGATGGCATTTGGCTAAGGTAGAAGATAGTAGCAATGAAATAATGAGAGAATAGAGTTTTAGACTGTCATCAAATAATGTTGACAGATGGTTGATGTGCTAGAGTTATTGCTCTGTTGTGGAAACATATTTATTCTGGACTTTCATGCAGTCTCACGTGGCATAGCCTTATTAACATATATACACATATAATACACACATAACACACACATATAATACACACATAACACACACATATAATGCAAACATAACTCATACACACAACACACACATTATACACACATAACATACACAAACTACACACATAACACACACATAACACACATAAAACACACATAAAACACAAACTATAACACACACACATGATCACCTCTAATTTTGTCCAGAACGAGAGATGCACATAATAAACATACATACACACATAAAAACACACATAAAGCACTAAACACAAGCATAACACACACAGTGCACATCGGCTTATAATGTTCACACAACACACACATAATGCACCCATATTACACACCTTATACAAGGATATTACACACGAATAACACCCATGACAAGCACATAATACACATATAGTGCACACATAGTGCACACATAACACACACACGCAACAAACAAATGAGACAAAGACAAATGTAACGCACCCACATGAACGTCTCCTTTGTTGTCCAGGACGAGAGATGTACATTATCAACCATGGGAAAGTGGAGATTCTCTTCCCAGACTTTGAGACCGGGGACATGATTCAAGTTGCTGTCATGCACCCTGGGAACTTCTTTGGCGAGATCAGCCTCCTGAAACTTGATGACGGCCAGAACAAGTAGGTCAGACTCCTTGGATCAAACTTAACACGGTACCATTCAATCTCAATGGGGCAAACCAGTCCCATATACCATGTATCGTAGGTTAGACTCCTTGGATCAAACTTAACACGGTACCATTCAATCTCAATGGGGCAAACCAGTCCCATATACCATGTATCGTAGGTTAGACTCCTTGGATCAAACTTAACACGGTACCATTCAATCTCAATGGGGCAAACCAGTCCCATATACCATGTATCGTAGGTTAGACTCCTTGGATCAAACTTAACACGGTACCATTCAATCTCAATGGGGCAAACCAGTCCCATATACCATTTATCGTAGGTTAGACTCCTTGGATCAAACTTAACACGGTACCATTCAATCTCAATGGGGCAAACCAGTCCCATATACCATGTATCGTAGGTTAGACTCCTTGGATCAAACTTAACACGGTACCATTCAATCTCAATGGGGCAAACCAGTCCCATATACCATGTATCGTAGATTAGACTCCTTGGATCATACTTAACACGGTACCATTCAATCTCAATGGGGCAAACCAGTCCCATATACCATGTATCGTAGATTAGACTCCTTGGATCAAACTTAACACGGTACCATTCAATCTCAATGGGGCAAACCAGTCACATATACCATGTATCGTAGGTTAGACTCCTTGGATCAAACTTAACACGGTACCATTCAATCTCAATAGGGCAAACCAGTCCCATATACCATGTATCGTAGGTTAGACTCCTTGGATCAAACATAACACGGTACCATTCAATCTCAATGGGGCAAACCAGTCCCATATACCATGTATCATAGGTTAGACTCCTTGGATCAAACATAACACGGTACCATTCAATCTCAATGGGGCAAACCAGTCCCATATACCATGTATCGTAGGTTAGACTCCTTGGATCAAACTTAACACGGTACCATTCAATCTCAATGGGGCAAACCAGTCCCATATACCATGTATCGTAGGTTAGACTCCTTGGGTCAAACTTAACACGGTACCATTCAATCTCAATGGGGCAAACCAGTCCCATATACCATGTATCATAGGTTAGACTCCTTGGATCAAACTTAACACGGTACCATTCAATCTCAATGGGGCAAACCAGTCCCATATACCATGTATCGTAGGTTAGACTCCTTGGATCAAACTTAACACGGTACCATTCAATCTCAATGGGGCAAACCAGTCCCATATACCATGTATCGTAGGTTAGACTCCTTGGATCAAACTTAACACGGTACCATTCAATCTCAATGGGGCAAACCAGTCCCATATACCATGTATCGTAGGTTAGACTCCTTGGATCAAACTTAACACGGTACCATTCAATCTCAATGGGGCAAACCAGTCCCATATACCATGTATCGTAGGCTAGACTCCGTGGATCAAACTTAACACGGTACCATTCAATCTCAATGGGGCAAACCAGTCCCATATACCATGTATCGAGAACATCTGCGTAATCTACAGTACAACAGTTGTTTGTTTTGTTCTTGATTTATTCAAGCAAATTTGGACCGTCGTCCTCAGTCAAAGGTAGGCTGTGATAAACTCTCATAAGTGACAAGTACTTCACTGACAACTATGGACTGAGTTATTCTTGGTCTACAGTCCTCTGGCAATAAATGTCAATTTGATTGACTTAACTATACCTCCACGCGCACACACACGTGGCTGGGGGTGTTAGACATGGCTTACATGTACCATAGAAGTCACGGTTTGCTCTTTGGGCGGGACTAGAGGGGGGCAATATGTTGGTATTGTGTCTTTAGAATTCGAGAACACTTATAAGCTGCACCTTATTTTAAATCAACCGAAGCTGATGAAGTACTGACGGTCAGTTGCCAACAATAACATGCACAGATAGGGCTGGGGGCCCGCACTGGTAGAAGAAACAGAACGAAACCTTCGTTCCGGCTTTAGGGCCTTTGTTAGGGACAACAAACAAACGGAAACACAGAACAACTTACACAAGAAGGGAAGACAATGTGAGACGTGAGGCGTGAGGCGTTAGACGTGAGACGTGAAACGTGAGACGGCAGCCATATTCGTCAGAGAGTGGCCAGGAATGTGTGAAGCACAACATGGTAGTTAGAACAGAGTAGGTTAAATAAGAAATGATTATTCATTATCCATTGAGCATAAGCACTAACATACACGCAACTACACACACACATATTAAGATACACACACACACATACATACATACGTACATATATACACATACAGACACATATACATGTATGAGAATGCACAAAACGAATGCATAAACATGAAAGCAATAAGAGAACGATAGGCAGGTGACAGAAATGGGCAGGGGAAAACATAATTAATGTGTATTCTCACCTCACGCTGAAAAAATACAATAGATGAATGTTCATTGGTGTCAACTCCTTGGTTTACTGTTGGTGTCAACTCCTTGGTTTACTGTCGGTGTCAACTCCTTTGTTTACTGTTGGTGTCAACTCCTTGGTTTACAGTCGGTGTCAACTCCTTGGTTTACTGTTGGTGTCAACTCCTTGGTTTACTGTCGGTGTCAACTCTTTGATTTACTGTTGGTGTCAACTTCAGAGTTTACTGTTTGTGTCAACTCCTTGGTTTACTGTTGGTGTCAACTTCAGAGTTTACTGTTGGTGTCAACTCCTTGGTTTACTGTTGGTGTCAACTTCAGGGTTTACTGTTGGTGTCAACTCCTTCGTTTACTGTTGGTGTTAACTCCTTGGTTTACTGTTGTCAAGAAAAGAGGGGCCTACACTGAGAGAAGAGGGGCCTACACTGGGAGAAGAGGGGGCCTACACTGGGAGAAGAGGGGCCCTATACTGGAAGAAGATAGGCTTACACTGGGAGAAGATAGGCCTACACTGGGAGAAGAGGGGCCTACACTGGAAGAAGATAGGCCTACACTGGAAGAAGATAGGCCTACACTGGAAGAAGATAGGCCTACACTGGAAGAAGATAGGCCTACACTGGAAGAAGATAGGCCTACACTGGAAGAAGATAGGCCTACACTGGGAGAAGATAGGCCTACACTGGAAGAAGATAGGCCTACACTGGAAGAAGATAGGCCTACACTGGGAGAAGATAGGCCTACACTGGAAGAAGATAGGCCTACACTGGAAGAAGATAGGCCTACACTGGAAGAAGATAGGCCTACACTGGGAGAAGATAGGCCTACACTGGAAGAAGATAGGCCTACACTGGGAGAAGATAGGCCTACACTGGGAGAAGATAGGCCTACACTGGGAGAAGATAGGCCTACACTGGAAGAAGATAGGCCTACACTGGGAGCAGAAGAGTCTGTACAGAATCCTTTTTGAGACTATTATCCTTGCCACTTGAGCAAGATGGCCACCCCACCTCACGTGTACTTTCTGCGATATGCTGGTCGTGCGACCATGGACAGGACTTCATTATGTGTGATATGGTCATGCCAGTGAATAGATATCACTATATGTCGTAATAAGATCACAATGAGATATCACCATACACATATCTTCTCGTGTTTCAGACGAACAGCTGATGTCAGGTCGACTGGATTCTCAGAACTTCTCTGCCTGTCCCGACGAGATCTAATGATGGTAACGTGAGCCTTATTTATATGTCCTGCACAATCTGACCACTCTTTATCTCTTACACAATATCGTCAGTTTCTATTGATTTCTCCCTCCCTTGATCTTCTTGTAATCTTCTAACAAGCTTTTTAACCTCTTTTTATGTTTCATAATATCTGTCTTTGTCTACCACACCTTTCACTGACTGTCGAGAGTTTGTTGTTAATCCCCCTCGTACTTGGGTGCTCTTGGTGACTTTTTTTGGTGATTGGTTACTGTGGTTCACCTCACATCCCGAGTCGTACGTAAGCAGATGGACCGTGGCCCTCATGACTGTAGTGCAATGCGAGGCACCTTAGTAAAGCTAACCACTATGGGGATCACAGTGTTAATCCCCACCTTGTTAGTCAGACTGTCATGAAACAGCCTGTTTCCAGAAAAACTAGTCAAAAGTGAGGTTGGAGTATGTTTCACCTGCTCCTGACTAACATAGTCTGGTCAGTGTGTTTTACCTGCTCCTGACTGACATAGTCTGATCTGTATGTTTCACCTGTCCCTGACTAACATAGTCTGGTCAGTATGTTTCCCCTGACCCTGACTAACATAGTCCGATCTATATGTTTCACCTGACCCTGACTAACATAGTCTGATCTGTATGTTTCACTTGACCCTGACTAACATAGTCTGATCTGTATGTTTCACCTGACCCTGACTAACATAGTCTGATCTGTATGTTTCACCTGACCCTGACTAACATAGTCTGATATGTATGTTTCACCAGACCCTGACTAACATAGTCTGATCTGTATGTTTTACCTGACCCTGACTAACATAGTCTGATCTGTATGTGTCACCTGTCCAGACGCTCCTCGTCGACAGTTTGAAGCTGTAAATGGAGGTACGTTCATGTTATTGGTTGGTTTCAACAACGTGCTGGATTGTGTCAACCACGTTCTGGAGGGGTCAACCACGTTCTGGAGGGGTCAACCACGTTCTGGAGGGGTCAACCACGTGCTGGGGGGTTTAAACAACGTTCTGGGTAGTGTCAACCACGTGCAGGATGGTTTCAACCACGTGCAGGATGGTGTCAACCACGTGCAGGATGGTGTCAACCACGTGCAGGATGGTGTCAACCACGTGCTGGATGGTGTCAACCACGTGCTGGATTGTGTCAACCACGTGCTGTGTGGTGTCAACCACGTGCTGGATGGTGTCAACCACGTGCTGGATGGTGTCAACCATCTACTGGTGCTCATTGCTCGTTGCATATTAAGGATGTATCGAAAGGATTCAACGACTTTACCGTCTCAGAACACACAGAATAGTCGGCTATTAGCAGACAACAAGACACACAGATTGAATGACACACCAACAGTATTGATTTCCGATGCCATCAATCAATACAGCTCAATTGTGTTACTCTGTGATTAAGGAAATATAATCTGATTGATGTAAAAAGGCTCATTGCTTGCTACCCAGAAAAGAGATACAGCAGTACTTCCTGTCAGAAGGGATGAGTCTCACATGCCCCTGGATATTCAGATCAAGTAACATTGAAATAGTAACTAATACATACAGAGACGCAATCTGCTTGATTGAATTTCAAGATTATTTGATTGTATCTAGTCAATATTTATGAATCTATCCTTCGTCTTCTTCTTTTTTTTTTCTTCTTCTTCTTTTTCTTCTTCTTCTTATTCTTTTTCTTCTTCTTTACACGCTTTCAGATGCTCTCTGGGAAGAACTAGGTCAGACCAGAGAGGCGATCTATCTTCAGTCCACTTATGTCGTTTGACGTTATGTGGAGGTGTGACCTCGTTTGCGTCATATTTTTTAGCAGGTGACATTTTACTGGTGACTTGCCAGATCAATCCCAGTATCTGTCACCATCCATTAGGTTGGTAGCCCCTGGAATATACGATCGCCTATTTTGGGGACTGGAGTTGGTGGAAGCCTAAATTAGAGCAAGGTAGACCCGCAGCCTGTTAGGCACCATCTAAGCCGCTCAACAAACCACATAACCAAAACCTGATGTTATAGCCACACAGTCCCCTTTTTGCGACATATTCTGTGTGGGACGAGAATCCCTCAAATAATTTGAGCAGATTTTTAACTTGAATTTTGCCCGTGCAGCGGCCGTTAAGACTACTCTTTTCTATTTCCAACTGCCAATGGATTTTTAACGTGCGCGCCACTGCACACGGTTGTCTGGTCTCACTATTCAGAGATCAGGAGACATTTTTTATGGGTTGATCCACCCGGTCTCCACCGTGATTTGAACCCGTGACCTCTAGCACCCGAGGCGAACACCTTAACTCGAAACCACTGGGTCCCACCTGCCGATCTTAAGTTCCTGCTGTCCATGGAGAACCTGGTTAGGTCATACATATCCTGCTGCCCATGGAAACGCTTGGTAGGGCTTAGATTACCTCACCTTGAGTTTCAAAGTGCAGCAGATAATATAAAAGATAGGCAGGCAATGACAGATCATATCAGGCATTTAGGAAATGTCTAAATATGGTTCTCTGGAGTTGTTGATCCAGAAACTACTATTACCATAGCGTGTGTCCGACACGTGCCGTGGGTTCTGAAGAAGAGAATCAGTGTATATAGAGATGTCATTTTAAACAGGTATGACTAGTAACATCACCTAGACTACCTGACGTACACGTGTAGTGCAGGAATAGCAGGCTCGGACATCCTCTGTTTCCGATCACTTGACCTCATACTGCATTGCTCTGTTTACCATCACGAGAGTCTCTGGAACACGTATCTCTGTTTACCATCACACAAGCCTCTGGAATACTTATCTCTGTTTACCATCACACCGGTCTCTGGAATACTTATCTCTGTTTACCATCCCGCGAGCCTCTGGAATACTTATCTCTGTTTACATGCACACCCGTCTCGTGAAAACTTATCTCTGCTTACTTTCACACCCGTCTCTTGAATACGTATCTCTGTTTCTTTCACACCCGTCTCTTGAATTCTGATCTCTGTTTACTATCACACCCGTCTTTTGAATACTTATCTCTGTTTACTTTCACACCCTTCTCTCGAATACTTATCTCTGTTTACTTTCACATCCGTCTCTGGAATACTTATCTCTGTTTACTATCACACCCGTCTTTTGAATACTTATCGCTTTTTACTTTCACATCCGTCTCTGGAATACTTATTTATGTTTACTATCACACACGTCTCTTGAATACTTATCTCTCTTTACTTTCACACCCGTCTCTTGAATACTTATCTCTGTTGGAGATGCAGCACAAATGTATAAACTTACCCAATTATTCTCTCTTTCAGGCGCTTACAGAATACCCTGAGGCTAAAAAGATTTTAGAAGAATATGCCCGCAAGAGGTACTACTTTCCCAGTCAACTCTATTATGTCGAAGCACCATGGCTGTCACCATTATCATAAGCACAGCTAAGAGCAGCACCAATCTTATAATATATTAGATGATAAGAGAATTTAGTCAAAGATAGATTAGATGATAAGAGAATTAAGTCATAGATAGATTATATAATAAGAGAATTTAGTCATAGATAGATCAGATGATAGTTGTCGTTATAACTAGATTATGCAATAAATAATGAACCAAGTATTTTGTATACGAAAGAATCCGTTTTCTCTGTTTTCGTATTGACAGGGGAAATAATTATACTAAGGGTGATAAGTTGGCTATATGGCATTATCATGACTGATCAGAAATCTGATACATGTGTATCATACAATTGTTGATACTGACTAGAGGATGATCTTTACAATATATTAATTGGTCAATTCCTATGCCTTTCCAAGCATGTCATAACACCCTTACTAATGTGGGTTGTTCATAGAGCTAATATTCTTATAGTGTCAATAGATTGCAACAGAATCTACAACTGCGAGACCTCACAAAGTGATTTGGCATGATATACAAATTCATTGGACATCTGTGACCACACTCTACCTACACAGGGTGACATCATATTTGTCATTTACCTTTATGAATAGTTGTGGGAGCAATTTCACTCGTCTTCGACTTAATAATTGGAATACATTACAAACGTCCCCTCAGATCTTTCAAGGCCATATTTTTAATGGAGCGACATGTTCAATCACACAGATAATGCGTGTCATGAACCTCTTTCCAGTTCATTAACCAATAAAAACAAATATAAAATTAATTAATAAACTAAATATTAAAATATAATACTAATAATAAAAATTATACGCTCATATTCGCCTATACATTTAATTACAAATTTTAGATTAGCAATGTCGACTATTGACGGGAGGAGTGACAGTCATTCATTCCGAAGCCACTTTTCCGCTCCCTGTGCTCTACTACTCATGAGGTAACCATCAACATTTCCACCTAAATTGAGCTCCAAGAGTTCTAAACTGCATCTTGACCCTTATAGAGGGTGTATGAGCACAGTTATGACGTCTGGAGGGATCACTGGAATTTTGTTCGTCTATACAACTATCCTATTTTGGGAATGTCTGAGCACACTCGATTCCCTCCCTACAAAGGAAGACAATCCTTTCACAACTCAGTATTAGCAATACCCTTTCAACATTTTTATAGAATGCCTTAGAACTTCAACATCTGTTTCATATCTGCCCTCGGGCCTTATCACATACTAGTCAACATATTGCAACCACCTAATACCAAGGCCTTCACGCATATAAACCCCTATTTGTGGGGCTAAGCCTTTAAGCGGGTAGATCAGAATATATCAAATACATAGCCTTGTCCCAAAAAGACTCAAAGATAAATGATAGGACACCGAGGTACAGTATCCGCATCTATGGATCCATGTTCGGGGTACAGCAATATCTTGTTAAGAACATTCTAATTTTTCTGCGTGTTTTCTTTTTATATTCCTCCATGAGATGACAGGAGCCGGCAGCAATCTCTGCTACAACCTCTTAAAGCAGCCATTCCACCCTCCTCCTCCGCTGTCCACTAAACCCACACACACCCTCCTCCAAATATCCAAGAAGACCATTCCACTCACAGTTCTCTCCCGAGGGCACAATGTACAGTGCAACAAATTCAGGTTTTCCTTCAAGTGTCAAAGGATCTCTTCCGCCTGGAGCGTTTATCAAAACAGAACTGCGCTGCCGTCACCAGAGAGGACATTGGACCCGAAGAAACACACCTAGCCGATCACGAGACGACAAATCGTTGAACCGCATGCCAAGCCAAGAATCATTTATTTTCATTATCCGATACTTCATTTTAATTACTTTCCTTTCTATATATTTTTGGCATCTTCATAATCATCCCATTCCATAGATCACCTTTTATACATTTCATCTCATTGCATCTTCACTATTTTTTGAAAATATATGATGATGATTTGAAAAAAAAAAAAAAAAAAAAAAAAAAAAGAAAAGGTCCCTATCACTTTTATTGAAAAAAAAAAAAAACATTAAAAAAAAAAAATAAAAAAAAAAAAAAAAAACCGTGAGATGAGATACTAAAGATAATTCTACCCATTCCCCCTTTTTGGCACAACAATCACTGGAAACCAAACGTAAGACAGAACCTCCGAATCTGGACGAGAGTACCTTCAACTCGGGGGAAAAAAAAACAAAAAAAAAAAACAAGGAATTCTGATTTGCCAACCACCAGGAAGGATCCAAGCGAACCGCCGAATGACATGAAAACACTCCTGCAACACGGAAAACACTAGGTTAGGTACATACAGATACACACACGCATCCAAGCACTGGTTTATGCGTCCTGATATCGCCCAATGGACTACGGTCTGGGGTGGAAAATGGCGCGCCTCCGCCAGTAGAAACTAGTGGGGCAAACATCTAAGCAAAAAAAAAAAAAAAAAATGATTTGGCATGAGTTTGTTTTTTTTTTGCTTAGATGTTTGCCTCACTAGTTTCTACTGGCGGAGGCGCGCCATTTTCCACCCCAGACCGTAGTCAATTGGGCGATATCAGGACGCATAAACCAGTGCTTGGATGCATGTGTGCATCTGTATGTACCTATGCTAGGTTTGTGCGCCCTCAGAAGCTAGCCCAACCAAAGTGCAATGGAAGGGCCTCACCATGAGGGCGCATGTGAAAGTTGTGCAAGGGTGTGGCTGTGGGATAGAGTCAAATGAAACAGAGTGAGGTGAGAGAAGGGGAAGAGTGACTCCAGGGTGAGCCCCTAGGCATCGTTTGAGAGAGTGGTCGACAACCTTTTAAGCTCACCCTTCCATTGCACTTTGGTTGGGCTATCTTCTGAGGTCGCACAAACCTAGCATAGGTACATACAGATGCACACATGCATCCAAGCACTGGTTTATGCGTCCTGATATCGCCCAATTGACTACGGTCGGGGGTGGAAAATGGCGCGCCTCCGCCAGTAGAAACTAGTGAGGCAAACATCTAAGCAACAAAAAAAAAAGTGCTTTGGCTCAGGCTTCCTCTAGGAGTGGATAGTTGTAGTGGTGATTCCCATACTCCATAGGCGACATGAAACGAACAAGAAGACGATGGTGTGTAGATGTGCGAGCTAAGTCAGTGCGAGTGATGAACGAGCTAATAAAGATAAACCAGCCCTCTCTCCAATTTTGTTTGTCAGGTTCAACCACACCAAAAAACTGACGCCTCCAGACACAGAAGACAGCGGGAATGTCTCGCCTCGAGTTTCGTTTGTCTCCACTCATAGTAAGAGGACAGCCAGACACGTCTTTTCTCAGGTCATGAAACAGGAAGGCTTCGCTAAACTTCTGGCTACTACCACCAGAAGTCAGTTATTGTTCTTGTTGTTGTTGTTAGTAGTTGTTAGTAGTTGTTGATGTTGTTGTTGTTGTTACTATGTTAGTAGTAGTTGTTGTTGTTGTTCCTTATAAATGAACATGACTTAGCCGGTCAGCATTCGTTTGTACTGAGCAATCATGATTTATAAGTCTACTTGTACTTAACAATGAAGGATTGTTTATTGGTATCCTGTCAATCACATATAATGAGCATGTAATTATGGCCCTTTGTTTGGGTTGAACTGACTCTCTTAACTGGCAATATGACTTAACAACGGTTGTCCAGCACGTGAGCACACTCATCTTGTGCTCATTGTGTGAGAGATACAGACGTTCATGACATGCCATCGGGCTTCATCTTGTGTCATAACAATTCATCATATGTCGTTTTGTACTGTACCAAATCTATGACAAACACTTCAACAACATGCTACCATTTGTTCTTGTGTTGTGCCCGATCTGTGACAGACAGAAAGTTCCACAACATGCTACCATTTGTTCTTGTGTTGTGCCCGATCTGTGACAGACAGAAAGTTCCACAACATGCTACCATTTGTTCTTGTGTTGTGCCCGATCTGTGACAGACAGAAAGTTCCACAACATGCTACCATTTGTTCTTGTGTTGTGCCCGATCTGTGACAGACAGAAAGTTCCACAACATGCTACCATTTGTTCTTGTGTTGTGCCCGATCTGTGACAGACAGAAAGTTCCACAACATGCTACCATTTGTTCTTGTGTTGTGCCCGATCTGTGACAGACAGAAAGTTCCACAACATGCTACCATTTGTTCTTGTGTTGTGCCCGATCTGTGACAGACAGAAAGTTCCACAACATGCTATCATTTGTTCTTGTGTTGTGCCCGATCTGTGACAGAGAGAAAGTTCCACAACATCCTATCATTTGTTCTTGTGTTGTGCCCGATCTGTGACAGACAGAAAGTTCCACAACATGCTATCATTTGTTCTTGTGTTGTGCCCGATCTGTGACAGACAGAAAGTTCCACAACATGCTACCCCATATTTTGTTATTGTAGAGTGCCCATATCAATTGAGACACACAAACAAACAAAGACATCCTTATGATTGTAGTGCCCATATCAATAGAGACACACAAACAAACAAAGACATCCTTATGATTGTAGTGCCCATATCAATAGAGACACACAAACAAACAAAGACATCCTTATGATTGTAGTGCCCATATCAATAGAGACACACAAACAAACAAAGACATCCTTATGATGTAACATGATTGTTATCGATTGAATAGTAGAAGCTGCTACTATAGTTGTGATCTGTACATTTAGGCTGCCTATGTTTAGGATCGTGGCCATTCTACCACTCTGTTGTCGTTACCCCTCACGATGATGACACCCGAAACCTGCCCTAGGCCACACAATGACAGGCTCGCCTGGATGGTCTGATTAACATTGATTGACGTCTGCCTTAAATACAATGTGATGATCAACTTGTTGGAGAAAGAGCCTTCCTCTTATAATATCCGCTAGGTTCCACCTGAATCTCTCTTCTATCTTTTCCATCAAACCAATGTTCAGATTATCCAGATCTCATTGTTCTATCTGAGAGCTCTCATTGTTCTATATGAGAAAACGCATAGTTCTATATAAAAACCATCATTGTTTTATCTGAAAATCTCAGTGTATCACTTCACTCACAGAATGCTCTCTCTCTCTCTCTCTCTCTCTCTCTCTCTCTCTATTTATCTCTATTTATCGCTCTCTCTCTCTCTATTTATCTCAATTTATCGCTCTCTCTCTCTATTTATCTCTATTTATCTCTCTCTATTTATCTCTATTTATCGCTCTCTCTCTATTTATCTCTATTTATCGCTCTCTCTATTTATCTCTATTTATCTCTCTCTATTTATCTCTATTTATCTCTCTCTCTATTTATCTCTATTTATCTCTCTCTATTTATCTCTATTTATCTCTCTCTCTCTCTATTTATCTCTATTTATCTCTCTCTCTCTATTTATCTCTATTTATCTCTCTCTCTATTTATCTCTATTTATCTCTCTCTCTATTTATCTCTATTTATCTCTCTCTCTATTTATCTCTATTTATCTCTCTCTCCCTCAACCACTTATCATCATCTCTGTGTCTTGCTACACAGTATACCTCTCTGTCTCTCTCTACCTCTCTGTCTCTCTCTACCTCTCTGTCTCTCTCTACCTCTTTCTCTCTCTCTCTCTCTCCCTCTATATATTGTTTGACTGTCTCACCCATGTATCACCATCTCTGTACGACACAACCAAAAATATCATTCTCTCCTGTACTATAAGATTCTGAGCTAGCAGAGATCCGGGCTGCCTTGGAGGAGCTGAGAGTCACGCAAAATGCTGTGAGTCTGTCAGTGTACCAGGTCATGTTTCAGTGTGAGGGAAGTGAATCATGAATGTGGTAGTTAGATATGATGGGGATGGGTGGGTGGTGTAAGGGTGGTGAGGTGGATGTCAGTGGTGGAGGTAAGTGGTAGAGGTAAGTGGTGGAGGTCAGTGGTGGAGGGCAGGGGTGGAGGTCAGTGGTGGAGGTCAGTTGGGGCCGTGGTGTATGGGATGATGGCTTTCGTGGTGGCGAGGCCATCGTGAAGGTGAGGGGCCACGATGGACCTTGAAGGCCTCATAATGTAAGAAGAACTACTGAGACCCGCTACCAAAAATCAAAGATCTACTCAACTCAGCAAGAGTTCCTTGGAACAACATCATGGGGGATGAGGATGATGGGAGATGGGGATGGTCGGAGATAGGGATGTTGTGAAATGGGGATGATGGGAGATGGGGATGATGGGAGATGGGGATGTTGTGAAATGGGGATGATGGGAGATGGGGATGGTCGGAGATAGGGATGTTGTGAAATGGGGATGATGGGAGATGGGGATTGGAGATGTTGAGAGATGGGGATGATGGGAGATGGGGATGTTGGGAGATGGGGATGTTGTGAAATGGGGATGATGGGAGATGGGGATGATGGAAGATTGGGATGTTGGGAGGTGAGGATGTTGGGAGGTGGGGATGTTGGGAGGTGAGGATGTTGGGAGATGGGGATGTTGGGAGGTGGGGATGTTGAGAGATGGGGATGTTGGGAGATGGGGATGTTGAGAGATGGTGATGATGGGGATTGGAGATGTTGAGAGATGGGGATGTTGGGAGGTGGGGATGTTGAGAGATGGGGATGTTGGGAGGTGGAGATGTTAAGAGATAGGGATGTTGTGAAATGGGGATGATGGGAGATGGGAATGATGGGAGATGGGGATGTTCGGAGATGGGGATGTTGAGAGATGGGGATGTTGGGAGTTGGGGATGATGGGAGATGGGGATGTTGGGAGTTGGGGATGATGGGAGATGGGGATGACCTTAAAGATGGTAGTGCATATGATGTTTATAGTGATGGTGTACAAGGGCAGAGTTATTGTAGAAGCAGATATGTTCATGATAAGCATGGAGGTGGTGGTAGAGTTTGAGGTGGTGGTAGAGTTTGAGGTGGTGGTAGAGTTTGAGGTGGTGGTAGAGTTTGAGGTGGTGGTAGAGTTTGAGGTTTGTTGTAGAGTTTGAGGTGGTGGTAGAGTTTGAGGTGGTGGTAGAGTTTGAGGTGTTGATAGAGTTTGAGGTTTGTTGTAGAGTTTGAGGTGGTGGTAGAGTTTGAGGTGGTGGTAGAGTTTGAGGTGGTGGTAGAGTTTGAGGTGGTGGTAGAGTTTGAGGTGGTGGTAGAGTTTGAGGTGGTGGTAGAGTTTGAGGTGGTGGTAGAGTTTGAGGTGGTGGTAGAGTTTGAGGTTTGTTGTAGAGTTTGAGGTGGTGGTAGAGTTTGAGGTTTGTTGTAGAGTTTGAGGTGGTGGTAGCTTGTGTGGTGGTTGCGGTAGTGTTTGTAATGGTAGTGTTTGTGGTGAACTTAAATGAAAGACGTAAAATGGCCTGAAAAGTATGTCAGATAAAACAAAGGGCTTCATGAGTGTTGAAATCTTCACAAGACAGACAGATGCTGGGGAAGGGGGTGAGGAGAATTGATCATTAGTGGTGCAGACAGACAGATGCTGGGGGAGGGGGGGAGGAGAATTGATCATTAGTGGTGCAGACAGACAGATGCTGGGGGAGGGGGTGAGGAGAATTGATCATTAGTGGTGCAGACAGACAGATGCTGGGGGAGGGGGGGGGGAGGAGAATTGATCATTAGTGGTGCAGACAGACGGATGCTGGGAGAGGGAGTGAGGAGAATTGATCATTAGTGGTGCAGACAGACAGATGCTGGGGGAGGGGGTGAGGAGAATTGATCATTAGTGGTGCAGACAGACAGATGCTGGGGGAGGGGGGGAGGAGAATTGATCATTAGTGGTGCAGGCAGACAGATGCTGGGGGAGGGGGTGAGGAGAATTGATCATTAGTGGTGCAGACAGACGGATGCTGGGAGAGGGAGTGAGGAGAATTGATCATTAGTGGTGCAGACAGACAGATGCTGGGGGAGGGGGTGAGGAGAATTGATCGTTAGTGGTGCAGACAGACAGATGCTGGGGGAGGGAGTGAGGAGAATTGATCGTTAGTCGTGCAGACAGACGGATGCTGGGGGAGGGGGTGAGGAGAATTGATCGTTAGTGGTGCAGACAGACATGGCACATTCTACTTCCAATGCATTAACACAGATCCATCAAACTGTTGGATCTTCTTGTCGTGAAATGTATCATCTGATGCCTCGCTTTATTTTTCAGATGGTAGAGGACAAGGTTTTGTGTCTGCAGAAAAAGGTAGGTCACCATCTTCATCATCTACTGCATCTTTTTTCAAACCTCCAGTCAGACCATCTCATGTGCTAGCAGACATGTTCACTGTCATGTGGCTGTCTGTGTCAGACCATCTCGTGTGCTAGCAGACATGTTCACTGTCATGTGGCTGTCTGTGTCAGACCATCTCATGTGCTAGCAGACATGTTCACTGTCATGTGGCTGTCTGGGTCAGACCATCTCATGTGCTAGCAGACATGTTCACTGTCATGTGGCTGTCTGTGTCAGACCATCTCGTGTGCTAGCAGACATGTTCACTGTCATGTGGCTGTCTGTGTCAGACCATCTCATGTGCTAGCAGACATGTTCACTGTCATGTGGCTGTCTTGGTCAGACCATCTCATGTGCTAGCAGACATGTTCACTGTCATGTGGCTGTCTGCGTCAGACCATCACACGTGCTAGCAGACATGTTCACTGTCATGTGGCTGTCTGTGTCAGACCATCACACGTGCTAGCAGACATGTTCACTGTCATGTGGCTGTCTGTGTCAGACCATCTCATGTGCTAGCAGACATGTTCACTGTCATGTGGCTGTCTGTGTCAGACCATCGCATGTGCTAGCAGACATGTTCACTGTCATGTGGCTGTCTGTGTCAGACCATCTCATGTGCTAGCAGACGTGTTCACTGTCATGTGGCTGTCTGTGTCAGACCATCTCATGTGCTAGCAGACATCTTCACTGTCATGTGGCTGACTGTGTCAGACCATCCTATGTGCTAGCAGACATGTTCACTGTCATGTGGCTGTCTGTGTCAGACCATCTCATGTGATAGCAGACATGTTCACTGTCATGTGGCTGTCTGTGTCAGACCATCTCATGTGCTAGCAGACATGTTCACTGTTATGTGGCTGTCTGTGTCAAACCATCACACGTGCTAGCAGACATGTTCACTTACTCACTCCTATTCTACCCTTAGGGATGTAGAAGTCTTTCTTGAATATACTTGTAATGTCGAGTGAGCTGGCAAACAGATCATTGACCTATTGTTTCTTTTGCATGGTGGAGAGGCTGTCTCCTTTTTGGTCTTCATCTAGGTCACATTTGGGTAGGAATTTCGTTAGCTTAAGAATGTTTGCCTGGACATCGACTGATAGCCTGCTCTTTTTGATGTTCAACTGCCAAAGACTATTTACGTACATATCATGTACATGGGACCTCCAAGTTTACCGGCCATCCTCGATAGCACTATCTCACCTTCCATAAGACGTTTTAAACTTGCCATATTCGAATACTCACCGTTTTGCGCATGTTGGCCACTTTAGATGCAAGCCTTTCAACTATTGTAGTATAGTGACCACAAACATGTCTGAATATCCATTTCTAAAGCCCATCTCTCTGTTTAAATCAAATTCTAGGTTCAAGAACTAGAACAACTGGTCTTAGACAAGAATGTCGAGCTCCAAGAAGCTCGTGCACATGTCAGCTTCCTGGAAAAGGATATCGAGAAACCAAGTCAACGTGACATGAAGACAAGACTCACCGAGTTATCCTCACTTACAAGTGGCAGCTCTGGTAACAAATGTGCTTTTATCAAACCTGTTTTCGTGTGCTGAACAATTAGGTGTTACGAATAGATTCAATTTCTCTGTTTTGTTATATTTAAAACAAGTGTGCGATTGAGAACATAATATAGCCAATGGTTTTGATACCATTTCAAAATAGGATTGAACAGCGACGGTTTAAAATAGTAAGTGTACTTTCGAGGCTTGTCCGTCGGAACGACTTGACTTTGGGAGACCCCGTCCATATCAGTGGATGGTAAGAATTCACCTCTGGCTGTTCATGTGGATGGCTCCATCACCCATACAGAATGGTCCAGAACTTGGAACCGTACACAACAGGATGGGGACGACAACGGTGATGTAAAGGCGTAGCTTACCTTTTTCTTCAAATAATTGGCGTGGGCAATAAACAAAACTCTTAGAGAGCTGCGGAATAAAGGTATACACCCCAGTATAACCTTCACAGTGTGCAGACTAGGTTTTTATCCCCCGCCCCCATTTTCTCCACAGAAAAAGATAGGTCTTTACATGTGTTCGAACCCGTGCCCCCCACCCCACCTCCCCCACCCACTCTGAAATCATAGACACCAGACAGACACAGAAAACATAGCCACCAGACACAAAATACATAGCCACCAGACAGAAAATATAGCAACCAGACACAGAAAATATATGTCTGGTGTATGTCTTGGTAGTCAACATTTTATGGATCCATAGATCGCAGGTTCGAGTTAAACAAACTGAATTTGTTTTTCTCTTTTTCAAAATTGTATGAAAAAAAATGAAAGCAACCTTCTTATTGTACTTTGATCGACGTTTGAAAATGTCCGTCATTATTGACAGGTAATTGCTAGAATATAAATGTGTGTGTGTGTGCCAACTTACCTGAACGGAAGGACCACATTAACCGTGTCGTGAAATGCCAGATCTAGTCCCCTACTGAACTCATGTGATCACAGTTTTGAAAATATTTCTAGCTGCTAGGGGTATATTCCTGAGGATGTGCAAATATTGGTGAATCGGTACGACATAGAACCTTGAAACGTTGTTGTCAAGGTCTTGTATGGTCCCTCAGTATTGTCTCTCGCCCTGAGACGCTTAAAATGAGCTTCGTTGTTTCCTTCTATGGCAACTTTGATACTTCTGAGATTTGAGGCTACTCGCGTGTCAAAGGAATCCACTCTGCATACAGGACTAGGGTATTCAAATGTCATGTATTCAATAATGTCTATAGGTTCTGAACTTCAACTATGCCAAATTTGGTTCTAAACTGGTGAGAGTTTAGAATTGTGTAAGGAAGAAACAAGCCGACATACTTTGAACTCACCAAAATGTATCCTAATTTAGGCTTTAAAAGAAGAAGACATATTTAGTTGAAAAGCTAATCCCCTTAGAAGTAGACACCTTCTGAGTTGGCAAACGTCTCCCAGCTGTGCTCCTACTGGTGGTTGTATTTCTGGAAGTCATTTGGGGAGATCTCCTTCAGGCGCGTTTCTTTCGATTTCTTTTGGTGTCTTCAAATCTAGTCCTTTGGAGTTCTGTCCACGCATCGCACATCATCCAGGGTGTGTTACTCTGCCACGTCATTGTATTGATTCTACACGCCCCCTCTACTCCCCAAATATCGCTTCCGGCGATTTTAGACTCCTCTTTCTACGGTTGTATATATATATATATATATACGAGGCGTGTTCAAATGAAACCGTACCTAACTGCAACAAGTAAATATACGTACGATGCGCATGATGTTACTTCTGAAGTAAACAGCATATAACAACCGTCAAGTTTGCAAAATTTAATTATCTTCCGACTCATAGTTTCCTCAGCATACCGTTGAAAACATGACGAGTCTGATACGGAATCCGTCCAAGTTATTCAGCGAGCGGTAAATACGGTTTATAACAGCTGAAGGATGTCGACCAGTTGACATTCATCACAGAATACAGGCAGTGTATGGGGACAAAAGTGTGTCGAAGACAACAGTGAAGAACTGGACAACGATGTTTAAAGAAGGACGTGAACCAACTACCATCCGAATCTAGGTTAGTCGCATATTGTTGCGTCGAAAGATGCCATCGCCAAAATTGATGCAGCAATTCGGGTGGACCGTCGCCGGAGCTTATGTTCGCCACAGTTTTGTCACCATACCCTGCCTGCATTCTGCGATGAATGTCAACTGGTCGACCTCCTTCAGCTGTTAAAAACCGAATCACCGCTCGCTGATCAACTCTGAACGGACTCCGTATCACACCCGTCATGTTTTCAACGGTCTGCTGAGGAAACTATTAGTCGGAGGTTAATGAAAACTTGACGGTTGGTATGTGCTGTTTACCATTCACTTGGTGCAGTTAGGTACGGTTTTATTTGAACACGCCTTGAATATATATATATATATATATATATATATACGTCAATACAGTGGTATAAACATGTTTGAATAACATGTGGAATAACAAGTAAGTATTGTACGTGTTTTCTTGTGGTGTTCGTGTGTTCTTGTGGTGTTCGTGTGTTCTTGTGGTGTTCGTGTCTTCATGTGGTGTTCGTGTCTTCTTGTGGTGTTCGCGTGTTCTTGTGGTGTTCGTGTCTTCTTGTGGTGTTCGTGTCTTCTTGTGGTGTTCGTGTGTTCTTGTGGTGCTCTTGTGGTGTTCGTGTGTTCTTGTGGTGTTTTTGTGGTGTTCTTGTGGTGTTCTTGTGGTGTTCTTGTGGTGTTCTTGTGGTGTTCGTGTGTTCTTGTGGTGTTCTTGTGGTGTTCTTGTGGTGTTCGTGTGTTCTTGTGGTGTTCGTGTGTTCTTGTGGTGTTCTTGTGGTGTTCGTGTGTTCTTGTGGTGTTCGTGTGTTCTTGTGGTGTTCTTGTGGTGTTCTTGTGGTGTTCTTGTGGTGCTCGTGTGTTCTTGTAGTGTTTGTGTGTTCTTGTGGTGTTCGTGTGTTCTTGTGGTGTTTGTGTGTTCTTGTGGTGTTCGTGTGTTCTTGTGGTGTTCGTGTGTTCTTGTGGTGTTCGTGTGTTCTTGTGGTGTTCGTGTGTTCTTGTGGTGTTCGTGTTTTCTTTTGGTGTTCGTGTGTTCTTCTGGTGTTTGTGTGTTCTTGTGGTGTTCGTGTGTTCTTGTGGTGTTCGTGTGTTCTTGTGGTGTTCGTGTGTTCTTGTGGTGTTCGTGTTTTTTTGTGGTATTCGTGTGTTCTTGTGGCTTTCGCGTGTTTTTGTGGTGTTCGTATGTTCTTGTGGTGTTCGTGTGTTCTTGTGGTATTCGTGTGTTCTTGTGGTGTTCGTGTGTTCTTGTGGTGTTCGTGTGTTTTTGTATCGCCAGTAAGTGTTGCATACAGAGCGCTCTTTTGTATTTATTAAGTGAGTGTTTTGTCTGTTCTAGACGTTGCTGCTGATGTCCAGTGGAACGACCTGGATCTGGAGATCACAGCGCCACCTACCACACAGAACAAAGAGCGAGCACTCGCTGACAACTCTGTAGTGAAAGGTTACAACTTGACTACACAACCCATGGAAGTGGTGTCAGAATACCTCAACCACATCTTAAATAGCGTCAGCGATGCCAGACGACATTCATTCCGGACAACAGTCACAAAAAACATCAATACTACTGAGGTCCCGAGTAGCTCTTGCTGCAGAAATTCATCAGTGGATTCCATGGCCTCTTGCCAGCATGAGAATGGTTACTACGACGATATCAATATTACGGAGAAGTTAAACACGGTTTCTGTGGGATCTGCAAGTCCCCCATATTCACTTCTGACTTGCAGAAGTCAACGACGCGCCACTGCTCCATACACATCATTCGAGGTTTGTCAAAAAGTGAAGGCGTACAGACATCACGCTGACGCCACAATATTTGACCCACAATTCCTCAACTTGCATCCGTCTCGCTCGTGCATCTCAGCTCCCAGAGTCGGGAGAAACCCGTGTGAATTGGGGAATAGTTTCAAAGTGACTAGATGCAGGGCCTCTACCAACATCAGACACGGTAACAAAAAGGTGTTCCCTGCCTTCAGAAACAAGAACTACTCAAACCCAACCTGCACTCTCAGAAATAAGCAGCTCTATGTCGGTCTTGTAGACTCGTCCCGCACATCAGATATACTCACTGGCAGCAAATGCAGTCTGCGTCATCTCACGAATAATTACGTACGCATGCCTAGGTTAAACTCTGCTAAGGCAAGTAGCCATATCCATCGCCTTACCGACAGAACATTCTAGACGGGAGCGTCCACTACTTGCTCGTGCGGCTTCGACACCTTCTGACATATACAGTACACCATCTGTAATTTCAGGTATAATTTTGATACCTTCTTTTTCCAGTTAGCGAATGGCAAAAGAGCATTCAACTGACCACAGCTGGGGACGCGTGTAAGCCTGACATGAAGGCACAGGGAAAGAGCATAACATACTGGCAAGACGAAGCTATAGATCGATCCAAGTGGAGATGTACCAGGAAGAGCCAACTCGTGTTGGGTGAAAAGATGTTACTTCCACATCGAAAAGTGAAGCGACAGTGTATCATGGAGAAAGAAAACCCAAATTGTATGATGAGAGCAATCCACGGTCGCATCATTATATAATCAGCCATGACTGAAGAAGAATCAGCAATCTTGATCTTTGCATGTCGGCTACATTTTGAACCTCATCATAACATTTCACACCGCTATTAACTTTACTACTTTATACTAGTTTAGAAGACTCTACAGTCTGTTGTTATCACTAATGTAAAATTTGTCAAAATGTTATAGTCTTTATTGATTAGTCGCCCTTGCTGACTTGTAACTTGAATCGATAGTTTGTTTACACAAACTTTCATTTTTATAGATTATCATTTGACTTTTGTCTCCCCTGTTCTTGGCTGTATATTGTCTGCAGCATTATCAGGCTCTTGACCTTAGTACCAATGGCGCGTGGTGCTCCGTGCTGGTGTGGTCATTGTGTGCTCCCTACAGAGCATCCAATTTCTACGGCCTCAGAGAAAGACATATTTTTCTCATTTTCTCATTAAACATAGTGGTTTGGGGCTTCATGTTCTTGTGCCTGAAAACAGGTTTGGTTAGTGCAAATACCTCTTATGTCTGCAATGTCCAGCTGGCCCAGTTCATCCACTCATCTCCAACTTGTGACCAATGTCCAGCTGCCTCAATATCTTACTCCATCTCCAACTTGTGACCAATGTCCAGCTGCCTCAATACCTTACTCCATCTCCAACTTGTGACCAATGTCCAGCTGCCTCAATACCTTACCCCATCTCCAACTTGTGACCAATGTCCAGTTGGCCCAGTTCATCCACTCCTCTCCAACTTATGACCAATGTCCAGCTGCCTCAATACCTTACCCCATCTCCAACTTGTGACCAATGTCCAGTTGGCCCAGTTCATCCACTCATCTCCAACTTGTGACCAATGTCCAGCTGCCTCAATACCTTACTCCATCTCCAACTTGTGACCAATGTCCAGCTGCCTCAATACCTTACCCCATCTCCAACTTGTGACCAATGTCCAGTTGGCCCAGTTCATCCACTCATCTCCAACTTGTGACCAATGTCCAGCTGCCTCAATACCTTACTCCATCTCCAACTTGTGAACAATGTCCAGCTGCCTCAATACCTTACCCCATCTCCAACTTGTGACCAATGTCCAGTTGGCCCAGTTCATCCACTCATCTCCAACTTGTGACCAATGTCCAGCTGCCTCAATACCTTACTCCATCTCCAACTTGTGATCAATGTCCAGCTACCTCAATACCTTACTCCATCTCCAACTTGTGACCAATGTCCAGCTGCCTCAATACCTTACCCCATCTCCAACTTGTGACCAATGTCCAGCTGCCTCAATACCTTACCCCATCTCCAACTTGTGACCAATGTCCAGCTGCCTCAATACCTTACTCCATCTCCAACTTGTGATCAATGTCCAGCTGCCTCAATACCTTACTCCATCTCCAACTTGTGACCAATGTCCAGCTGCCTCAATACCTTACCCCATCTCCAACTTGTGACCAATGTCCAGCTGCCTCAATACCTTACCCCATCTCCAACTTGTGACCAATGTCCAGCTGCCTCAATACCTTACCCCATCTCCAAACTGTACCAGACAAAGTCTTCCAACTAAACTACTCGTTTCTTTAGTCGACCTAGTGTCGAGACGGTGATTGACCTTGGCACGCATTCAGTCAGCCTTTGTTCTTAGAGTTGCCAGCCCAATCTCCCCTGTCCTAAACGTCCATGCTCCAGCCGAAACTGTCACATAAGTTACAAAAAGTATACACCATTCTAGAGTTTTTGACAAAAATATGAGAAAAAATCTGTGAAACAGATGGCAAGCAGGTTACATTCAAGGAATCTTAGAAAATGGTATGCTGGCTTTATGGAAAGGCTGCTGTTTATAATTGTAAATGTACAGATAAACGCTTTGAAAGATTGAAAACAAACCAACGAAAATCATGAAAAGTCAGTGACTAATTTTAATAATTCAGTCCCCCATGAAATTCGCATTTCTCGCCCGAATCTGCTGACTTGATAAAAGATCAGCTGGACATAGTTGACCCCAAAGCGTATGAACAATCTTGGCGACTTGTCTGGCAAAATCAAGCCGCTTCCATGTTGAGCGAGGGCAGCTTTCATTGCCTGCAGGTTGATGCTTATCATGTCAAGGCTCCTTAGAAGAGTGCTTGTGCTGACTCGGGCATTGGAAAGAGGTTAATGCAGGACGGACCGAGAGAAGAACATGTGTCGTGTTGCATCAAATATTTACAGTGCTACACTGATGTCAAGGTACAGCGGGTCTAAAAGTTGGAATTGTAAAGTTTCCAGACATCTGTTCTCCCCATAACCATGCAATGACCGTGGTAAGGTTGTACGGTCAGCTGGTCACGATACCTGCGGTCGCCATGGTCACGGTATTGTAAACGAAGATCTTCATTGTTGCGTAGAGGGAGCAGAGGCGTGACTCCAGATGGGTGACTGAGGGTGAGATGATTATCATCTTCATGAATAGAACTGATTTATTATTTGCTTGTCACAGTTTTTTAGTCAACAGATATAACGTCCCCACTTAGGCGCCTCAGTAGTAGTCTGTCACATTGAGCACTGGCTCATCCCTACCATGTGAGGTCTCGTCCCTACCACGTGAGGTTTCGTCCCTACCACGTGAGGCCTTGTCTCTACCACGGGATGGCTCGTCTCTACCACGTGAGGTCTCGTCCCTACCACGTGAGGTCTCGTCCCTACCACGCGAGGGCTCGTCCTCGTCCTCGTCCCTACCACGTGACGGTTCGTCCCTACCACGTGACGGCTCGTCCCTACCACGTGATGGCTCGACCCTACCACGTGAGGTCTCGTCCCTACCACGTGAGGGCTCGTCCCTACCACGTGAGGGCTCGTCCTCGTCCCTACCACGTGACGGCTCGTCCCTACCACGTGACGGCTCGTCCCTACCACGTGAGGGTTCGTCCCTACCACGTGACGGCTCGTCCCTACCACGTGAGGGCTCGTCCCTACCACGTGACGGCTCGTCCCTACCACGTGAGGGTTCGTCCCTACCACGTGACGGCTCGTCCCTACCACGTGAGGGCTCGTCCCTACCACGTGACGGCTCGTCCCTACCACGTGAAAGATCGTTAACCCAGGTCTGGATACAATAGACACGCATTTATCAAACCATCAGTTTTAGAATTCCTGTAACCACAGAGAAAATTGGCCGAGAAATGAACACATACCCCTCGCTAGGCAGTGCTAGATGCTACGTTTTCCCGCAGCAAGATCATGATAGCGGACAGATTAAGCTGAGAACTGTGCTTCTGTCACACGTCGACGTCATATAATATATTAGAAGGTGAGAACATTATTAGACTTTCCTTTTATCGACGTCAAGTAGAGTTTACATACAGACTTGTGGCTACAGACTTGTGGCTACAGACTTGTGGCTACAGACTTGTGGCTACAGACTTGTGGCTACAGACTTGTGGCTACAGACTTGTGGCTATAGACTTGTGGCTACAGACTTGTGGCTACAGACTTGTGGCTACAGACTTGTGGCTACAGACTTGTGGCTACAGACTTGTGGCTATAGACTTGTGGCTACAGACTTGTGGCTATATACTTGTGGCTACAGACTTGTGGCTACAGACTTGTGGCTACAGACTTGTGGCTACAGACTTGTGGCTACAGCTTTGTATGCGATGCTCTTTTTGAAATAACAAATCAATTCTAAACTCAAGATGTCTCTGTTCTGTCAGTGCCCTAAGCTCATGTTTAGTCTGGTGACGTGTTAATATAGCACCAGCACTGGTTGCGATTGTGTGGTGTGGCAGCGAAGGTTAGCTGTAGTGGACCTCCAATATACTCTGTCTCTTGTCTTGACGGTACACTCCAGACTGACATTAGTTCATCTTTTGATGTGGCTCTCCCACTTACAGCGCTGCCCGCCGCCGTCCGCCGACCTTCAACATTCCTCACCAGTAATGTTTTCAATAAAGTATCGTGTCTTTTTATATGACCGAATATTTGACTTGCCTAATTTTAATGATTCTACCCATGCCTACTCTCGTCAGGACGTCTCTACCCATGCCTACTCTCGTCAGGACGTCTCTACCCATGCCTACTCTCGTCAGGACGTCTCTACCCATGCCTACTCTCGTCAGGTTGTCTCTACCCATGCCTACTCTCGTCAGGACGTCTATACCCATGTCTACTCTCGTCAGGACGTCTCTACCCATGCCTACTCTCGTCAGGAATTCTCTACCCATGCCTACTCTCATCAGGACGTCTCTACCCATGCCTACTCTCGTCAAAACGTCTCTACCCATGCCTACTCTCGTCATGACGTCTCTACCCATGCCTACTCTCGTCATGATGTCTCTACCCATGCCTACTCTCGTCAGAACGTCTCTACCCATGCCTACTCTCGTCAGAACGTCTCTACCCATGCCTACTCTCGTCAGGACGTCTCTACCCATGCCTACTCTCGTCAGAACGTCTCTACCCATGCCTACTCTCGTCAGGACGTCTCTACCCATGCCTACTCTCGTCATGAGGTCTCTACCCATGCCTACTCTCGTCAGGACGTCGCTTTTAGTTTTTCTCTGTCCACGAAATGCGACACATTCTTCTGTAAAACAACATTTCGAGGGCCTCTATTTTGTTTTCCATCTATTTATTCATAGTCCATGTTTCTGCCCCATAAACAATGTTGAATATATATATAGAACACATACATGTGTATGTGTATGTATGTGCGGGTTTGCGCCCTATTGCACCCATGTGCGGATCACACTCTGTATGTTTACGTGTTGAACTGGCACATCAACTCGTAGAAATCGTAAGACAAGAAAAAGGCAACCACAACCAGGTTGGAAAACGGGTCGTTATGTGGCGTATTGTTCTAGTTATGTCTTTAGTGGCTGTACCAACCTCAGGTCCTGTTTTTGTTACGTCATTTGAGGCTGTACCAACCTCAGGTCCTGTTTTTGTTACGTCATTCGTAGATGTACCAACCTCAGGTCCTGTTTTTGTTACGTGATTTGAGGCTGTACCAACCTCAGGTCCTGTTTTTGTTACGTGATTTGAGGCTGTACCAACCTCAGGTCCTGTTTTTGTTACGTCATTCGTAGATGTACCAACCTCAGGTCCTGTTTTTGTTACGTGATTTGAGGCTGTACCAACCTCAGGTCCTGTTTTTGTTACGTCATTCGAGGCTGTACCAACCTCAAGTCCTGTTTTTGTTACGTCATTTGAGGCTGTACCAACCTCAGGTCCTGTTTTTGTTACGTCATTCGTAGATGTACCAACCTCAGGTCCTGTTTTTGTTACGTGATTTGAGGCTGTACCAACCTCAGGTCCTGTTTTTGTTACGTGATTTGAGGCTGTACCAACCTCAGGTCCTGTTTTTGTTACGTCATTTGAGGCTGTACCAACCTCAGGTCCTGTTTTTGTTACGTCATTTGAGGCTGTACCAACCTCAGGTCCTGTTTTTGTTACGTGATTTGAGGCTGTACCAACCTCAGGTCCTGTTTTTGTTACGTGATTTGAGGCTGTACCAACCTCAGGTCCTGTTTTTGTTACGTGATTTGAGGCTGTACCAACCTCAGGTCCTGTTTTTGTTACGTGATTTGAGGCTGTACCAACCTCAGGTCCTGTTTTTGTTACGTGATTTGAGGCTGTACCAACCTCAGGTCCTGTTTTTGTTACGTCATTTGAGGCTGTACCAACCTCAGGTCCTGTTTTTGTTACGTCATTTGAGGCTGTACCAACCTCAGGTCCTGTTTTTGTTACGTGATTTGAGGCTGTACCAACCTCAGGTCCTGTTTTTGTTACGTGATTTGAGGCTGTACCAACCTCAGGTCCTGTTTTTGTTACGTCATTTGAGGCTGTACCAACCTCAAGTCCTGTTTTTGTTACGTCATTTGAGGCTGTACCAACCTCAAGTCCTGTTTTTGTTACGTCATTTGAGGCTGTACCAACCTCAAGTCCTGTTTTTGTTACGTCATTCGAGGCTGTACCAACCTCAAGTCCTGTTTTTGTTACGTCATTTGAGGCTGTACCAACCTCAGGTCCTGTTTTTGTTACGTCATTTGAGGCTGTACCAACCTCAGGTCCTGTTTTTGTTACGTCATTTGAGGCTGTACCAACCTCAGGTCCTGTTTTTGTTACGTCATTCGAGGCTGTACCAACCTCAGGTCCTGTTTTTGTTACGTCATTCGTAGATGTACCAACCTCAGAGTTTCTGTCTGTCTGCATGTGATATATATGTGTTTGACAACACGTGTGTTTGTATACCTTTCTGTTTGTGTAAGTGTATGATTATACCTGTGTGTCTGTCATCTGTGTATGTGTGTGTGTGTTTTATTTTTGTGTATGTTTGTCCGTTTTCTGTGGCTGCGATGTGTTTGATTGAAACCTACAATCTAGCCTTGAACCCTGAATCGTATGAGACATTTGGAGGTATGCCTGGGTTCTGCCAGTTGTACATCATGGTGGATGCTTGTTTCTTGATGAGTTGATTCAGGCGCATTGCATCTTCCATGCTAGCTACACCCAACCTGAATTGTTTAATACAGCATGGAAGAGCGGGTAAGAAAGTTGATGGATACAACACTGAAGGTGAGAGGTGATGTAGATGGATACAAGACAGAAGATGTAAGTAGATGGATACAAGACAGAAGATGTAAGTAGATGGATACAAGACAGAAGATGTAAGTAGATGGATACAAGACAGAAGATGTAAGTAGATGGATACAAGACAGAAGATGTAAGTAGATGGATACAAGACAGAAGATGTAAGTAGATGGATACAAGACAGAAGATGTAAGTAGATGGATACAAGACAGAAGATGTAAGTAGATGGATACAAGACAGAAGATGTAAGTAGATGGATACAAGATGTAAGTAGATGGATACAAGACAGAAGATGTAAGTAGATGGATACAAGACAGAAGATGTAAGTAGATGGATACAAGACAGAAGATGTAAGTAGATGGATACAAGACAGAAGATGTAAGTAGATGGATACAAGACAGAAGATGTAAGTAGATGGATACAAGACAGAAGATGTAAGTAGATGGATACAAGACAGAAGATGTAAGTAGATGGATACAAGACAGAAGATGTAAGTAGATGGATACAAGACAGAAGATGTAAGTAGATGGATACAAGACAGAAGATGTAAGTAGATGGATACAAGACAGAAGATGTAAGTAGATGGATACAAGACAGAAGATGTAAGTAGATGGATGTACGATTCAAGGTGAGAGGAGGAGAGTGATAAGGCTTTCTATTTGAGATTTCCTGATGCGAGCTTGAGTCAAGTTCTACCATGGGCTGCAGTATATGTACCTTTTGGCATATCCGCTTTCAGCATATCTGTTTTTGTTTTGCTGTCCCCAGTCTTCCCTATAAGGTCAGAGTCTTCCCTATAAGGTCAGAGTCTTCCCTCTCCTATATGATCAGTCTTCCCTATAAGGTCAAAGTCTTCCCTATAAGGTCAGAGTCTTCCCTCTCCTATATGATCAGTCTTCCCTATAAGGTCAGAGTCTTCCCTATAAGGTCAGAGTCTTCCCTATAAGGTCAGAGTCTTCCCTATAAAGTCAGAGTCTTCCCTATAAGGTCAGAGTCTTCCCTATAAAGTCAGAGTCTTCCCTATAAGGTCAGAGTCTTCCCTATAAGGTCAGAGTCTTCCCTATAAGGTCAGAGTCTTCCTTATAAGGTCAGAGTCTTCCCTCTCCTATATGATCAGTCTCCCCTATAAGGTCAGAGTCTTCCCTATAAGGTCAGAGTCTTCCTTATAAGGTCAGAGTCTTCCCTCTCCTATATGATCAGTCTTCCCGATAAGGTCAGAGTCTTCCCTATAAGGTCAGAGTCTTCCCTATAAGGTCAGAGTCTTCCCTCTCCTATATGATCAGTCTTCCCTATAAGGTCAGAGTCTTCCCTATAAGGTCAGAGTCTTCCCTATAAGGTCAGAGTCTTCCCTATAAGGTCAGAGTCTTCCCTATAAGGTCAGAGTCTTCCCTATAAGGTCAGAGTCTTCCTTATAAGGTCAAAGTCTTCCCTCTCCTATAAGGTCAGAGTCTTCCCTATAAGGTCAGAGTCTTCCTTATAAGGTCAGAGTCTTCCCTCTCCTATATGATCAGTCTTCCCTATAAGGTCAGAGTCTTCCCTATAAGGTCAGAGTATTCCCTATAAGGTCAGAGTCTTCCCTATAAGGTCAGAGTCTTCCCTATAAGGTCAGAGTCTTCCCTATAAGGTCATAGTCTTCCTTATAAGGTCAGAGTCTTCCCTCTCCTATATGATCAGTCTCCCCTATAAGGTCAGAGTCTTCCCTATAAGGTCAGAGTCTTCCTTATAAGGTCAGAGTCTTCCCTCTCCTATATGATCAGTCTCCCCTATAAGGTCAGAGTCTTCCCTATAAGGTCAGAGTCTTCCTTATAAGGTCAGAGTCTTCCCTCTCCTATATGATCAGTCTTCCCGATAAGGTCAGAGTCTTCCCTATAAGGTCAGAGTCTTCCCTCTCCTATATGACCAGACTTCCCTATAAGGCCAGAGTTTTCCCTCTCCTAGATGACCAGTCTTCTCTATAAGGCCAGAGTCTTCCCTCTCCTAGATGACCAGACTTCCCTATAAGGCCAGAGTTTTCCCTCTCCTAGATGACCCGTCTTCCCTATAAGGCCAGAGTCTTCCCTCTCCTAGATGACCAGACTTCCCTATAAGGCCAGAGTTTTCCCTCTCCTAGATGACCAGACTTCCCTATAAGGCCAGAGTTTTCCCTCTCCTAGATGACCAGACTTCCCTATAAGGCCAGAGTTTTCCCTCTCCTAGATGACCAGTCTTCCCTATAAGGCCAGAGTTTTCCCTCTCCTAGATGACCAGTCTTACCGAAAGTCCCATCTACCTGGGCTATCTTGATGCTAATCCGGTAACCTTGCTAACGGCTTCGAATAAGAGAAAAACACCCGGCTATGGCGGTACTTCTCTCCTCCTCAAAGGCCAAACGCACATTAACACATGCCAAGTTTATATTTCCATTCTGGCTGCTTGGTTTTCTTTAGATTCATGTGACTCAGAAACGGATCTCAGAACTCGCTAACTTTCGCCCAATCTGGCAACCCTGTGCTGAGCCCATCTACCGATAATATCTGTATATTGACCACGACTTGTTGCCCTATCTACGCGGTGTCTATCCTTGACAACGCTTAGTTAACATTTATAAACATCCCCTGTAACTTGTTAACACTTGTTTTTACAAGGTAAGGTGGGTTCTCATAAAACATTCAATGTAGCAACATCATACCAGAAAAGTGATGGATATTAGCCCCCCTCCCCTTGAGTGCGCCCATGCTCCCAAATAAGTGCTGGTAATGATAAACACTTCATAGAGAACTGACCTCTGCAAATCAAAAGCGTTGATGTGTTCTAGATCTTTCCCAGTTATTGCATTATCCTTGAAATGTTTAGCATAATTGTGGAAGCCGATGCCACAGACATATCTGTAGACGTCTCTGACTGTCCAAGTGCGAGTAGATGGCCACAGTTTAGGCACGCTCTCGGGGCATTCAGTACTTCCCTTTCCGTCCAGACCGGAATCCATTGCCTGTGTATAATATGAAATGCAGTTGAGAGCAGTCAAAAACCGTTTTACGGTTGTTCAATGCGTTATATTCATTATAGCTTGTGACGTTTTTGAACTATTAAAACTACGTGAAATGAATGAGATCTGTACGATGTAGAATCCCATAGCTGTTGTCTCCTCGCTGGAATGACATTTCTGCTTTTGTGTATTTTAGATTTACAGATAATGATGTCATTGGAACGGCGTTAGACCTTCAAACAAGATGCCTAAATGACAAATTCCAGATTTCTACAGAATAATATTTGATTAATTTAGTTGAATTGATGAGTCAACAAGTGGGCCCATATCAAAGACTGCTGAACCTCATGCATACTACTCACATACTCCCAACCTAGAGGAGAGAGCGCTTCACAGGTCTGACAGATATCGTGGGTGAGAACAGCCTGGCTTACACAGAAATACAAGCCATAACTGAGAAATACATAGAGAGACACTAGCCTAGAAATAGATGGACCTTGGTGTGTAGATTGGTCAATGATAAAGGGAATGGGGGTGGGGTGGGTGCACGTAACTGACAACACTGACGGAAGGTTGTCAGTGGCAATCGAAACATTTTCAAGTGACGTCAGAGAAGAGCCAGGGTTCTTGACAGCTGCAGAACAATTACTTATGATGAATGAAACCGGGGGGGGGGGCGGGCGGGGGGGGGTGTCTTCTCACAGGCCGACTAGGTGGTGGCAGCGTGCAGGCCGACTAGGTGGTGGCAGCGTACAGGCCGACTAGGTGGTGGCAGCGTACAGGCCGACTAGGTTGTCTGGAAGCTGACATAAATCAGATCAGAAAGAACAACGTTAGGTACTCGCTAAACTATGCTCCCGATTCAGGAAGGAGAGGGGGGGGGGGGGTGAGGTGGTATCAGTAGATTCCTTCTCATTGCGACATACTTCAGCTAGCTCACATACTGGCTGGAGACACAGAACGTTGTCTCGACTTAATATATGTATAACTTATGAAGAGATCGTGAGGTTTATCAGGCGCAGATACAAGGACCGGGGATTAGCGGAGAACCCAGGAGGTTTATCATGCACAGATACAAGGACAGGGGATTAGCGGAGAACCAAGGAGGTTTATCAGGCGCAGATACAAGGACAGGGGATTAGCGGAGAATTACGAACAACAAAATGGCGCATACTACAAGCTAAACAGGACCCAAGAGTTTATGATTCCTCACAGGCCACAAGAAACTGTGATATCGTCTAGGCAACAAGTTCAAATTAAAACATATAGATGAATGTGTCGGCAGCACAGATAAAATGGCTGCTGAATATCTGCTGCAGTAGTGTCCAACATAGGAGTTACAGAGAAGACATATTTGGCCATCTTTCGTTCCATTAAGAGACAAGCTCTATGGAGATGCCGATGACTTCATGCGGACAACTGCTTTAGTTATGACAGTTTGAGAATTTTGTATACTTAATTAGGTAAACAAACACTTACTATGCCAAATAAAAAAATTAATTAAAAATACTTTCCGATCACATTTTACTACCAAAATTGCAGTATTGTATGTCAAAATGATTAAACTTTCATGTGGTCAAATAAAAGAAATTTCGAAATTTTAAAGAAAATACTCATTTTGAGGGGTTTAACCTGTCCTTAAGAGATATTCAAGTTGATGCCTGAAAGCATAAGAAGAAGAAGAAGAAGAAGAAGAAGAAGAAGAAGAAGATGAAGAAGAAGAAGGAGGAGAAGAAGAAGGATAAGAAGAAGAAAAATATTCTACGATAAATACTCCCGAGTGGTCCGCCGGGGTCTTTGTGTAGGACAAGGACAAGAATAGCACCACTGCCACACAGAGAGCAAGTCGTAAGAGGCGACTAACTGTATGACATGGCATAACACCGGCTATGGTTAGGTGTTTTTTTTAGAGCAGCATAGATGGCGCCTAACAAGCTGCGGGGCTACTTTGCTCTAGTGTTTGAGTCTATTAAGATGGACTCGCACATCGGTTAAGCACCCTCCGTAAGCGCTTGTCCCAGCGCAGCGGAGTATTAAGCTGCTCGAGCCTAGCCCGCTAAGTATGAAACCCTTCTCCTGGCTACATCCAGCTCATACCAGAGCTGGGACCTGCACAGGGGCATCTGCTCCTGTAGAAGTACAGGTCGACTAAGTGGGACCTGCACAGGGGCATCTGCTCCTGTAGAAGTACAGGAGCAAGAAGAACTGCTATATGGGATGAATGTTGCGAACACCGTGTTCTGCTCAAAGGTGCGTCTTCTCATGTTCATCTTATCTCGATTGGACGAGGACAAGGACATGCATGTAAACTGGATGTGGGGAAGACGCAACTCGGTACCACAGGATCAGGACGCTCTAGATTCCTTGGTCACGTTATCTGTCCGGCATGTACTTGACTTGACTTGACTTGACTTAAGTTAACGTTTTTAAACTGGTTTAGAAGACTACAGAGCCTGTATGCAACCAGATTCATTTACATTTCCTTTTTCTTAAAGCTATGCGCATCCAATCTGTTTTTCTATGTCTTTCCTTGCAGCATCTGTACAACATGATACCGACTCGTTTCCTTTGTAAGACTTCCCGTCAACAATTTATTCTTTTTCTGCTATGTCAGGGCAGACCCAGTCTTTCGGTTAGACCCAGTCTGTCCTGGGAGACTGCGAAGGTTTGGGATACTCCGGTTTCCAGAGTTGGCTGGTTTTGACTTTTGCACTGTCCTCTCAGACGCCCGATCTTACTGGACGGCCGTTCCTGCTGGGCGCCAATCTGATTTCAGTTTCCTGCAATGTAAGGATTGCTGGTTCATGGACTGTATGCAGTATCATCGTCCATGAGGCGTTATCGCCAACTTCATCTTGTCACCCATTCCAAATACAATGCCACTACTACGTGTGACTTAGAGTAACGGATGCTAGCTATTTCAGTCGCCACAAACCGCAGCATGACCTTCCCAGTAGATCGAGACACGCCCTCAAAGATATGACAGCCCCTATCCCCGCTGCTGACTGTCGTACATTCCGAAGCAAGAAATCAAGTCCGACATGATGATGACCCTCTCTAACCAGATCTCAGATAGCTACCTCAGAAATGATCAAGTATGACAAGATGATGACCCTCTCTAACCAGATCTTAGATAGCTACCTCAGAAATGATCGTCCGACATGATGATGACCCTCTCTAACCAGATCTCAGATAGCTACCTCAGAAATGATCAAGTATGACAAGATGATGACCCTCTCTAACCAGATCTCAGATAGCTACCTCAGAAATGATCGTCCGACATGATGATGACCCTCTCTAACCAGATCTCAGATAGCTATCTCAGAAATGAAGCCACTGCCCCATTCTCATACAGGAGGTTGGGGTCATTCTAGCAGAGAAGCTCAGGAAGATTTCTCACCTTAAAATGCTACAAAATCACTGATGTCATTCAATTGCCACGCATGCAGTGCCCCTAGTGCAGTATTCTACTTCCTGTGTAAACATACTGTGTTTGTTCAAGAGTCGTGTTTTCTTGTGCTTGGCCACGACAGCAGGTGAGCGTACATCAAATGGTGGGAGGGGTTTCGCTGATAATTAGGTCGAATATTGTATCAAGAGAGAAGGTCATAGAAGTTGAGAACAAAGAGAACACAACAGAAAGAAGATGACTACAACATGTTTATTAAACAGTTTAGTTTAGTCGAAGAATCAACGTCATTGCACACGGTTTAACTATGGCCATCTGTAGTTTAGACTATTGGCCATGGTTTAACCCATAAGTGCTCTCTTCTTCTCCATAGTTTTGGAGAATCTCAGATCAATGCACGAACTCCGTAGGACCGGCGAGGATCCCGTAACAGATTGAGTATTAACTGAATCTAGGCACCCAGAACCTGTCATATGGGCAACAAGTCGACTACAATACACATACACTACTTCTATACCTTCTCCAACACCTACACTAATTCTATACCTTCTTAAACACATACACTACTACTATACCTTCTCCCACACTACACCTACACTACTTCTATACCTTCTCCAACACCTACACTACTTCTATACCGTCACCTACACTACACATACACTACTTCTATACCTTCTCCCACACTACACCTAAACTACTTCTATACCTTCTCCCACACTACACCTACACTAATTCTATACCTTCTTAAACACATACACTACTTCTATACCTTCTCCCACACTACACCTACACTACTTCTATACCTCTGGGTCACGTCACAGACAATCAAGGTGGGAGCGCAAAGTAATCTGGGTGAGAGTCATCAGCAGCCACTCTTTAATATCCTTAATAATCTTCCACATGGTTACAGACTGGATAATGTGATGGAGTCAGACACGGATATCTACTCTCCAATAATCTTCCTCATGGTTACAGACTGGATGATGTGATGGAGTCAGACATGGATATCTACTCTCCAATAATCTTCCTCATGGTTACAGACTGGATGATGTGATGGAGTCAGACACGGATATCTACTCTCCAATAATCTTCCTCATGGTTACAGACTGGATAATGTGATGGAGTCAGACACTGATATCTACTCTCCAATAATCTTCCTCATGGTTACAGACTGGATGATGTGATGGAGTCAGACACGGATATCTACTCTCCAATAATCTTCCTCATGGTTACAGACTGGATGATGTGATGGAGTCAGACACGGATATCTACTCTCCAATAATCTTCCTCATGGTTACAGACTGGATAATGTGATGGAGTCAGACACTGATATCTACTCTCCAATAATCTTCCTCATGGTTACAGACTGGATGATGTGATGGAGTCAGACATGGATATCTACTCTCCAACAATCTTCCTCATGTTTACAGACTAGATGATGTGATGGAGTCAGACACGGATATCTACTCTCCAACAATCTTCCTCATGGTTACAGACTAGATGATGTGATGGAGTCAGTCACGGATATCTACTCTCCAACAATCTTCCTCATGGTTACAGACTAGATGATGTGATGGAGTCAGACACAGATATCTACTCTCCAACAATCTTCCTCGTGGTTACAGACTGGATTATGTGATGGAGTCAGACACGGATATCTACTCTCCAACAATCTTCCTCATGGTTACAGACTGGATTATGTGATGGAGTCAGACACGGATATCTACTATCTCCAACAATCTTCCTCATGGTTACAGACTGGATTATGTGATGGAGTCAGACACGGATATCTACTATCTCCAACAATCTTCCTCATGGTTACAGACTGGATGATGTGATGGAGTCAGACACGGATATCTACTCTCTCCAACAATCTTTCTCATGGTTACAGACTGGATGATGTGATGGAGTCAGACACGGATATCTACTCTCCAACAATCTTCCTCATGGTTACAGACTGGATGATGTGATGGAGTCAGACACGGATATCTACTCTCCAACAATCTTCCTCATGGTTACAGACTAGATGATGTGATGGAGTCAGACACGGATATCTACTATCTCCAACAATCTTCCTCATGGTTACAGACTGGATTATGTGATGGAGTCAGACACGGATATCTACTCTCCAACAATCTTCCTCATGGTTACAGACTGGATGATGTGATGGAGTCAGACACGGATATCTACTCTCCAACAATCTTCCTCATGGTTACAGACTGGATGATGTGATGGAGTCAGACACGGATATCTACTCTCCAACAATCTTCCTCATGGTTACAGACTGGATGATGTGATGGAGTCAGACACGGATATCTACTATCTCCAACAATCTTCCTCATGGTTACAGACTGGATGATGTGATGGAGTTAGACACGGATATCTACTATCTCCAACAATCTTCCTCATGGTTACAGACTGGATGATGTGATGGAGTCAGACACGGATATCTACTCTCCAACAATCTTCCTCATGGTTACAGACTGGATGATGTGATGGAGTCAGACACGGATATCTACTATCTCCAACAATCTTCCTCATGGTTACAGACTGGATGATGTGATGGAGTCAGACACGGATATCTACTCTCTCCAACAATCTTCCTCATGGTTAAAGACTGGATGATGTGATGGAGTCAGACACGGATATCTACTCTCCAACAATCTTCCTCATGGTTACAGACTGGATGATGTGATGGAGTCAGACACGGATATCTACTCTCCAACAATCTTCCTCATGGTTACAGACTGGATGATGTGATGGAGTCAGACACGGATATCTACTATCTCCAACAATCTTCCTCATGGTTACAGACTGGATGATGTGATGGAGTCAGACACGGATATCTACTATCTCCAACAATCTTCCTCATGGTTACAGACTGGATGATGTGATGGAGTCAGACACGGATATCTACTATCTCCAACAATCTTCCTCATGGTTACAGACTGGATGATGTGATGGAGTCAGACACAGATATCTACTCTCCAACAATCTTCCTCATGGTTACAGACTGGATGATGTGATGGAGTCAGACACGGATATCTACTCTCCAACAATCTTCCTCATGGTTACAGACTGGATGATGTGATGGAGTCAGACACGGATATCTACTCTCCAACAATCTTCCTCATGGTTACAGACTGGATGATGTGATGGAGTCAGACACGGATATCTACTCTCCAACAATCTTCCTCATGGTTACAGACTGGATGATGTGATGGAGTCAGACACGGATATCTACTCTCCAACAATCTTCCTCATGGTTACAGACTGGATGATGTGATGGAGTCAGACACGGATATCTACTCTCCAACAATCTTCCTCATGGTTACAGACTGGATGATGTGATGGAGTCAGACACGGATATCTACTATCTCCAACAATCTTCCTCATGGTTACAGACTGGATGATGTGATGGAGTCAGACACGGATATCTACTATCTCCAACAATCTTCCTCATGGTTACAGACTGGATTATGTGATGGAGTCAGACACGGATATCTACTATCTCCAACAATCTTCCTCATGGTTACAGACTGGATGATGTGATGGAGTCAGACACGGATATCTACTCTCTCCAACAATCTTTCTCATGGTTACAGACTGGATGATGTGATGGAGTCAGACACGGATATCTACTCTCCAACAATCTTCCTCATGGTTACAGACTGGATGATGTGATGGAGTCAGACACGGATATCTACTCTCCAACAATCTTCCTCATGGTTACAGACTAGATGATGTGATGGAGTCAGACACGGATATCTACTATCTCCAACAATCTTCCTCATGGTTACAGACTGGATTATGTGATGGAGTCAGACACGGATATCTACTCTCCAACAATCTTCCTCATGGTTACAGACTGGATGATGTGATGGAGTCAGACACGGATATCTACTCTCCAACAATCTTCATCATGGTTACAGACTGGATGATGTGATGGAGTCAGACACGGATATCTACTCTCCAACAATCTTCCTCATGGTTACAGACTGGATGATGTGATGGAGTCAGACACGGATATCTACTATCTCCAACAATCTTCCTCATGGTTACAGACTGGATGATGTGATGGAGTTAGACACGGATATCTACTATCTCCAACAATCTTCCTCATGGTTACAGACTGGATGATGTGATGGAGTCAGACACGGATATCTACTCTCCAACAATCTTCCTCATGGTTACAGACTGGATGATGTGATGGAGTCAGACACGGATATCTACTATCTCCAACAATCTTCCTCATGGTTACAGACTGGATGATGTGATGGAGTCAGACACGGATATCTACTCTCTCCAACAATCTTCCTCATGGTTACAGACTGGATGATGTGATGGAGTCAGACACGGATATCTACTCTCCAACAATCTTCCTCATGGTTACAGACTGGATGATGTGATGGAGTCAGACACGGATATCTACTCTCCAACAATCTTCCTCATGGTTACAGACTGGATGATGTGATGGAGTCAGACACGGATATCTACTATCTCCAACAATCTTCCTCATGGTTACAGACTGGATGATGTGATGGAGTCAGACACGGATATCTACTATCTCCAACAATCTTCCTCATGGTTACAGACTGGATGATGTGATGGAGTCAGACACGGATATCTACTATCTCCAACAATCTTCCTCATGGTTACAGACTGGATGATGTGATGGAGTCAGACACAGATATCTACTCTCCAACAATCTTCCTCATGGTTACAGACTGGATGATGTGATGGAGTCAGACACGGATATCTACTCTCCAACAATCTTCCTCATGGTTACAGACTGGATGATGTGATGGAGTCAGACACGGATATCTACTCTCCAACAATCTTCCTCATGGTTACAGACTGGATGATGTGATGGAGTCAGACACGGATATCTACTCTCCAACAATCTTCCTCGTGGTTACAGACTGGATGATGTGATGGAGTCAGACACGGATATCTACTCTCCAACAATCTTCCTCATGGTTACAGACTGGATGATGTGATGGAGTCAGACACGGATATCTACTCTCCAACAATCTTCCTCATGGTTACAGACTGGATGATGTGATGGAGTCAGACACGGATATCTACTATCTCCAACAATCTTCCTCATGGTTACAGACTGGATGATGTGATGGAGTCAGACACGGATATCTACTATCTCCAACAATCTTCCTCATGGTTACAGACTGGATGATGTGATGGAGTCAGACACGGATATCTACTATCTCCAACAATCTTCCTCATGGTTACAGACTGGATGATGTGATGGAGTCAGACACGGATATCTACTATCTCCAACAATCTTCCTCATGGTTACAGACTGGATTATGTGATGGAGTCAGACACGGATATCTACTCTCCAACAATCTTCCTCATGGTTACAGACTGGATGATGTGATGGAGTCAGACACGGATATCTACTCTCCAACAATCTTCCTCATGGTTACAGACTGGATGATGTGATGGAGTCAGACACGGATATCTACTCTCCAACAATCTTCCTCATGGTTACAGACTGGATGATGTGATGGAGTCAGACACGGATATCTACTCTCCAACAATCTTCCTCATGGTTACAGACTGGATGATGTGATGGAGTCAGACACGGATATATACTCTCCAACAATCTTCCTCATGGTTACAGACTGGATGATGTGATGGAGTCAGACACGGATATCTACTCTCCAACAATCTTCCTCATGGTTACAGACTGGATGATGTGATGGAGTCAGACACGGATATCTACTCTCCAACAATCTTCCTCATGGTTACAGACTGGATGATGTGATGGAGTCAGACACGGATATCTACTCTCCAATAATCTTCCTCATGGTTACAGACTAGATGATGTGATGGAGTCAGACTCGGATATCTACTATCTCCAACAATCTTCCTCATGGTTACAGACTGGATGATGTGATGGAGTCAGACACGGATATCTACTCTCCAACAATCTTCCTCATGGTTACAGACTGGATGATGTGATGGAGTCAGACACGGATATCTACTCTCCAACAATCTTCCTCATGGTTACAGACTGGATGATGTGATGGAGTCAGACACGGATATCTACTCTCCAACAATCTTCCTCATGGTTACAGACTGGATGATGTGATGGAGTCAGACACGGATATCTACTCTCCAACAATCTTCCTCATGGTTACAGACTGGATGATGTGATGGAGTCAGACACGGATATCTACTCTCCAACAATCTTCCTCATGGTTACAGACTGGATGATGTGATGGAGTCAGACACGGATATCTACTATCTCCAACAATCTTCCTCATGGTTACAGACTGGATGATGTGATGGAGTTAGACACGGATATCTACTATCTCCAACAATCTTCCTCATGGTTACCGACAGGATGATGTGATGGAGTCAGACACGGATATCTACTCTCCAACAATCTTCCTCATGGTTACAGACTGGATGATGTGATGGAGTCAGACACGGATATCTACTATCTCCAACAATCTTCCTCATGGTTACAGACTGGATGATGTGATTGAGTCAGACACGGATATCTACTCTCTCCAACAATCTTCCTCATGGTTACAGACTGGATGATGTGATGGAGTCAGACACGGATATCTACTCTCCAACAATCTTCCTCATGGTTACAGACTGGATGATGTGATGGAGTCAGACACGGATATCTACTCTCCAACAATCTTCCTCATGGTTACAGACTGGATGATGTGATGGAGTCAGACACGGATATCTACTATCTCCAACAATCTTCCTCATGGTTACAGACTGGATGATGTGATGGAGTCAGACACGGATATCTACTATCTCCAACAATCTTCCTCATGGTTACAGACTGGATGATGTGATGGAGTCAGACACAGATATCTCCTCTCCAACAATCTTCCTCATGGTTACAGACTGGATGATGTGATGGAGTCAGACACGGATATCTACTCTCCAACAATCTTCCTCATGGTTACAGACTGGATGATGTGATGGAGTCAGACACGGATATCTACTCTCCAACAATCTTCCTCATGGTTACAGACTGGATGATGTGATGGAGTCAGACACGGATATCTACTCTCCAACAATCTTCCTCATGGTTACAGACTGGATGATGTGATGGAGTCAGACACGGATATCTACTCTCCAACAATCTTCCTCATGGTTACAGACTGGATGATGTGATGGAGTCAGACACGGATATCTACTCTCCAACAATCTTCCTCATGGTTACAGACTGGATGATGTGATGGAGTCAGACACGGATATCTACTATCTCCAACAATCTTCCTCATGGTTACAGACTGGATGATGTGATGGAGTCAGACACGGATATCTACTATCTCCAACAATCTTCCTCATGGTTACAGACTGGATGATGTGATGGAGTCAGACACGGATATCTACTATCTCCAACAATCTTCCTCATGGTTACAGACTGGATTATGTGATGGAGTCAGACACGGATATCTACTCTCCAACAATCTTCCTCATGGTTACAGACTGGATGATGTGATGGAGTCAGACACGGATATCTACTCTCCAACAATCTTCCTCATGGTTACAGACTGGATGATGTGATGGAGTCAGACACGGATATCTACTCTCCAACAATCTTCCTCATGGTTACAGACTGGATGATGTGATGGAGTCAGACACGGATATCTACTCTCCAACAATCTTCCTCATGGTTACAGACTGGATGATGTGATGGAGTCAGACACGGATATCTACTCTCCAACAATCTTCCTCATGGTTACAGACTGGATGATGGGATGGAGTCAGACACGGATATCTACTCTCCAACAATCTTCCTCATGGTTACAGACTGGATGATGTGATGGAGTCAGACACGGATATCTACTCTCCAACAATCTTCCTCATGGTTACAGACTGGATGATGTGATGGAGTCAGACACGGATATCTACTCTCCAATAATCTTCCTCATGGTTACAGACTAGATGATGTGATGGAGTCAGACTCGGATATCTACTATCTCCAACAATCTTCCTCATGGTTACAGACTGGATGATGTGATGGAGTCAGACACGGATATCTACTCTCCAACAATCTTCCTCATGGTTACAGACTGGATGATGTGATGGAGTCAGACACGGATATCTACTCTCCAACAATCTTCCTCATGGTTACAGACTGGATGATGTGATGGAGTCAGACACGGATATCTACTCTCCAACAATCTTCCTCATGGTTACAGACTGGATGATGTGATGGAGTCAGACACGGATATCTACTCTCCAACAATCTTCCTCATGGTTACAGACTGGATGATGTGATGGAGTCAGACACGGATATCTACTCTCCAACAATCTTCCTCATGGTTACAGACTGGATGATGTGATGGAGTCAGACACGGATATCTACTATCTCCAACAATCTTCCTCATGGTTACAGACTGGATGATGTGATGGAGTTAGACACGGATATCTACTATCTCCAACAATCTTCCTCATGGTTACAGACTGGATGATGTGATGGAGTCAGACACGGATATCTACTCTCCAACAATCTTCCTCATGGTTACAGACTGGATGATGTGATGGAGTCAGACACGGATATCTACTATCTCCAACAATCTTCCTCATGGTTACAGACTGGATGATGTGATTGAGTCAGACACGGATATCTACTCTCTCCAACAATCTTCCTCATGGTTACAGACTGGATGATGTGATGGAGTCAGACACGGATATCTACTCTCCAACAATCTTCCTCATGGTTACAGACTGGATGATGTGATGGAGTCAGACACGGATATCTACTCTCCAACAATCTTCCTCATGGTTACAGACTGGATGATGTGATGGAGTCAGACACGGATATCTACTATCTCCAACAATCTTCCTCATGGTTACAGACTGGATGATGTGATGGAGTCAGACACGGATATCTACTATCTCCAACAATCTTCCTCATGGTTACAGACTGGATGATGTGATGGAGTCAGACACGGATATCTACTATCTCCAACAATCTTCCTCATGGTTACAGACTGGATGATGTGATGGAGTCATACACAGATATCTACTCTCCAACAATCTTCCTCATGGTTACAGACTGGATGATGTGATGGAGTCAGACACGGATATCTACTATCTCCAACAATCTTCCTCATGGTTACAGACTGGATGATGTGATGGAGTCAGACACGGATATCTACTATCTCCAACAATCTTCCTCATGGTTACAGACTGGATGATGTGATGGAGTCAGATACGGATATCTACTATCTCCAACAATCTTCCTCATGGTTACAGACTGGATTATGTGATGGAGTCAGACACGGATATCTACTCTCCAACAATCTTCCTCATGGTTACAGACTGGATGATGTGATGGAGTCAGACACGGATATCTACTCTCCAACAATCTTCCTCATGGTTACAGACTGGATGATGTGATGGAGTCAGACACGGATATCTACTCTCCAACAATCTTCCTCATGGTTACAGACTGGATGATGTGATGGAGTCAGACACGGATATCTACTCTCCAACAATCTTCCTCATGGTTACAGACTGGATGATGTGATGGAGTCAGACACGGATATCTACTCTCCAACAATCTTCCTCATGGTTACAGACTGGATGATGTGATGGAGTCAGACACGGATATCTACTCTCCAACAATCTTCCTCATGGTTACAGACTGGATGATGTGATGGAGTCAGACACGGATATCTACTCTCCAACAATCTTCCTCATGGTTACAGACTGGATGATGTGATGGAGTCAGACACGGATATCTACTATCTCCAACAATCTTCCTCATGGTTACAGACTGGATGATGTGATGGAGTCAGACACGGATATCTACTATCTCCAACAATCTTCCTCATGGTTACAGACTGGATGATGTGATGGAGTCAGACACGGATATCTACTATCTCCAACAATCTTCCTCATGGTTACAGACTGGATTATGTGATGGAGTCAGACACGGATATCTACTCTCCAACAATCTTCCTCATGGTTACAGACTGGATGATGTGATGGAGTCAGACACGGATATCTACTCTCCAACAATCTTCCTCATGGTTACAGACTGGATGATGTGATGGAGTCAGACACGGATATCTACTCTCCAACAATCTTCCTCATGGTTACAGACTGGATGATGTGATGGAGTCAGACACGGATATCTACTCTCTCCAACAATCTTCCTCATGGTTACAGACTGGATAATGTGATGGAGTCAGACACGGATATCTACTATCTCCAATAATCTTCCTCATGGTTACAGACTGGATGATGTGACAAACAGATGGCAGGAAAGTTGGAACACTCTAGACATTTAAAAAACAAGCAGAAGATGCATGTCTGCTGTCACATCAGCAAGAAGATGCTCAAGAAGAGCTAGACAGTCTAACAGTGGAAGCAACAAGAGCAAAATAAATGTGAACAGACTCCATCAAGATTAACGGTCAGATCATAGAAGATGTACCTGAATAGGTAGGCTGCACAGATGAAGATGGTGGAACAAACCAAGACGTTAACGCAGGATTAACAAAGTTATATTTTATTTCAACTCTTTCTTTGTAAAATACAAAACACAGCAGCATTCTATCAGGAAAACAGAAACTTAGGCTGTTCAACACTAATGTAAAACCAGTCCTACTAGGTCACTCAGAAACATGGCACACAACTAACAGTATCACATCCAGTCCTCAGACCTTACACAATAAAACCAGTCCTACTAGGTCACTCAGAAACATGGAACACAACTAACAGTATCACATCCAGTCCTCAGACCTTACACAATAAAACCAGTCCTACTAGGTCACTCAGAAACATGGAACACAACTAACAGTATCACATCCAGTCCTCAGACCTTACACAATAAAACCAGTCCTACTAGGTCACTCAGAAACATGGAACACAACTAACAGTATCACATCCAGTCCTCAGACCTTACACAATAAAACCAGTCCTACTAGGTCACTCAGAAACATGGAACACAACTAACAGTATCACATCCAGTCCTCAGACCTTACACAATAAAACCAGTCCTACTAGGACTGGGAGCCGCTTAGTGCAGTGGTTAGCGCTCTGGTGCATCTGAGTGGTCCTGGGTTCATTCCCCAGTTGAGGCAGTAATGTTTTTCAGACCGCAACGGTTCCCGGGTCGACCCAGCCTTAAATGGGTACCGGTTCAGTCTGGGAAGTAAATGCGGCGAGGGAGAGTAGATGGCTACCGCTCTCATATAGCCGAGCCTTTGAAATGTGAGATCGCTAACACCTCACACTTCTACGGCAGTAATGCTATGGGTTACTTTACTTTTACTAGGGAAGGTCACTCAGAAACATGGCACACAAATAACAGTATCACATCCAGACTACAGACCGATAACAACATGTCTCCCTCCCAAAGCTTGGGTTAGACAACTGACCCATCCAGACTGCAGACCGATAACAACATGTCTCCCTCCCAAAGCTTGGGTTAGACAACTGACCGTAGGTAATAATGAACTCTAATGAACAATAATGAGTTTTGAACAAGAATAGAACAATGAATCAGCTGAAAATTAAGCACAGCATGTGCTGGTGAATAGTACACACCCTAAAAACATGAAAATTGTACACTATAACTAGACAGGTACTGGATTGAAACCCACGTGCAAATAGAAAAATGAGGATGCCAAAGAACACACGACAAAACAACGGTTGAAGGGAAAGCAAAAAGCAGCCGCAGTCTTCAGATGGACAAAATTATGAGTCAGATAGGAAATGTAAGGGAAACAGATTGACTCAGTCAAGTTAAGTCATGTACTCCATGGGACAATTTAATACAGATCAGCGTCAAACACACACAAGCACCCACACAAGTACCCCAGTAATAATAATAATATAGCTGTCCATCGTTGTCGATGAGGACCGCCGACATCATCCTTGTCACAGATTTCCCTGTTGGGTGTGGGTGCGCATGTGGCTGAACAGGCCAATGCGAGCATGAAAACATCTGCTACATATCGGGCAAACGAGGTTTGTAGAAGGGGATGGTGTTCGCGCTGCTCGGGATTTCCGCGTCTCGCGTCTGTTCTGGGCTTTCACAACACGGTCGTCTTCACCAGCAGCTACACCCGATTTGACTGCGCTTCTCCAATCAGATCTGTTTTTCGCAAGACATTCCCAGGTGTCGATGTCTATCTGGCAACTTTTTAGTGAGTCCTTCAGACCGTCTTTAAAATGTTTCTTTGGGCGCCCCCTCTCGCGCCATCCCTCTCTCAGCTCGCCGTAGAGAAGCTTCTTTGGGAGCCGCTCGTCTGACATACGGACGAGGTGTCCGGCCCATCCTAGTCGTGCTTTTTCTAGCAGTTTCATGGATGCTGGGCATGTTAGCCCTCGAGAGAACCTCGTACACGCAGATATACAGAGCATTTGATAGATGCAAACAATGAACAACAAGACACAACATGAACATTTATTCTCCTGCTCTCAACTCTTCACTAACAAGAAATAAATTTAATTATATTTACACATTTAATGAATCCACGGATGTGATTTCAGTTTCTTTATTTGTATGGATACCTTCCGGTACAACATTGTCAGACATACAGGTTACTACAAAAAACAAGAACAATTTCCATATCCAATAGCTTTCACATTCTCCGTAGTCAGCATAGATGTCAAGCAAAGAGCTTCTACAACTCAAAGAAAACTCAGTGGTCTCGAGGCAAGGTGTCCGCCTCGGGTGCCAGAGGTCACGTGTTCGAATCATGGTGGATACCAGGATTTTTTTTTACATTGATCTTCTGATAAAAATTCCCCTGATCTATGAGTAATGAGAACAGACTCTCGTGTTCAGTGTTGAGCACGTTAAAAATCCCTTGGCAGTTGGAAATCGAAAAGAGTAGGCTTTACGGCCAATGCCCGGACAAAATTCAAGTTTAAAAATCTACCCAAGTTATTTGTACCTTTCCCCAGGTGGTTTGTTAAGAGCAGTTATAGATGGCGCCTAACTGGCTGCAGGTTTACTTAGCTCTTTTGTTTTTGAGTCTATTAATTTAGACTCACACATCGGTAAAAACCACCCTCCAAGAAACTGTTTGTATACATACTCTGTAGAGTCTTCTAAACCAGTTTAAAGACGTTAAGTTAACTTCTATAGACGAAACAACAATGTCTGAAAGGCAGCTGTCTCATCTCCATGTCCAAACATGGCATTTGCCGAGATCAATTTTCAAACTGCACCAACATGTCCAATGTATGACGTTAACATGAAACTACAAACAAGCCAGACATTTCACATGTGAAACAATGATATACATTGGTAATGAATGTAAACAAGCAAAGACATTTCAAATGTGAAACAATGATATACATTGGTAATGAATGTAAACAAGCAAAGACATTTCAAATGTGAAACAATGATATACATTGGTAATGAATGTAAACAAGCAAAGACATTTCAAATGCGAAACAATGATATACATTGGTAATGAATGTAAACAAGCAAAGACATTTCAAATGTGAAACAATGATATACATTGGTAATGAATGTAAACAAGCAAAGACATTTCAAATGCGAAACAATGATATACATTGGTAATGAATGTAAACAAGCAAAGACATTTCAAATGTGAAACAATGATATACATTGGTAATGAATGTAAACAAGCAAAGACATTTCAAATGTGAAACAATGATATACATTGGTAATGAATGTAAACAAGCAAAGACATTTCAAATGCGAAACAATGATATACATTGGTAATGAATGTAAACAAGCCAGACATTTCAAATGTGAAACAATGATATACATTGGTAATGAATGTAAACAAGCCAGACATTTCAAATGTGAAACAATGATATACATTGGTAATGAATGTAAACAAGCAAAGACATTTCAAATGCGAAACAATGATATACATTGGTAATTAATGTATCAAGAATTGTTAGCCTTGAAATCCACAATTTCCTGAAGGGGTTAGCAAACTCTGCATGATCAGCTGTCAGTGTTGATATGTGGGAGAGAATTTTTCAGAGGGAACACCTGTCTCTGGAGTTTGAAGTGTTGTCCAACCATACATTATACAAACAGTGAGTCTCTGTTCGTACAAGCTACCATTAGCTTCACAGTTGTCGTACATCAGCGAGGGTACATCTGCAGCACAATAGGAGTAAATGTTGCCATGTAACGCTCCCACACTTTCACCAACTTTAATGATGACCTGTCGCAGGAGAAAGACAAACTCTATTATTCAAGTTCAAGGTCTGTGAAGGTGAGAAAATGGAGTTTGGTCAATCAATGTCAACAAATAATGGAGGTAAAATGAGGTTTTGTTTATTATCTAAGCAAATTCATAAGGTCATCTGTCTGGATCTGACCACATAAGGTCATCTGTCTGGATCTGACCACATAAGATCATCTGTCTGGATCTGACCACATAAGGTCATCTGTCTGGATCTGACCACATAAGGTCATCTGTCTAGATCTGACCACATAAGGTCATCTGTCTAGATCTGACCACATAAGGTCATCTGTCTGGATCTGACCACATAAGGTCATCTGTCTAGATCTGACCACATAAGGTCATCTGTCTAGATCTGACCACATAAGGTCATCTGTCTGGATCTGACCACATAAGATCATCTGTCTGGATCTGACCACATAAGATCATCTGTCTGGATCTGACCACATAAGATCATCTGTCTGGATCTGACCACATAAGGTCATCTGTCTGGATCTGACCACATTCATAAGGTCATCTGTCTGGATCTGACCACATAAGGTCATCTGTCTGGATCTGACCACATAAGGTCATCTGTCTGGATCTGACCACATTCATAAGGTCATCTGTCTGGATCTGACCACATAAGATCATCTGTCTGGATCTGACCACATAAGATCATCTGTCTGGATCTGACCACATAAGATCATCTGTCTGGATCTGACCACATAAGGTCATCTGTCTGGATCTGACCACATTCATAAGGTCATCTGTCTGGATCTGACCACATAAGGTCATCTGTCTGGATCTGACCACATAAGGTCATCTGTCTGGATCTGACCACATTCATAAGGTCATCTGTCTGGATCTGACCACATAAGGTCATCTGTCTGGATCTGACCACATAAGATCATCTGTCTGGATCTGACCACATAAGATCATCTGTCTGGATCTGACCACATAAGGTCATCTGTCTGGATCTGACCACATTCATAAGGTCATCTGTCTGGATCTGACCACATAAGGTCATCTGTCTGGATCTGACCACATTCATAAGGTCATCTGTCTGGATCTGACCACATAAGGTCATCTGTCTAGATCTGACCACATAAGGTCATCTGTCTAGATCTGACCACATAAGGTCATCTGTCTCGATCTGACCACATTCATAAGGTCATCTGTCTGGATCTGACCACATTCATAAGGTCATCTGTCTAGATCTGATCACATTCATAAGGTCATCTGTCTGGATCTGACTTCATAAAGTCATCTGTCTGGATCTGACTACATAAGGTCATCTGTCTGGATCTGACCACATAAGGTCATCTGCCTGGATCTGACCACATTCATAAGGTCATCTGTCTGGATCTGACCACATTCATAAGGTCATCTGTCTGGGTCTGACCACATTCATAAGGTCATCTGTCTGGATTCCGGGAACCAAAGAATAGACCCACTGCAGTCTTCCAAACATGTCATCTCCTATCAAGTTATGTTGTGCATGTCAGGTGCTGTCCTGTTGTGCCATGATGAATCATGTCATGTCTCATCAAGTTGTGTTGTGTCAGGATGGATTATGTCATGTCTCATCAAGTTGTGTTGTGCCATGATGATCATGTCATGTTTCATCAAGTTGTGTTGCGTCAGGATGGATTATGTCATGTCTCATCAAGTTGTGTTGTGCCATGATGATCATGTCATGTTTCATCAAGTTGTGTTGCGTCAGGATGGATTATGTCATGTCTCATCAAGTTGTGTTGTGTCATGATGAATCATGTCATCTCCTATCAAGTTGTGTTGTGTCAGGATTGAATATATTTACATACATCACGAACCAATTTTCTCAGTGTCCGTATAATTTATTCCACAAATAAATGTTTCTCACTAACTAATATCAATGATATCACACTCAACAGAAAACAACATGATGGCCACCTAAAGACATCCAACTGCAATGCTGTATCTTTGAAAGCTGTCAAAAATGTCTTAGCGTCAGACTTTGTCCAGGACATCTGCACCCATGGCTCTATCAGCTGTGTGAGAAAGTACACGGTTTTATGCATCAGTCTGACAATGCAGATTTATTTAAAACAAGAATATTTAAGTTGATGTGTTTAGTCCTCAAAGGCCCAGTGTATTAGACTTCTCACAGGGATAGGACCTTCCAGTGACAAGTATCTGAACCCAGTTATATAAACACACTTCTACACCAGCTGTTCTATAAACACACTTCTACACCTGCTGTTCTATAAACACACTTCTACACCTGCTGTTCTATAAACACACTTCTACCCCTGCTGTTCTATAAACACACTTCTACACCAGCTGTTCTATAAACACACTTCTACACCAGCTGTTCTATAAACACACTTCTACACCAGCTGTTCTATAAACACACTTCTACACCAGCTGTTCTATAAACACACTTCTACACCTGCTGTTCTATAAACACACTTCTACACCAGCTGTTCTATAAACACACTTCTACACCTGCTGTTCTATAAACACACTTCTACACCAGCTGTTCTATAAACACACTTCTACACCAGCTGTTCTATAAACACACTTCTACACCTGCTGTTCTATAAACACACTTCACTATCGATACTTGTACACTCATGCTCTTCACAACAGAAACGCAGCTTGATTTGGGAACAAAAATGTTAAACAAACATGTATTTACTTCTTCCCACTTTCATTTTCCATGTGCTCTGTAACTCTTTCCTATGCGTGTAGTTCTAACGCTGTCCCATCGACGTTCTGTCCCCTGCACTGGCACAAGTCGTATATCGTCTGAGTGTCCCAAAATTCTATGTCTTGGTGAGTATCCCGCTACCTCTGGATACTAATGATGCTTGTAACTTTATTCTGCCTATTCTAAACTACTCAGGGTTACAGCACACAATTGGTCTAATTGATGGATGAAAAATAAGTGTGACTATGTACATCTTCAAAGATCCTACAATGTTCCTGTAGAGCTACGAGAGGCAATGTATGTAACAATTGGCACTCTGTCCTTGTCGTTGAGCTTAGAAATAATTGTGGACTAGTTGACATGACCAGATATTCATTGAACATTTAGTCAGAGATAAATCTTCTTCTTCTTCATACGCTGTCAGACGTCAACCTGTATTTTTTCGAAAAAAGCAGCGGTCATCCTGAGGCTATCGACACTGCCATAGAGCTTGTCTAGTGTTGCCACTGGTGATGGCCACATCTGCTTTCTCTGATCCTCGTATGTCGGGCAGTTTTGCAGCAAATGTTCAGCGGTCATTTTCCCGGTACCACACGAGCATTCGTCAGTGCCACCTATCTTCAATTTATTGAATAGGTGGTACCTCAGTCTATTGTGGCCTGTGCGAAGTCTGAAGACAACGACCTGCTCTCTTCTGTTCAACTGGTAATAGGCATCATTTTTTGTGTAGCCAGTATGTTCTGTTTCCCATTTGGTCATGTATCTAGCTCTAATAAGCCTTTTTGACTCTGCGTAGGTCACACTAGGGTCTGGTTGTGGTAGTCTTGCACCTTCTTTTGACAGTCTGTCTGCCTCCTCATTGCCTTGGATGTTACAGTGGGATGGAACCCACTGTACCACTACTCTTTTTGGAGCGGACTGCTGGCATAGTTGACAGAGTACTGCTCTTAAATCATTAAGTTCAGTATTTTTCAGTCAGAGAGAAATAACTCTCATCTCTCCTGCCCGATGTGCCAATGAAAATTGTCAACAATAAAAAAAACTTTGCTGGTTTTGCGATTGAACTGAAGAACTCTTGGTATTCACCTGCGTCTCTTTCCTTCCTCAGAGCTTACTTGGATTAATTCTTGTTAATCTGCATATCTGCTTCTGTTCTTGTTCTGAGAGATTGTCTGCTCTCCTAACTTCTGGTTAATCTGCATATCTGCTTCTGTTCTTGTTCTGAGAGATTGTCTGCTCTCCTAACTTCTGGTTAATCTGCATATCTGCTTCTGTTCTTGTTCTGAGAGATTGTCTGCTCTCCTAACTTCTGGTTAATCTGCATATCTGCTTCTGTTCTTGTTCTGAGAGATTGTCTGCTCTCCTAACTTCTGGTTAATCTGCATATCTGCTTCTGTTCTTGTTCTGAGAGACTGTCTGCTCTCCTAACTTCTCGACTACTGAATACTTGTCTTTAACTTCTGAGCTTGTGTTAAGTCTGGTGAATTCTCTCTCTCCTGGGAGACCGACCGCTCACTATTTCCCACCTGGTGGACCGACTGCTCACCTTGACTCTGAACTACGAACTTATTTCATCAGAGCTTACGTGGGTTAATCTGTATGTCTCTTCCTTCCCCTTGCCCTGGGAGACCCAACCACTTCCCCCTCAACTCCCTCCCCCCTCTCTCTCTAACTTTTCAGCTCCTAAAATTATTTTCTTTAACTACACAACTAAGAACTTCTTCCTCAGAACTTACTTGTGTTAATACGTATCTATGCATGTCTCTTCCTGTTCATGTGAGACTTCTTCTCGTCTACGAAATGCTATATTTCATTGAAACTTCTACTGGGGTTCATTCTGTATCTCTGCTTCCTCTCCTGGTCCTGGGAGACTGACCTTCTCAACTTCTCAATGACCTTTTAAACTTCTACTGCCCTCTATTAATCAGACTTACATTACCGACTGACCATTCACAGACTCTCACCATTCAAGCCATAGGATGGCCACTCGTCACTCAGGCCGGCAAAAAACCCACTTCGATATTATGGTATTTGGTCTGATTAGCGTAGAGGTGCTATCCCAGTATTCTCTGATCTACAGCATTTGAATTCCTTTCTTTGGTTCGGTGTCTGTGTTGATTAGCATAATGGTGTGAATGGCAAATACAGGACTATTATGTGTTTGCTCTGATCACCGTTCATCCAGATTTACATGTTTGCGCCCCAAGCATTCGCACATCAAAGGGCTGAGCTTTAAATGTGTGATAACCGCACAGGTTCTAAAACTGACCTAACGTCCGACACCTTGGTTTCTGAAACTTCTAGGACCCGCAATTTGTGGGTCGGAAATCTGTTACATCAAATAAACAACTAATGATGTGAATACTTAGAGTTGATTAGCAACAGCTACCACACAGTCTCATAGACAACAGTTGATGTGTACTGTTAACCCAACGTCACCAATTATATTTATTTATTTATCTTCCCCCCCCCCCCCCCCCCCCCCCCCCCAAGGTTTTGATTATATTACCTTTTCATAAATATCAATGAAAATGTCTCTGGACTCCTTGCTGTGGTTGAGTCCATTGGCAATAGTCATGACTGTCTTGGAGGTTGACTGTACAAGAGAAATAAGGAATCTCTATTACAATTTCAACTGATACTTATCTACACAATAGATAATTGTTGAAATGTAGAGACATATCTGGTAGACTCAGTGATAAAGTGACAGCTGTCTGTACAGTTCATTCCACGTCAGTTCATGTATGGGCTCCACAACACTCTTTGTTTATTTATCTTAGCACATCTATGTCTGTTTATGTCTTAGCACATCTATGTCTGTTTATGTCTTAGCACATCTATGTTTGTTTATGTCTTAGCACATCTATGTTTGTTTAATATGTCTTAGCACATCTATGTTTGTTTATGTGTCTTAGCACATCTATGTTTGTTTATGTGTCTTAGCACATCTATGTTTGTTTATGTGTCTTAGCACATCTATGTTTGTTTATGTGTCTTAGCACATCTATGTTTGTTTATGTGTCTTAGCACATCTATGTTTGTTTAATATGTCTTAGCACATCTATGTCTGTTTATGTGTCTTAGCATATCTATGTCTGTTTATGTGTCTTAGCACATCTATGATTGTTTATGTCTTAGCACATCTATGTTTGTTTATGTCTTAGCACATCTATGTTTGTTTATGTCTTAGCACATCTTCTCTTGACAATGTACAGATGTTTTAGTGTTCACAACAATATTCTAGAACATTTCTTGTGGACTAGTATCAAAGTTTCTAAATTGTACAGGCCACGAATGACTAGACAGAATTGGTTGGTAGCTTAAGCCACGACTGATTGGACAGAATTGGTTGGTAGCTTAAGTCACGACTGATTGGACAGAATTGGTTAGTAGCTTAAGTCACGACTGATTGAACAGAATTGGTTGGTAGCTTAAGTCACGACTGATTGGACAGAATTGGTTGGTAGCTTAAGTCACGACTGATTGAACAGAATTGGTTGGTAGCTTAAGTCACGACTGATTGAACAGAATTGGTTGGTAGCTTAAGTCACGACTGATTGGACAGAATTGGTTAGTAGCTTAAGTCATGACTGATTGAACAGAATTGGTTGGTAGCTTAAGTCACGACTGATTGGACAGAATTGGTTGGTAGCTTAAGTCACGACTGATTGGACAGAATTGGTTGGTGGCTAGCACACAATAATGATAAGGGCGATGATAAAGAAAAAGAAGGAGGAGGAGTGAGGAGTTTTGAAAGATCTCTGTACAATATTTTTGTTGGATCAGATTTTCTTGACCTGTGTGGATCCTGGTGAATAACCACAGCAATCAAGCAAGCATGACAAGACACAAAATGCTGCAGAAACCAGCCTGCAGAAGGAAACAAAAGGCTTCGGTGTGGACCTCTACTCTGTAAGAGACCAACTGATGTAATCGCGTTATGCTTCGTTAGAAGCAAAATAGAGATAGAAGAATGTTTTCCTCTTGGTTTTTTAGACAACACAAATGTGTTTTTTTATGGTTTCTGGAACAAGAAGGTTTTCTTCATGGTTTCTGGGAAGACCCAGTGGTGCTGTACATTATCAATATGCTGGTGTGAGATGTCAAAAGTGTTCCTGGACTTACTCTAAAATTGGTGTCCATTTCTGTGATGAACTTTTCTCTGGTAACTTGCTGCAGGGCTCGGAGCATCAGTCTGTACATACAAATATTGTTTACAAACATTGAGTCATTCAGCATCAAGGTACCATCCACACATTGAGTCATTCAACTTCAAGTCACCACCCAAACAGAGTCATTCTACTTCAAGTCACCACCCAAACATTGAGTCATTCAGCTTCAAGTCACCACCCAAACATTGAGTCATTCAGCTTCAAGTCCCCACCCAAACATTGAGTCATTCAGCTTCAAGTCACCACCCAAACATTGAGCCATTCAGCTTCAAGTCACCACCCAAACATTGAGTCATTCAGCTTCAAGTCACCACCCAAACATTGAGATATTCAGCTTCAAGTCACCACCCAAATATTGAGTCTTTCAGCTTCACGTCACCACCGAAACATTGAGTCTTTCAGCTTCAAGTCACCACCCAAACATTGAGTCATTCAGCTTCAAGTCACCACCCAAACATATGAGATTTTAAGCTTCACGTCACCACCAAAACATTGAGTCATTCAGCTTCAAGTCACCACCCAAACATTAAGTCATTCAGCTTCAAGTCACCACCCAAACATTGAGATATTCAGCTTCAAGTCACCACCCAAATATTGAGTCTTTCAGCTTCAAGTCACCACCCAAACATTGAGTCATTCAGCTTCAAGTCACCACCCAAACATGAGACATTCAGCTTGAAGTCACCACCCAAACATGAGACATTCAGCTTCAAGTCACCACCCAAACATGAGACATTCAGCTTCAAGTCACCACCCAAACATGAGACATTCAGCTTCAAGTCACCACCCAAACATGAGACATTCAGTGTGACAAGGACAAACTCATCAAGTCACCACCCAAACATGAGACATTCAGCTTCAAGTCACCACCCAAACATGAGACATTCAGCTTCAAGTCACCACCCAAACATGAGACATTCAGCTTCAAGTCACCACCCAAAAATGAGACATTCAGTGTGACAAGGACAAACTCATCAAGTCACCACCCAAACATATGAGACATTCAGCTTCAAGTCACCACCCAAACATGAGACATTCAGCTTCAAGTCACCACCCAAACATGAGACATTCAGCTTCAAGTCACCACCCAAACATGAGACATTCAGCTTCAAGTCACCACCCAAACATGAGACATTCAGTGTGACAAGGACTAACTCATCAAGTCACCACCCAAACATGAGACTTTCAGTGTGACAAGGACTAACTCATCAAGTCACCACACACACATGAGACATTCAGTGTGACAAGGACTAACTCATCAAGTCACCACTCAAACATGAGACATTCAGTGTGACAAGGACTAACTCATCAAGTCACCACCCAAACATGAAACATTCAGTGTGACAAGGACTAACTCATCAAGTCACCACCCAAACATATGAGACATTCAGTGTGACAAGGACTAACTCATCAAGTCACCACCCAAACATTGAGTCTTTCAGCTTCAAGTCACCACCCAAACATTGAGTCATTCAGCTTCAAGTCACCACCCAAACATTGAGTCGTTCAGCTTCAAGTCACCACCCAAACATTGAGTCTTTCAGCTTCAAGTCACCACCCAAACATTGAGTCATTCAGCTTCAAGTCACCACCCAAACATTGAGTCATTCAGCTTCAAGTCACCACCCAAACATGAGACATTCAGCTTCAAGTCACCACCCAAACATGAGACATTCAGCTTCAAGTCACCACCCAAACATGAGACATTCAGTGTGACAAGGCCTAACTCATCAAGTCACCACCCAAACATGAGACATTCAGTGTGACAAGGACTAACTCATCAAGTTACCACTCCAACATGAGACATTCAGTGTGACAAGGACTAACTCATCAAGTCACCACCCAAACACATGAGACATTCAGTGTGACAAGGACTAACTCATCAAGTCACCACCCAAACATGAGACATTCAGTGTGACAAGGACTAACTCATCAAGTCACCACCCAAACATGAGACATTCAGTGTGACAAGGACTAACTCATCAAGTCACCACCCAAACATGAGACATTCAGTGTGACAAGGACTAACTCATCAAGTCACCACCCAAACATGAGACATTCAGTGTGACAAGGACTAACTCATCAAGTCACCACCCAAACATTGAGACATTCAGCTTCAAGTCACCACCCAAACATTGAGTCATTCAGCTTCAAGTCACCACCCAAACATTGAGTCATTCAGCTTCAAGTCACCACCCAAACATTGAGTCATTCAGCTTCAAGTCACCACCCAAACATTGAGTCATTCAGCTTCAAGTCACCACCCAAACATGAGACATTCAGCTTCAAGTCACCACCCAAACATGAGACATTCAGCTTCAAGTCACCACCCAAACATGAGACATTCAGTGTGACAAGGACTAACTCATCAAGTCACCACCCAAACATGAGACATTCAGTGTGACAAGGACTAACTCATCAAGTCACCACCCAAACATGAGACATTCAGTGTGACAAGGACTAACTCATCAAGTCACCACCCAAACATTGAGACATTCAGCTTCAAGTCACCACCCAAACATTGAGTCATTCAGCTTCAAGTCACCACCCAAACATTGAGTCATTCAGCTTCAAGTCACCACCCAAACATTGAGTCTTTCAGCTTCAAGTCACCACCCAAACATTGAGTCATTCAGCTTCAAGTCACCACCCAAACATTGAGTCATTCAGCTTCAAGTCACCACCCAAACATGAGACATTCAGCTTCAAGTCACCACCCAAACATGAGACATTCAGCTTCAAGTCACCACCCAAACATGAGACATTCAGTGTGACAAGGACTAACTCATCAAGTCACCACCCAAACATGAGACATTCAGTGTGACAAGGACTAACTCATCAAGTCACCACCCAAACACATGAGACATTCAGTGTGACAAGGACTAACTCATCAAGTCACCACCCAAACATGAGACATTCAGTGTGACAAGGACTAACTCATCAAGTCACCACCCAAACATGAGACATTCAGTGTGACAAGGACTAACTCATCAAGTCACCACCCAAACATGAGACATTCAGTGTGACAAGGACTAGCTCATCAAGTCACCACCCAAACATGAGAAATTCAGTGTGACAAGGACTAACTCATCAAGTCACCACCCAAACATTGAGACATTCAGCTTCAAGTCACCACCCAAACATTGAGTCTTTCAGCTTCAAGTCACCACCCAAACATTGAGTCATTCAGCTTCAAGTCACCACCCAAACATTGAGTCATTCAGCTTCAAGTCACCACCCAAACATTGAGTCTTTCAGCTTCAAGTCACCACCCAAACATTGAGTCATTCAGCTTCAAGTCACCACCCAAACATTGAGTCATTCAGCTTCAAGTCACCACCCAAACATGAGACATTCAGCTTCAAGTCACCACCCAAACATGAGACATTCAGTGTGACAAGGACTAACTCATCAAGTCACCACCCAAACATGAGACATTCAGTGTGACAAGGACTAACTCATCAAGTCTCCACACCCAATATATGAGGCCTTCAGTGTGACAAAACCAAAGCCTGCCTACTATCATTGAAGCTAATTGAATTCAGACTGATTTACCTTTCCTTTTGAATTTATAATTGTAGAGTTCTATATGCCATTTTATTGGTCATCAAACTTCAAACAGCATTTAAGTTTTTGTTCCTAAACATGGTGAGTTTGTCTTTCTCACATGGAAGGCCTCTTAAGTTCTTCAAAATTCTGTAGAGTATCATCCATACATCATCAACTGTAGAGTATCACCCATACATCATCAACTGTAGAATATCATCCATACATCATCAGCTGTAGAGTATCATCCATACATCATCAACTGTAGAGTATCATCCGTACATCATCAACTGTAGAGTATCACCCATACATCATCAACTGTAGAGTATCACCCATACATCATCAACTGTGGAGTATCACCCATACATCATCAACTGTAGAGTATCATACATACATACATCATCAACTTTTACGCTATATATAACCAAACAGAAACAACTTGCACCAACCAAACAGTGATGGTGCAGTCATAAGAATCCACAAGTTCTACAGCAACCACAACTATGTTGTATAAAACATATTTCCTACCCTTTAAAACACATCACTAACCCTCAAAAACATATTACCTACCTCTAAAACATATTCCCTACCTTCTAAAACATATTACATACCCTCTAAGACATATTACCTACCCTCTAAAACATATTACCTACCCTCTGTGTTCTTCAGCATACTCCCTCTCCATCAAGACCTTGACCTCCCTAAGGTCAAGTAGAAAGTCTCTGTCCATATCAACGTCCATGTCTTCATGGTGCTGGCAGTCTGCAAGAAGACCACTACCAATTTATGGGATGTAACACTATTATTTCCTGTTTCATTTTGTCAATTTCTCTTGTCACAAATTATTGTACTTTCACAATCCCAAAGACTGCAGTCAGAAATGTCTAGCATATGTCAAACAAAAAAAAAACAAGCCTGCATTCAAACAGAACAAGTGATATTTGAAACACAATGTCTGTCAAATGCCTGTTTACGTGTACAATTTAACAAAACACGAATCAGAGAGAAAGCAGGTTTTACCTTCGGAACTATAGGACCAGTTTGAGATCATGTGGTTGGCACAAACAGCAAAGTCCTCAAAAGTTAGATAGCTCAACTTCTTCTTGCCCGTCTCAAACCTGTTGCTGGAGATAAACACTACCGCAGCGTATGCTCTGAAAGGGTTCCATGTTATTTGTACAGAAAAAACATGTACATGTCAAACATAAATTTCTGGTCAAAATAAACGAGGAGAAAACCACATGCACAATATTCTCGCTTTCAATCAAACCCCAAAATACCAAATTAAGTTTAAATGGCAAATTCCTGCAGCCAAACGACAACCCAAACTATCTGGGAGTCACATTTGATCGGCGCATGACATGGAAAAGTCAGATCGAGAGAAACCGAATGAGAGCCAGAGAAAGAATGGCAATCATGAGGAAACTTGCTGGCACAAGCTGGGGAGCAGACGAAAGCATACTAAAGAAACTGTACACTGGAAGAGTGAGACCAGTTCTCGAGTATGGCATTGCGGCATGGACAACAGCAGCAAAGGCGAACTTCGATAAAGTTAGCAAACTTCAAAACCAAGCCATGAGAGTTATAACAGGAGGCATGAAGTCAACGCCAATTGTACAACTTTAAAAGATTACAAAACTGCAATCCATGACCGACAGAAGAGACTGCAGAGCCCAGCTGCAGTCAGAGAAACTCCGAAGACTGACTGACCATCCAATGCACCAGAGACTAAATAATTTGGGAAATGGGAAACTAAAGCGGAGAAACTTTGCAGAAATAGCCAAAGCAAAGATGCACGAAGATCCCATAAACGCACTAACAACACCAAAGCCCATCACTACTGTACGAAAACCTACCTGGAGGCAGGATATATTTCCAGAGGTGGTAGAAAATATACCAGGTATTGGAAACAAAAACTGCCAGACTGAAAAAGAAAGGAGAGATATTACCCTAAGCTTTATATCGAAAAACTACCCAAGCATGGACTGGACCCATGCATACACCGACGGTTCTGTAACAAACACTACACAGAACGGAGGGGCAGGAGCATTCCTGAACCTACCAAATGGCAGAAAAATAACACTGTCATTCGCTACTGGTAAGTACACAAGCAATTTCAGAACGGAGGCAGAGGCACTGAGGGCCGCAGTGGAAGAAATGGTGACACATAAAGAAAATGAAAGCCATACAGTCCTGCTTACAGATGCTCTGGCCGTAGTCACAGCGCTAAAAATCCAGAAAAATACTGAACTAAATGATTTAAGAGCAGTACTCTGTCAACTATGCACCAAAAAGGGTAGTGGTACAGTGGGTCCCATCACACTGCAACATCCAAGGCAACGAGGAGGCAGACAGACTGGCAAAAGAAGGTGCAAGACTACCACAAACAGATACTAGTATGACGTACGAAGAGTCAAAACGGCTTATTAAAGCCAGATACATGACCAAATGGGAAACCGAACATACTGGTTTCACCAAAAACGATGCCTATTACCAGTTGAACAGAAGAGAGCAGGTCGTTGTCTTCAGACTTCGCACTGGCCACAATAGACTGAGGTACCACCTATTCAACAAATTGAAGATAGGTGGCACTGACGAATGCCTGTGTGGTACCGGTAAAATGACCGCTGAACATCTGCTGCAGAACTGCCTGACATACGAGGATCAGAGAGAGCAGATGTGGCCATCACCAGTGGAACCACAAGACAAGCTCTATGGCAGTGTCGACAGCCTCAAGATGACCACCTCAGGATGACCGCCGTTTTTTTCGAAAAAATAATGGTTACTGTCTGACTGCGTTCAAAGAAGAAGAAGAAGAAGAAGCTTAAATTTATAAGGGCTGCAAAACATTGGTGTTTTTTGTTCAATGCAAACAAGATGTTTGGTGTCAAACTGTTAGCCTCTCACAGAATCTCATGTAACAGAAAACTTTCCCAAGTAGACACCAAGTGACAATATTCAAACTGTGAACAGGCTGTTACGGCCTGAAACATCATCTCATCAACAGGCTGTTACGGCCTGAAACATCATCTCATCAACAGGCTGTTACGGCCTGAAACATCATCTCATCAACAGGCTGTTACGACCTGAAACATCTCATCAACAGGCTGTTACGAAATCAATCATTTCATCAACAGGCTGTTACGGCCTGAAACATCATCTCATCAACAGGCTGTTACGGCCTGAAACATCATCTCATCAACAGGCGGTTACGACCTGAAACATCTCATCAACAGGCTGTTACGAAATCAATCATTTCATCAACAGGCTGTTACGGCCTGAAACATCATCTCATCAACAGGCTGTTACGGCCTGAAACATCATCTCATCAACAGGCGGTTACGACCTGAAACATCTCATCAACAGGCTGTTACGAAATCAATCATTTCATCAACAGGCTGTTACGGCCTGAAACATCATCTCATCAACAGGCGGTTACGGACTGAAACATCATCTCACCAACAACATGAAAAACAGACACGGATGTGCCAGGTCTTTTGGGGAGGACAGACAAATTGTACACACGGTTTACAAGTCTGTTGGCTCCATGAGAGAAGCAGAGTGACAACATGGCACGAAGTCTGTTGGCTCCATGAGAGAAGCAACATGGTCCTTCCTAACGCAATTGAGGAATAGCTATAAGTGGTAAGAGAAGCTTGAGACAGGAAAATATGTGCGAATATTTGAGAGCATTCAAGTTTATGAAGGAATTGCTTTTATTATTTGAAAATATTTCAAGTTTATGAGGAAAATTTGTGCAATTGAGAACAAACATGAAACAGGAAGTGTGAACTATACATACACACACATGAAACAGGAAGTGTGAACTATACATACACACACAGACATGAAACAGGAAGTGTGAACTATACATACACACAAACATGAAACAGGAAGTGTGAACTATACACACACACAGACATGAAACAGGAAGTGTGAACTATACATACACACAAACATGAAACAGGAAGTGTGAACTATACACACACACAGACATGAAACAGGAAGTGTGAACTATACATACACACAGACATGAAACAGGAAGTGTGAACTATACATACACACAGACATGAAACAGGAAGTGTGAACTATACACACACAGACATGAAACAGGAAGTGTGAACTATACATACACACAGACATGAAACAGGAAGTGTGAACTATACATACACACACAGACATGAAACAGGAAGTGTGAACTATACATACACACAGACATGAAACAGGAAGTGTGAACTATACACACACAGACATGAAACAGGAAGTGTGAACTATACATACACACAGACATGAAACAGGAAGTGTGAACTATACATACACACACAGACATGAAACAGGAAGTGTGAACTATACATACACACAGACATGAAACAGGAAGTGTGAACTATACATACACACACAGACATGAAACAGGAAGTGTGAACTATACATACACACAGACATGAAACAGGAAGTGTGAACTATACATACACACAGACATGAAACAGGAAGTGTGAACTATACATACACACAGACATGAAACAGGAAGTGTGAACTATACATACACACAGACATGAAACAGGAAGTGTGAACTATACATACACACAGACATGAAACAGGAAGTGTGAACTATACATACACACAGACATGAAACAGGAAGTGTGAACTATACATACACACACAGACATGAAACAGGAAGTGTGAACTATACATACACACACAAATATGAAACAGGAAGTGTGAACTATACATACACACAGACATGAAACAGGAAGTGTGAACTATACATACACACAGACATGAAACAGGAAGTGTGAACTATACATACACACAGACATGAAACAGGAAGTGTGAACTATACATACACACAGACATGAAACAGGAAGTGTGAACTATACATACACACACAGACATGAAACAGGAAGTGTGAACTATACATACACACACAAATATGAAACAGGAAGTGTGAACTATACATACACACAGACATGAAACAGGAAGTGTGAACTATACATACACACACAGACATGAAACAGGAAGTGTGAACTATACATACACACAGACATGAAACAGGAAGTGTGAACTATACATACACACAGACATGAAACAGGAAGTGTGAACTATACATACACACACAAATATGAAACAGGAAGTGTGAACTATACATACACACACAGATATGAAACAGGAAGTGTGAACTATACATACACACACAAATATGAAACAGGAAGTGTGAACTATACATACACACACAAATATGAAACAGGAAGTGTGAACTATACATACACACACAAATATGAAACAGGAAGTGTGAACTATACATACACACACAGACATGAAACAGGAAGTGTGAACTATACATACACACAGACATGAAACAGGAAGTGTGAACTATACATACACACACAAATATGAAACAGGAAGTGTGAACTATACATACACACACAGATATGAAACAGGAAGTGTGAACTATACATACACACACAAATATGAAACAGGAAGTGTGAACTATACATACACACACAAATATGAAACAGGAAGTGTGAACTATACATACACACACAAATATGAAACAGGAAGTGTGAACTATACATACACACACAAATATGAAACAGGAAGTGTGAACTATACACACACACATAATCATGAAACAGGAAGTGTGAACTATACACACACACACATAATCATGAAACAGGAAGTGCGAACTATACACACACACACATAATCATGAAACAGGAAGTGTGAACTATACATACACACACAGATATGAAACAGGAAGTGTGAACTATACATACACACACAAATATGAAACAGGAAGTGTGAACTATACACACACACATAATCATGAAACAGGAAGTGTGAACTATACACACACACATAATCATGAAACAGGAAGTGTGAACTATACATACACACATAATCATGAAACAGGAAGTGCGAACTATACACACACACATAATCATGAAACAGGAAGTGCGAACTATACATACACACATAATCATGAAACAGGAAGTGTGAACTATACATACACACATAATCATGAAACAGGAAGTGTGAACTATACATACACACATAATCATGAAACAGGAAGTGCGAACTATACATACACACATAATCATGAAACAGGAAGTGTGAATGATACACACACACAGACATCAAACAGGTAGTGTGAATGATACACACACACAGACATCAAACAGGTAGTGTGAATGATACACACACACAGACATCAAACAGGTAGTGTGAATGATACACACACACAGACATGAAACAGGAAGTGTGAATGATACACACACACAGACATGAAACAGGAAGTGTGAATGATACACACACACAGACATGAAACAGGTACTGTGAATGATACACACACACAGACATGAAACAGGAAGTGTGAATGACACACACACACAGACATGAAACAGGAAGTGTGAATGACACACACAGGTAAACTAATACACAAAACTAGTTATTGGCAGTCTTTCATGCAGTGTTTGGAACACGATAGAAAACAGATGACAACATCAACAACTGGGATCATGTGAGACAGGTAAACAGACACATACTTCCACAACAAGCAACTGACAGAACACGCAGCAGCGGAGATCTTACTTGGCCAGGTCCTCCCTCAGACAATAATGACTTTGGATGTTATGAACCAGACGACCACTCATCTCCTCCACTGTTTTGAAGACTCTCTTTGCATTTTCAAACTGTTTGAAGTCAATAATACACATAGTTGATGATTTATTATCCGTTCCGCTCAAAGAAAATTATCAATGTACATACAGCAAAGACATTATTGTTCTCAATCTACAAGATTCAATTTGCTATCTCTCAAAATCACTATCCTTGTTTTTATTATTCTCTGTCCTGTCCTCACTTTTATACAGTAAACATACGGCCACATAACTTAATAACTTAATGTCTTTATACTGGCTTAGAAGACTCTACAGAGTCTGTATATAACCAATTTCTTTTACTTCACTTGATCTAAAATCTATTCTTGAATGCATTAATTGACCCTGCCTCTACTATTTCATGTAGCAATGCATTCCAAGGAGTCACTCTTTGATTAAAAAAATATTTCCTAGCATCTAATCTAGACATTTAATTAGTTAATTTGTAGCTGTGCCCTCTTGTTCTCGTAGGCGGCTGTACTTTGTAAAACTTGTTATAGTCTAATTTATCTTTTCCTTTGATTATCTTATAAACCTGTATTATGTCACCTCGAATTCTTCTCTTTATTAGACACTGTAGGCCGGTTTTCCTCGTAACTGTAATTCTGGAATCCCACTATCAGTTTTGTCGCTCTTCTTTGTATCCTTTCCAACATGTTTATATACCCTCTAAGTTAATAAATGAAGAGGCCATCCGGCGAATGCCGCAGGTGGAACTGAACCTGGCGTTGGATGAAGTCATTACTGAGGAGGAAGTCGACAGGGCAATCAGTTCAATATCTATAGGAAAAGCTCCAGGAGCTGATGCAATACCAGCAGAGGTATATAAGACAGCTGGCCCATCCCTCACCAGAAGGATCACTGAACTCTTCTGTCACATGTGGGCTAAAGGTAAAATTCCGCAGGAGCTAAAGGACACCTCAATCGTTCACCTGTACAAAAGAAAAGGCAACCGTCAGGAATGCGACAATCATCGTGGAATATCACTACTCTCCGTAGCAGGCAAAATCCTAGCTCGCTTACTGCTAAACAGGCTCAACAAACACCTTGAACAAAGCCATCACCTCCCAGAAAGCCAATGTGGATTCAGAGCCGGAAGAGGAACAGTGGACATGATTTTTGCCGCTCGCCAAGTACAAGAGAAGTGTGGAGAACTAAATCAGGCCTTGTACGCCACATCTATTGATTTGACAAAGGCATTTGATACAGTAAACAGAGGAGGGCTGTTGATGATAATGTCTAAGTTTGGCTGCCCCAACAAGTTCATAACAATGGTGAAACAGCTACACGAAGGCATGTGTGCTCATGTACCGGACAGCGGTGCAATCTCTAAAACGTTTCTAGTATCAAACGGAGTAAAACAAGGATGTGTACTCGCCCCGGTTTTGTTCAGCATGATGTTCGCGGCCACGATGACAGACGCCTTCAGATCATTGGAGCTTGGAATACCCATAAAGTACCGCACAGATGGCAAGTTACTCAATTCCAGAAGAATGAAGGCCAAAACCAAAGTGGCTGGTGACATAATCAGGGAACTTGTATTTGCTGACGACTGCGCTCTAATGAGCAACTCAGAACTAAACATGCAGGTTGGAATGGACCAGTTCTCTGCCGCATGCAAAAATTTTGGCCTGACCATAAATGCCAAAAAAACAGAGGTCATGTACCAACCAGCACCAGGCATGCCGTACACAAAACCAGAGACTACAGTCAGCGGGCAGACGTTGAATGCCGTAGACAAATTCACATATCTGGGCAGCACGCTGTCGAGATCTGTCAGCCTAGACGATGAGGTGGCAAGCAGAATAGCAAAGGCCAGCACAGCCTTTGGTAGAATGCGCTCGATGGTCTGGGCACGTCATGGCATCAGCGTCAAGACCAAACTCAAAGTCTACCGTGCAACCATCATTCCAACCCTACTATACGCTTGTAAAAGCTGGACTGTATACTCTGGACATGCAAGGAGGTTAAACCACTTCCACACAGGTTGCCTGAGGTGAATATTCCACATCCGATAGCAAGATCGTGTCACTGACATCGAGGTTCTCTCGAGGGCTAACATGCCCAGCATCCATGCACTGCTAGAAAAAGCACGACTAGGATGGGCCGGACACCTCGTTCGTATGTCAGACGAGCGGCTCCCAAAGAAGCTTCTCTTCGGCGAGCTGAGAGAGGGATGGCGCGAGAGAGGGCGCCCAAAGAAACGTTTTAAAGACGGTCTGAAGGACTCACTAAAAAGTTGCCAGATAGACATCGACACCTGGGAATATCTTGCGCAAAACAGATCTGACTGGAGAAGCGCAGTCAAATCGGGTGTAGCTGCCGGTGAAGACGATCGTATTTTGAAAGCCCAGAGCAGACGCGAGAACTGGAAATCCCAAACAGCGGGAACACAATCCCCTTCTACAAACCTCGTGTGCCCGATGTGTAGCAGGGAAATCTGTGACAAGGATGATGTCGGCGGTCCTCATCGACAACGATGGACAGCTATTAAGATAAGGACTCCACACCTGTACACAGTATTCCAATCTAGGTCTAACTAATGCTTTATATAGTTTGATAATCACTTCCTTGCTCCTATGTTAAATATTTCTTGCTATAATACCTAACATTGCATTTGCCTTTTTCACTGCTACCTGGACTTGCTTGCTCACTCACTTTACCTGTATGATACCCACAGCATAGACTGTCATCAGAGATAGAAGTAAGGTAGCCGGTAGCCCCCACAGGAGAGAATGCCGCCAGAGATAGAAGTAAGGTAGCAGGTAGCACCCACAGGAGAGAATGCCGCCAGAGATAGAAGTAAGGTAGCAGGTAGCACCCACAGGAGAGAATGCCGCCAGAGATAGAAGTAAGGTAGCCGGTAGCACCCACAGGAGAGAATGCCGCCAGAGATAGAAGTAAGGTAGCCGGTAGCACCCACAGGAGAGAATGCCGCCAGAGATAGAAGTAAGGTAGCCGGTAGCACCCACAGGAGAGAATGCCGCCAGAGATAGAAGTAAGGTAGCAGGTAGCACCCACAGGAGAGAATGCCGCCAGAGATAGAAGTAAGGTAGCCGGTAGCACCCACAGGAGAGAATGCCGCCAGAGATAGAAGTAAGGTAGCCGGTAGCACCCACAGGAGAGAATGCCGCCAGAGATAGAAGTAAGGTAGCCGGTAGCACCCACAGGAGAGAATGCCGCCAGAGATAGAAGTAAGGTAGCCGGTAGCACCCACAGGAGAGAATGCCGCCAAAAATGAAGTGTTAGAGGCATGATTGTACTAGATCTCAACTTTCTATGAGATCGGGGGTGACCATTCCTTGTCATCTTACTGTCCCTACCTGTAAGTCAAGGACATGTCTACATACATGTAGACTAGACTAGAGAGCGCCTATTGTAGAGAAGAATGTAATAGAGAGAGTGGAGAAATACAGGACAATATGTAGTAATAGAGAAATAAAAGTAAGAGATAGAACAAAAAGAGACAGCAGTAAAGGTTATAAGGGTAAAAGTGAGTGTGAGAGGTATAGATAAACAGCTGGGATGCAGTGATAATAAAGCTAATGAACAAGATAAGGAAAGATGACTTGTCATACCTGACGTCTACAGCTGCGTACAGCGACACCTGTTTCTTCACTGATGTCATCAAGATCTTTACGGCTGCGAGTGCCCAACTTGCGACCAAATATCTCACGCATAACAGACGCATCAAAGCAGTAGTACCTGCGGGTGGGTTTAAACACTGCAACTACCATCATGATGTTGTTATATGTGCTGCATTTGAAATGATAAATATGCTGCTTTCTTCTACATAATTTTCTAAATTAGTCATTATGTCTAAAAGTGCTATCGTGTTGGTAAAATACTGACACAACTGTTAACATAAAATACTGATACAATTGTTACATAAAATATTGACACAACTGTTTTCACAATAAATACTGAGACAACTGTTACATAAAATACTGACTCGACTGCTTCATAAAATACTGACACAACTGTTACATAAAATACTGACACAAATGCTACATAAAATACTGACTACTACAAAAACTACTGACACAACTGCTACATAAACTACTAACACAACTGCTACCACAACTGCTACATAAACTATTGCTTTCTTCATGTGCCACTACAGCTGGCAGAAGTGATCATGGTTCTCCAAAACGCCCTGTCCAAAGTTTTGTATATCAATTCTCTATTTACCTCTCTCAACACATCCTCATTATCCTCTCTCTTCTTCTGCGACCATAGCTCGTTTAGACTGGGACTTTGTATTCCCTAATAAAGTCTGCTGTCTTTTTCAGGGACTCAATATGATCATATAGATTCTCCTTGACAGGAGTGTACATGGGCCACATCTTTGTCCTCAGGTCCGTGCGCTGCGGGCAGCCCTGATGTACATATGATGTTGTCGTGTCTGCCATGCTGCAATAACATAGGCTGGTGGTAACTATCTTGAATTTGGTGTACAGGTGGTCTCATTATATTGTGGCCAGTTTAGAGTTGTTGTGCGACAACCTGGCTTAGTCTGGACAGTTGGTAGTATCCGTTATCTGTGTTGAGTTTAGGGTGTTCTTCCTGCCACTTTACATTGTATTGTCCTTTTATTGTAGCTTTTGTTTCTTCATAGACCTTATCTACATGTTGTTTGGGGATGAGCTTGTCTACATGTTGTTTGGGGATGAGCTTGTCTACATGTTGTTTGGGGATGAGCTTGTCTACATGTTGTTTGGGGATGAGCTTGTCTATATGTTGTTTGGGGATGAGCTTGTCTATATTTGGTGATGAGCTTGTCTATGTTTGGAGATGAGTTTGTCTATGTTTGGGGATGAGTTTGTCTATATGTTGTTTTGGGATGAGTTTGTCTATATTTGGTGATGAGATTGTCTATGTTTAGGGATGATTTTGTCTATGTTTGGGGATGAGTTTGTCTATATGTTGTCTGGGAGGTTGAGTTTGTCTATATGTTGTTTGGGGATGAGTTTGTCTATATGTTGTTTGGGGATGAGCTTGTCTATATTTGGTGATGATTTTGTCTATGTTTGGGGATGAGTTTGTCTATATGTTGTCTGGGAGGTTGAGTTTGTCTATATGTTGTTTGGGGATGAATTTGTCTATATGTTGTTTGGGGATGAGTTTGTCTATATGTTGTTTGGGGATGAGTTTTTCTATATGTTGTTTGGGGATGAGCTTGTCTATATTTGGTGATGATTTTGTCTATGTTTGGGGATGAGTTTGTCTATATGTTGTCTGGGAGGTTGAGTTTGTCTATATGTTGTTTGGGGATGAGTTTGTCTATATGTTTGGGGATGAGTTTGTCGATATGTTGTTTGCGGATGAGTTTGTCTATATGTTGTTTGGGGATGAGTTTGTCTATATGTTGTTCGGGGATGAGTTTGTCTATGTTTAGTGATTAGTTTGTCTATGTTTGGTGATGATTTTGTCTTTGTTTTTGATGACTTTGTCTATGTTCTGTGATGAGATTGTCTGTTTAGTGATGAGCTTGTCTGTTTAGTGATGAGATTATCTATAAATTGTTTGGTGATGAGATTATCTATATATTGTTTAGTGATGAGATTATCTATATATTGTTTGGTGATGAGATTATCTATATATTGTTTGGTGATGAGATTATCTATAAATTGTTTGGTGATGAGATTATCTATATATTGTTTGGTGATGAGATTATCTATAAATTGTTTGGTGATGAGATTATCTATAAATTGTTTAGTGATGAGATTATCTATATATTGTTTGGTGATGAGATTATCTATAAATTGTTTGGTGATGAGATTATCTATATATTGTTTGGTGATGAGATTATCTATATATTGTTTGGTGATGAGATTATCTATAAATTGTTTGGTGATGAGATTATCTATATATTGTTTGGTGATGAGATTATCTATATATTGTTTGGTGATGAGATTATCTATAAATTGTTTGGTGATGAGATTATCTATATATTGTTTGGTGATGAGATTATCTATATATTGTTTGGTGATGAGATTATCTATATATTGTTTGGTGATGAGATTATCTATAAATTGTTTGGTGATGAGATTATGTATATATTGTTTAGTGATGAGATTATGTATATATTGTTTAGTGATGAGATTATCTATATATTGTTTGGTGATGAGATTATCTATAAATTGTTTGGTGATGAGATTATCTATATATTGTTTGGTGATGAGATTATCTATAAATTGTTTGGTGATGAGATTATCTATATATTGTTTGGTGATGAGATTATCTATATATTGTTTGGTGATGAGATTATCTATAAATTGTTTGGTGATGAGATTATGTATATATTGTTTAGTGATGAGATTATGTATATATTGTTTAGTGATGAGATTATCTATATATTGTTTGGTGATGAGATTATCTATAAATTGTTTGGTGATGAGATTATCTATATATTGTTTGGTGATGAGATTATCTATATATTGTTTGGTGATGAGATTATCTATAAATTGTTTGGTGATGAGATTATCTATAAATTGTTTGGTGATGAGATTATCTATATATTGTTTGGTGATGAGATTATCTATATATTGTTTGGTGATGAGATTGCACTCAAGTGGATGGAAATAATACAATTACTATTATCTTCTCAGTATGTTATAAAAGGTGACTAAAGAGGTTTGAGCATGGGGCTTGCGATCTCATCATGTAATAACCTTTGTTTCTCAATCACTACTACCAATGAGTAGATGCAGACTTCCAGAAATGTGTTGGAGGTAAAAAGGCCAAATGCAGTGCTGCATCTATGCATCAAATATTGTAAGAAATGCACATGAAGGATATAAATCTTTTAAAATGTAGACTTTTACTGTCACTGTCAACATTTAACTCAGCTCTTCCATTACTTTTGTTACAAGATAATCCTATCATTAAACTTGCTGCAACTGATCAATGCTTATTGTGCATCATCCATTCTGTTCATGCCTCGTTCATATCTTCAGCTCTGCCCATGAGGTTCGGGTATCTCCACTATATTGTGACACAACTAAGTATTAGCGGATGTAAAATCTTACTTCTGGATAAGCATGATAACCGTATCCGGATCAAACTGATACACAAGTTGATGACCAAGCCTTAGCGGTGTCTTCAACATTTCCTCTAGTCCAACAAAGAGGCGATAATGATCAACAATGTCACTCTGCAAGTCTTCAACTGTGGCCCCAAATTTCTTCAGCGATACTTTGTTCTGCTGAAGTTTGGTGGCCTCTGATACTGAAAATAGAAAACAGGGCAACATGTGAAGATCACAGCAGCTTAATATAACATAACAATAAACAATTCAGTTGATTCGAAACCCCACAACAAACCAGACAAACAATTCAGTTGACACAAAGAACCCTACAACAAACCAGACAAACAATTCAGTTGAACCCCACAACAAACCAGCCAAACAATTCAGTTGACACAAAACCCCACAACTCAGTTGACACGTAACCCTACAACAAACCAACCAAACAATTCAGTTGACACAAAACCACACAACAAACCAACCAAACAATTCAGTTGACACAAAACCACACAACAAACCAACCAAACAATTCAGTTGACACGAAACCCTACAACAAACCAACCAAACAATTCAGTTGACACAAAACCACACAACAAACCAACCAAACAATTCAGTTGACACGAAACCCCACAACAAACCAACCAAACAATTCAGTTGACACAAAACCACACAACAAACCAACCAAACAATTCAGTTGACACGAAACCCCACAACAAACCAACCAAACAATTCAGTTGACACAAAACCACACAACAAACAATTCAGTTGACACAAAACCACACAACAAACCAACCAAACAATTCAGTTGACACGAAACCCCACAACAAACCAACCAAACAATTCAGTTGACACAAAACTACACAACAAACCAACCAAACAATTTAGTTGACAAGAAACCCCACAACAAACCAGACAAACAATTTAGTTGACACAAAGAACCCCATAACAAACCAACCAAACAATTCAGTTGACACAAAGATCCCCACAACAAACCAGCCAATAATACATTCAACCAAAAATCCCTCAATAAGCAAATGTTGCCATTAAACAATCGTATAACAAGTCACCTGGTCAGACACTGTCAGCAGGACCCAAGATGCAGCACAGTGAATGAGCTGACAGCACCCACTGACCAATAATTGACTGCTTGCATCAGGGTCAGTGACCCATAGTTGACTGCTTGCATCAGGGTCAGTGAACTATAACTGACAAAAAACCCTATTGCTCCTTCAAGTGGCAGCCTAAGCAACAAGGTTACACTAGTGTAGTCTGGCTTAGAGAATAGGGATGGCAGTGGGAAGGAAAGTCCAGTAAGAAAAAAAGCCAGTTCAGCTAAACCTGAATGTGCCTGGTTTAGACGGAGATATCGCAGCTTTACTGTAAAATACAACACAACGTCCTTTTGAGAACGAAGTTTGAAGAAAACACTGTCAGTACAATCTATATATTTAGATATGTTTTCTTCTACTTTGATACTTTATTCAGAGAATTATTTTTCTGAAAGAATTATGACCTTGGGAGTAGAGTTTCTCAATGAGTTTTTATTGCATTGAGGAATCTATGGAAGTCAAAAAGAAATTAAAACCACCAATAAAACACAAATCTTCAATTCCAACGTAAAATCCGTTCTATTATATGGCTCTGAAACTTGGAGGACATCACAGATACTTATGAAAAAATTACAGACTTTCGTAAACGTTTACCTGCGCAAAATACAAAGGTGGAAATGGTACGACAAGATCACCAACGTGGAACTGGTGGGAAAAGCTGGACAAATACCAGTGGGGCATGAAATATGGTGATGCATAGACCGCACATTACGGAAACCAGAGGATAATATTACCAGACAAAGACAAACTCTGTTCTGGAATTGACATGGCAAGAGAAGTAGAGGAAGTCCAAGACACTCATGGAAGAGGGAACTGAAAGCAAATGTAAAGACAGTAAACACGACGTGGACAGCATTGACTCAGACGGCTCATGATAGGAAGACTGGGCAAGTATTTGTTGAGGCCCTATGCTCCACAGGAAGCTGACAGGTTTTTGATTTGATTGATTGAATAAATAGATTGGTTTTATTATGTAAAAAATACAAATATCTAATATACGGATGATAGGGTGTTTACTAACAACCATACTGTCCAATGCAGGTATATCAGAAACTATCTCCACTGCACTTCCAGGACACAAAATGACAATCTAGTACTAGTACATAGTTGTGTTGTCTTCTATGGGGATAGATCCCTTTTGACTTTCCTAATATGGTGCAAAATTAAAATCATTTAACAATTCATAACATTTTTATTTCCAAATTTACGTACAGTCGCCAGTCGGTACAGATACAAATTATGTATAACTGAATAAGTGAATTACCTCTTCGGAGAGCTATTTAAATGTGACTCGTATAACGTAAATGTTCAGGTACTATTTCGAAAACTGTTCACAAAGTGACTAAACATTTTAAGAACATTAAATTAATTTAAACTATGTCTATGCTATAATTAGTATAATAATCATAATCACTGAGTCGGACAGTGATAATAATCAATAATAATTCATTAATTGAGTTGGCTCGCGGAGTATGAATAGTGAGTATGCTTGAGGATTGCATATTTTGTAACAATAGTACAGAACAAATACAGAATGTGGCATAAGCTTTTCTAGTGGTTAGAAGTGTTACAATACCTGAACAGCCTCTAAGCCATAAGTCATAAATGTCTGCATTGATGACACAGTTATTACACACAAACACCTCAGTTTCGCTTACTACAGCCATATTATGGCAGTCCGTCTGCTTGCCCCCGAGTTAGATAATCAGGGCAGCCTTTTCGTGGCAGTAGTTTCCCTTGAAAAGACAACGAACCGCACAAGACACTGCTGTCGGAGATCAAGTGTTTGACTTCGTCGTAACTAATCTTCAGCTTTATATGAGGCGAGTCATTACCATCGCTGCCTTACCTTCCCAACAGTAAACTAAGTATACATTTACAGCTGGATTGACCGAAGCGTGTCAATAACGAGTATGTTCTTCTTCCTCTTTTTCGTTCGTTCTCAATCTCTCGCTACCAGGCCCTGAACGTTCTCAATCTCCCACTACCAAGCCCTGAACGTTCCCAAGCTCCCACTACCAATCCCTGAACGTTCTCGATCTCCCACTACCAAGCCCTGAACGTTCTCAATCTCCTGCTACCAAGCCCTGAACGTTCTCGATCTCCCGCTACCAAGCCCTGAACGTTCTCAGTCTCCCGCTACCAAGCCCTGAACGTTCTCAATCTCCCACTACCAAGCCCTGAACGTTCTCAATCTCCTGCTACCAAGCCCTGAACGTTCTCAATCTCCCGCTACCAAGCCATGAACGGGGCTTTGCATTTAGCAGGATATAATCTGGAGAATCGAATGCGTTGTGTCGCAGTTTACAGCTTGACTGCGATATTTGCACCTTTCCATCCGACTTCAGGAGGTATTTTTGGGTACCGGGTTAGCATTTCCTCTTCGATCCCTACTACTTAGCCAGTCAGTCTGCTCTGTTGCAGACTATTGTCCAGGATCACCGCAAGGACGTGTAAAGGGGTCTTGGCAGCTCTGGGTCGCTAGACCTGACGCTAGCAGTCAGCTCTGGGTCGCTTAACGCTGCAGCTCATGTACTGCTCAGCATCTTGATTTCAAGTGGGATTCAAAAGAAGGATTCGCCGACCAAATCCCCCCCCCCCTTCCGGAACATAATACAGTAGTGTTATAAAAACTGATGTAATCAAGTCGCCATCATGTATTTGTATTGTAGATGTCATTATACAGAAAAGCGATTTTTATTATTGTTTTCTCTAATTGTGATATAATGATGCTGGGACCTAGGGTCGTCACTTAACATGCGATGGTTTGCCACCTATCGTCGAACAGTCCATGTATACATTTCTGTTTCATATACGCGCCTCTTGGTCCCCCTTCTCTCTCTTCTCACCTTATTCTGTTTCATTTGACTCTGTCCTACAATCACACTCTTGCACGCCTTTCATACGCGCCCTCAGGGTGAGACCCTTCCATTGCACTTTGATTGGGCTAGCTTCTGAGAGCGCACAAACCTAACATCGGTACATACAGATGCGCACATACATCCAAGCACTGGTTTATGCGTCTTAATATCGCCCAATTGACTACGGTCTGGGGTGGAATGAGCGCGCCTCCGCCAGTAGAAACTAGTGAGGCAAACACGTAACATATTTTTTTTAAATTACAAATAAAAAATGATTGTCATCTAGTAAGATGTCTCAATTATTGTCCTTAACGCACCATACCCTTTGATTTAGCCTTGTGCTCTTGAACGGTGTTTTATTTCTGCATGCGAAGCTCTTGTGCTGTTCTTCTGTTCAATGTTTTCTATTACTGTGTATTTGTATTCTAGCCACTGTTATTTTGCTCTTAGACATATAGTCTATCTTGCATTGTTCAGCACTCTATCTCTATCTCTTCTTACATAAGATATCATCTGTCATCCGTACAGATCACAGTTCGTCTACTTGATTTTTAGTAAACTTTTTTGTGTAGTTCTATTCATTCTCTGTACGTTTTGTTTTAGACAATCCCACTTTGTGCTTACAACTGTTCTGAACTTGTCCTTTTGCATTGCTGCATAGAATATCTGACAGCAGACTATCATATTTGTTTTTTCAAGTTAATGTTTGGCTGCTTTATTGCTGATATATTTATTTTGGGGCCATTTGTATATCTTCTTTCTATATTTGTTCAGTCTGATAGCTATTTTAACCATTACAGTGTTGTGTTATGCAGTTATGTCTGCTCCTGGATACGTTTTTTTTTCAGATGTGTACTATTGTGACATTCTTGTTTAATATGTCAGTTATTGTAATAGAGTCAATTTGATTTCTTACTACGAGTATATTTCCTGTCCTTTTCAATGTGCAATATCTTCTTCTAGATTGTGGGGAAAATGTGTTACATGTAACTAATTGGTTTTCTTCGCCTAAAAATGTGTCAACCTATCTCTTTTGTGGTTTATGTTTCCGTCACGATTGCCCTACTATATTCCTATATTCGTTTCTTTCCTATTTTGAAATTCATATCTCCCATTACTATGAGTAGATTTTATTGGTTTGAGAGTCTATTTTCAGTTCTCATAAAATTGTTATATTTCTTCATCACTATGTTCTTGAGTTTATTCGTTTATAACATGGCAATATCGAATGGTTTGGCCCTTACCTTCAACAGCATCATTCTATCATAATGATAACACATATATTCACTCACATATTTTGCTAGATTATTTTTAAATTAACTTCCTACGTCTCGTTCACGTTCTCTCCTCCTGAATATATTAACGTGTATTGGTCTTTCCTCGTGTATTCGGTGTTGGCACGTGTTGTCCTCCGTCACACCCAATATGAATATAATTATAAACACTAAGGCATTTAATGCTGTAAATCGCAATGGTCTGTGGAGAGTTAATGGCCAAGTTTGGGTGCCTGGCAACATTCATTGCAATGGTGTAACAATTTCATGATGGCAGGCGTGCCCAAGTCATTGATCAGGCAAACTACTCTGTCCCCTTTAGTGCTTCTAACGGTGTCAAGCAGGGATGTGTGCTGGACCCGGCTATTTTCAGTACGATGTTTTCTGCCATACTGTGGAATGCTTACAGCGATTGCGACGCCGGAGTTGGGCTTAATTAACACGCGCTGACGGCGGGCTATTCAATCTGAGAAGGTTCAAGGCCAAAACCAAAATGCTGATGACTGGGCCTTAAATTCCAATACGGAGGGTGAAATGCAGAAATGTATCGGTTCGCCACATCTTGTGAAAACTTTGACCTCATCATCTTTGTCACAAAAACAGAGGTCATACATCAACCGGCTCCAGATATTGCCTGTTCAGAGCCGTCAATCAAGGTACACGGCCACTGTTTAAAACGTGTAAACAAATTCACATACCTTGGCAGTACTTTATCCCAAGTCGTTCACATAGATGATGAGGTGAATACTAGAATAGCTAGGGCAAGCGTGGCATTTGGTAGACTTCATACTAAGGTGTGGGATAGGCGAGGGGTCAGGACTCGAACATTTGGTAGACTTCATACTAAGGTGTGGGATAGGCGAGGGGTCAGGACTCGAACATTTGGTAGACTTCATACTAAGGTGTGGGATAGGCGAGGGATCAGGACTCAAACATTTGGTAGACTTCATACTAAGATGTGGGATAGGCGAGGGGTCAGGACTCAAACATTTGGTAGACTTCATACTAGGGTGTGGGATAGGGATCAGGACTCAAACATTTCGTAGACTTCATACTAGGGTGTGGGATAGGCGAGGGATCAGGACTCAAACATTTCGTAGACTTCATACTAGGGTGTGGGATAGGCGAGGAATCAGGACTCAAACAAAAATAAAGGTCTACGCTGCAGTTATTCTACCTACCGTCTTATTGGGCCGTCTTTAGTCGTCATGTCAGGAAATTAAATCACTTCCACATGCACTGCCTGCGGAAACGGCTGAGGATTAAATGGCAGGACATGGTGTCAAATACAGATGTGCTAGCGCGATCGGGCATGTCCAGTATACACACCATGATATGTGCAGCACAGCTGAGATGAACTGGCCATGTGGTACGCATGTCGGATCAACGTCTACCAAAAGAGCTGCACTATGGTGAACTCCAAAATGGCAAGAGAGCATTCGGTGGGCAGCGGAAAAGGTACAAGGACACACTAAAGAAATCACTGATCCAGTGCAGTATTAATCAAGTTGACTGGGAAATAATCGCCACCAATCACACAGATTGGTGCAGCACTATTGCTGAGGGTGTTCAGACATGAGGCATCAAGAATAGATGAGGTTATCCAGAGACGATCGGTCCACAAGTCAACTCACATCAACCCTTATTCAACCCCGGTGGCAGGAGGTCTTATTTCCCTGTACAAAGTGCAACAGACAATTAAAGGCTCAGATTGGCTTATTTAGCCATTAGAATAGTTGACAGTGAATGCTGACAAAGTGGTCCTCATCCATTACGATGGACAAACAACTATTTTAAATCAAGGTGCAAAGATGGGCTCTGAAATGAAATGATACATCTTTTCTTCATAGTTCAACGTACGATCATTCCAAGTTCCAGTTTATAAGCTCTACCTTTCAATGTTTATGTGGTCTTTCTCAGAAAGCCTTAGTTGGTGTGTAAAATAATGCTAGGTGTGTCACTTGTATGGTATGTGTTGAGAGCTAGACAGCGTCAGCGTTTGTGGCAGCAGTTTCCAGTAGAGCTCTCTTGTGTGGAAGATTACGCTCCCTAAGAAATGGTTACCAGTGTACACGTCGACTTTCACTTTGTTTCCAACACCTCGGTGTCAGCTTGTCATTTATGTCTCTTTGGACATAACTATTAGACAAAATTGTTTCCTTTAAAATGGATCAGAGTTGTACTGTTAAATCACTCGCTGCGTTGGCGTTGGTTCAACTTTTTGCAGTAGTGGTAAAATGCAGCTTTGACCCATTCATGGATAGCAAACTGTTCACCGTCAAATGGCACGGCCAGCTCGATCTAAACCAAGAAGAGGTGAGAGCCGTAGATCTATAGGTATTACATATATGTTTCTAGAGTTGGCCACAAGTCTGTATGCATTCATTTCTTATAATGTTTGTACATGATATTGTCTTTTCTAAAACATTGCATACATACTGTGATTTTCTTATGACAATGTCACAATGACAATAGAAATAATTTATCATGCGTTCCTACTTTGTCATATTCACTTTTGGGTGTTTTAAACACAAGTTCATATAATAGTTACATAAGGTTCTTGTTGTTTGTGAATGCCCACAATGAGCAGGTTATTCTTTTGTGCCCCCGGAAAAGGACATTAAGTGGCGGGTTGCAGTAGCTTTCCTCACGTCCCGAGCATGCTGATGAAGGTAGTTCACTAGTACTTTAGTAGTTGTGCTAAGCTTGGCTTTATCTGGGATCACGTCGATACCTCACCTTGTTAGCCAGTCTGCCATGAAAACAGCCCATTTCCAGGAATGGCTACGAGGACGCCAAGGTGAGGGTCTTGTCCAGTATGTTTTACCTGAACCTGACTAACAAGTCTGATCAGTATATTTTACCTGACCAGTCGTTAGACTTCATTCCCAGCTACATAAGTTGATAGTGATTCATTTAAAGTTAATCATATTTAAAGACATAATCATGCAACAGAATGTTAAGGCATTGGAAAAATCACTCTGATGAGCTCACAATTAAAATACTGCTTAAGATCATACAAGAGAGAATAAGACGAAAACTAGATTGAGAAAAACTGGCATAACAATTTGGGTTTCAACAGTATAATGGAACAAACAAACAAAAATTTATATTTGAGAACTATGACAGAGAAATATATAGAAATACAAAGCAACATTTATATTTGCTTCATAGACTATCGGAAAGGCTTTTAACAATCCAATGTGTGAAGTTAATTAAATGTTTTGAAGAACAGCAGAAAAATCTGGAATGATTTGCTCTCCAAGTATAAATGTAAAAAAAAGAAACAAGATATCTACACAGAACAGATTTTCAAACAGAAAGCTGGATGATCAGGGCTTGTCATTGGGTGAGTGGCAATGAATAACCTTAGATATATGGATGGTATAGTTTAGATGGCAAAAAGTGAGCAAGAACTGCAAGAGGTTGTGACAACGATATACAAAATAAGTACACTTTGGATTAGACATAAAGTTAAAGAAACCAAAAATATAATACTTGACAGAAGTGACAAGAAATCTTGTGTGCAGATTAAAATAAAAGACTAACTACTGGAACAGGTGCAGAGTTTCTCTTATCTAGGTCATATAATAATGGAAGAAGGCAGCCGTGAAAAAGAAATCAGAAATAGAATAGGTATGACCAAGGTGGTATTTAGCAACATGTGTGTGACATATACTGACATACAAACAGATAAATCAGGATTTGAGGATGAGAGTTGTCAGGTATACTCATCACTACTTTGTGGCGCAGAAACATGGACACTGAATAACAAGTTGGAAAAGAGAATCAAAGTTTTCAAAATGTTGGTACAAAGAAGATTGGGTCGCATTTCGTGGAAAGAGAAGAAAATAAACGAGGTATTGGAAACATTGGGGGTGAAAAAAGAATTAGAGATCAATATCAAGGTTAGACAGCTAAGATATTTTGGCTATATAACAAGACATACCTCCTTGTTGAAAACCATACTAGAGGGTAGGGTGGAAACCAGTTGTCCAAGAGGCAGACGTTTTAAGTGGATCGATAACATCAGGAGATGGACTGGAAAAAGCATGTCAGATTGTACCATTGCAGCAAGAGATTGAGTACACTGGCAATCATTGTAGCTGACCTTCCATTGGGGGATGGTACTTGAACTAAGACATACAATCAAATGAAAACAATTGATGACAGTGAATAGACATAAACGGGTGGGCCAACAGGATAGATTGAAGAACAATGGGGATAATTAGGATGCTGATGAAAGGCAGGAGACATATAAGGAGGTGATGTTTATAAAAAGATGGGAGAAGATAGTAAAGAGAAAACATTCTTGTGCAGAAAAGGAATAAATTTATATCACAAGATGGACAGAGCACATGAAATTCAGATGGAATAACACAGGATGAAGAGCAGCATATCTGGGAGAAGAGAAGGACACTCACTGAAGAAGTCGTGCTGACATCACAAGGTAGTTCTTGGTTTCGGAAGCCCATGGTAGGAACAATAGAGAAAAACATGGCGAGGAAAGTACAAATAAGGATGAACAAAAATATATGTCAAGAACTTGAACATAGTATCAAGGAGAGATCTAGTTGAAGGCTAATGCTTTGCAGGGAGCTGAAAATCAAAGAAGACAAGTGATTCTTCTCTCTGTTCTTTCTAATATCCGTCCAGATGTCTCTGGCAAGTTGTTCCAGGTTCTTTTGGCCTCGTTATGCTTATCAGAGTTTTGGGATGCAACAGTTAGACATATATGCTGGACATTGTTATAAACTTTCCTGATTAACTTTGTTATCATATCTTATGTAGGGATTTCATTGATTTGAGTGAGCTGTGACTGACTTATATTCAACTGGACATTCACAGGTGAGCCTGCTTGGGGACCGGCACGTAATGATCACAACCAATCACCAGGAGCGCTACCGCTGCATTTTACCAGATACATTAAAACTGTCAGAGGTAAGACTGGGCTGTTTGTGGGGGATAATACTGTATGTGGCAGATAATACTTTATGTGGCGGATAGTACTGTATGTGGCATATAGTACTGTATGTGTCAGATAGTACTGTATGTGTCGGATAGTACTGTATGCGTCGGATAGTACTGTATGCGTCGGATAGTACTGTATGTGTTGTATAGTACTGTCTTATTGCAAAAATGGTATGAGGAATTAAACATGAACAGCTGAGAGGGTACAATGAATGAAAGGATTATCCTTATTCAAAGCTATTTATGTTATGTTTTACAGATTATGTTATGTTTTTGACAGTTGACACTTTATGTTATGTTGCTAGTTTATGTTATGTTAACAGTTTGTGTTATGTTAACAGTTTATGTTATGTTGACAGTTTATGTTATGTTGACAGTTTGTGTTATGTTGACAGTTCACAGTTTATGTTATGTTAACAGTTTGTTATATTAACAGTTTGTGTTATGTTGACAGTTCACAGTTTATGTGAAAATACTTGCAGCATTAATAAATATTGTTATAGTTTCTCTCACGTGCTCATTCATGGACCTTAATTAAAAACCTCTTCTTTATAGCATAGGTCTCTGAATGGGACATTCCCACTTGGTGTCTCACACCTTTTGTAACACCACTTATTCACCCATCCTTATTGTACTTCTTTTAGGTAAACTTGGAAACAACACTCCTCCCTCTGCCTTCCTCGTCATATCAATGTGACACACAAAAAATAAACAAAAACCTATCCTTTTAAAAAAGGTTATGTTACTTATATATAATGTTAATCTGGTTCTTTTTCACAAGAATTGATGTCAAGGCACTTCAAGCACACCGATAGTAAAGGGTGAAGAGTGCGGATACTGATGGTTGTATTTGCTCCTGCTCCATCCTCTCAGGCACACCTACCTGCTTGCCCCATGATATGCTAAATCATTGTCTGCAGTGGCAACATACAAGAGCTAGTCCTTAATCAACCAAAGATGGCTGCCCTTAACCATATCAAAAGTTCCTGCACATGTGTCATGATGACTGCCCATGTTAAAGAAGTCTCAGATATCCATCTCAACGCTGAGGTCACTGCTTCCATCTCCATTCTCAAACTAGAGGTTGTTGACACGTATGCCGTTCTGCACTTGGCAACGACTTGTCCTCTCACTCTGGCCGAGAAGCCCCAGCCTGAGGTCCTACTGCGCAGTACTGATCCGTTGGTGTATATGACGGCAGTACTGATCCGTTGGTGTATATGACAGCATCACTATTCTGTGTGTTCACAGTTATCAGCTGGTTCACCTCAAGTTCTGCTCTCTAGTTGCCCCATTTTCAGCATTCCTTGCCGAAGGTTATGATGACACTCTGGTACTCTATCATTCTATCACCAGTGTGGGCCCATTCTTACCCCTTGGCTATCGCCTCAGCTGGGGTGACTTGTCAGATTGTTTTCTCTGCCTGTGCCATCCATGGCTGAGGTATGAGTGGATAGCAGCTGTTAAGAGCTTAAACCTCCAGGGATTGACATGGATCTACTGTCCTGGTCATGCTGGGGTTCAGGGCAAGGAAAGAGCTGACATCTTGGCTTCACAAACTTCTATCATGCGCATGTGAGTGATGGATATGAATGACATTTTGAAATCAATCAATGACCGCCTGTTAGATGAGAACACTACTATAGATGAATCAGCAATCCACAGACTGCAAAGTTTTGACATCAAACGAGGTTTGAGCGGAGTGGGGCGCATGAGAGGACGTACCAGGTGAGTGTACAACCAGCGAGCTACAGGAACATCAGCAACTAAACCCTGCACCATTTGCTGCGAGAGACAGAGCACCTATGGGTATGCCTGTAGTGAAGTGACGTTGATTCTTAGAAAGAGAGACAGAAAAGTTCCTGCATAAGTATTTGCTACAGTATTATCATCTAGTATGGTATGACTTATAAGGTCAACCTCGTTCATCCAATTGGCTGCTGTAGTTGACACTGGTAGCAGATAAGAAAATGAATAATGTTGTATATTAACAATACTTTACAATAGACAATGGTTATAATATTGAGCTTCTTATTAGCGTATTGGTAGAATTCTCATCTTTCAAAGCAACAGTACCAGGTTCGACTCTCATAATTTTTTTTTGTGCATTTGTATTATTTCTCCATTCCCTAAGGCGGTGTGCGTTGCACTGTTGTTTTTATTTTACACTTGTCGGCCCAGTGCATCCGACTTCAGCATGTATTTTATGTAAGGGCCTGCTTCCTCCTGCATTTTCTAAGGGTTTGCTTCCCCGGGGTAACGGCCGGTGCTGTAATGGGGATCGAACCAAGCACCTTCTAGTTGTGAGCCGTGTCACTTAACCACTAGCTCACGCCGTCCTCACTACTCTCATTATTGACATGCTGTAGGTGACCAAGCTGTAAATGGGTACCTGGCTTACTGTTAGATAAGGAAAGACAGTGACACAAAGAATTGGCCACCTCACTTCATAAACAAGATGAGGTCTAGTACAATGAAGCCTTTACCACTTCTTCCCTGACAGCATCGCCTTTCTATGGGACTACCTTGACCTTTTTATAATATTGATAGTGTGATGTCATATTTCTTGATGAATAGTGCCCCTTCCCCCACCACTTCTCGTACACCACATTAAGCCGTTAAACCCATCCCCTCTTTCCACCTCACTGTGACCTCGTATATGACTGACCCGGAAAGTGCCTGTGTGTTTCCTTGTGCCGGGATTCCGTGGCGAAGTGGTTAAGCCGTCGGCCTCGTGATCAGGTGGTGTGGGTTCGACTCTGGACTCCGCCGTCTTTTTCACGGGTGCTTGATGCAGAGTCCCCTGCATCTCATAGTCGCCGCCTAGTCATCTTGTCCTTGACTTGCAACTGGGGTTGGGTGGCATGAGACGAGAGAGTGAGGATAAAAAGTAGCGCAGTTAATCCTTACTAAAAATAGCACTAGCAAAATAAATTATGCCATCATCGTCTACGATGGACGACGGCCCCTGCCTTTGTTTCCTTGTGCCGACACCCTTGAATCTGTCTGATCCTGATACAGAAAACATTGAAGATTTCTGTGATATCATTCTTTCACCTGTCAAATGTCTTTATGTTAAGTGCAGGTTGACGCTTTTCTTGATATCATTTTCAGAATGATGCAGCATCTTATACAGGCCCATCACCAGACGAGTTAATGAAGCCACTCTTTCAGCAAACACATTGCTCATACAGGGTGAGTACTTCACTTGACAGGTGACTATGTCAATGTTATTTAATGTTGTAGCAGATTTGAGGCTGGCCACATTCATGTTATTTAATTTTGTAGTAGATTTGAGGCTGGCCACATTCATGTTATTTAATGTTGTAGCAGATTTGAGGCTGGCCACATTCATGTTATTTAATGTTGTAGCAGATTTGAGGCTGGCCACATTCATGTTATTTAATGTTGTAGCAGATTTGAGGCTGGCCACATTCATGTTATTTAATGTTGTAGCAGATTTGAGGCTGGCCACATTCATGTTATTTAATGTTGTAGCAGATTTGAGGCTGGCCACATTCATGTTATTTCATGTTGTAGCAGATTTGATTGAGGCTGACCACATTCATGTTATTTCATGTTGTAGTAGATTTGATTGAGGCTGACCACATTCATGTTATTTCATGTTGTAGTAGATTTGATTGAGGCTGGCCACATTCATGTTGTAGTAGATTTGATTGAGGCTGGCCACATTCATGTTATTTCATGTTGTAGAGGATTTGATTGAGGCTGGACACATTCATGTTGTAGTAGATTTGATTGAGGCTGGCCACATTCATGTTGTAGTAGATTTGATTGAGGCTGGACACATTCATGTTATTTCATGTTGTAGTAGATTTGATTGAGGCTGGACACATTCATGTTGTAGTAGATTTGATTGAGACTGGCCACATTCATATTGTAGTAGATTTGATTGAGGCTGGCCACATTCATGTTGTAGTAGATTTGATTGAGGCTGGCCACATTCATGTTATTTCATGTTGTAGTAGATTTGATTGAGGCTGGACACATTCATGCTGTAGTAGATTTGATTGAGACTGGCCACATTCATGTTGTAGTAGATTTGATTGAGGCTGGCCACATTCATGTTGTAGTAGATTTGATTGAGGCTGGCCACATTCATGTTATTTAATGTTGCAGTGGGGAGGAAGACTAATGTCTGGTCAGGCACAACATACTGATCAGACATGTTAGTCAGGGTCAGGCACAACATACTGATCAGACATGTTAGTCAGGGTCAGGCACAACATACTGATCAGACATGTTAGTCAAGGTCAGGCACAACTTACTGATCAGACATGTTAGTCAAGGTCAGGCAAAACATACTGGCCAAGACCCTCACCTCGGCTTTCTCGTAGCCTTCCCTGGAAATAGGCTGTTTTCATGGCAGCCTGAATAACAGGGTGAGGTATTGACGTGATCCCCGTAGTAGCGAGCGACATGCAGATGAAGCCAAGCCTCCTGGAGGACCTCGGTCCATCTACATCAGCACGCTAGGGATGTCAGGAAAGCTGCTGCAGCCCTTCAACTTAAAGTCCTTTTCAGGGTGAACAAAAGAGTAAACCTACTCTCATTGTGGACATTCACAAACAACAAAATTGTAGTGGATTTAGGACTGGCCACATTCTTGTCATTTTTCTGTTTTAGATTTAGGACTGGCCACATTCTTGTCATTTTTCTGTTATTGTTTCATGTCTTTCCTGTCTATGATAAGATCTGAAAGACATATTGTTAGAATGCTTGTCTGGCGGCAATGGCCCGGATCTTTTCTCTGGTCTCAATACTCTTCAGTCTACCCAGCTGTAAATAGTACATGGGTTCCAATTATGGTAGAGCTAGATTGAGATCAAGAAACTGGTTAGCTCATGCCAGCTAACAGAAATTGAGACCTTCTGCAATACACACTCAGCAGAGTCTTCTAAACTAGTATTAAAATGTTAAGTCTAACACTTGATCATTGATGGCAATGCTTTATGTGGGGTCACCATGACCTTATCTTATGGTGGCTTAAAGGAAGTTCCATTGAAATGTAGAATTTGTTAACTTAGAAATATTAGGCAGTTGAACTAAAAGTTTGGATTAAGTACTAGTTCATCAAGTCTAAAATATAACATGAGATGCTAGTTAGTGCCTTTGAGTTTTAAATGGGTTTCAAGACTGCAGGAGTTGTCTCTCTGTGTACCTCCAGAGTTATTTTCTGCAACTATTGAGTTCCACTTTCTGCAGGCCTGTCTATTCTCTTAAGCTCTTTTACTCTGGGGTTTGCAAGTTGTCTGATTATTTTACCTCCATTTTCTTCTTTTTTTTTATTCTATTGAGCCTCCATGCTATATCTGCATGTTACTGTTTAGTTTTCCTCTCTCAAGATATCTTGATTTCTGTACTCTTTCTCTTTCTAGAATTCAGTTTTGAGAATCCTCTCTACTGTTTAGTTACTGCTATTGTTTTTTTTCTCACACTTTTGAAATTTATTTTTGTTTAAATTCAGAATGTTTGTGTGGCAGACCCCACTGTTTGCCCTGGCCGTTATTCTAACGCAGAAAACTATCAGACTCATCCACATCATCATGACCACACACAGCAAATGGCATATTTATTATATAATACTCATACCAGAAAAATGAGTAGTGAAATTACAAACACAATACAATACATATGAACTTAACTAAGTATTTCTATATTATATATATGTTAATATAAATATTAACTAAAGCGGAAATTTTAAGAATTAGCTATTGATGGAATTCCCAACTATCTAAAACCCGGTTCTATTGCCGTAGTCACATCACACACACACATCTCTTTAACTGCATCCTCAACACACCTTATCAAATAGTTTTCCTCACTCAAATCCCCTCAGGCGGGTGATCTGGACATACCTCGTTCACAATGTGTCACGCTTACAACAGACGTTCAGAGTATCTAATTAATACAAAACTCACACACCTATTTGAGCGATCCTGTTCTATCACTAACATTCGTACAACAGTCTATCAATCGCTCCTCTATCTAAGTCGGTGAGCTAAACCAGACTCCTATCTACATTCACTCTCTCTCTCTCTCGCTCTCATCTCTCTATCCAGCCTCTCTCATCCAGCCTCCTCTTCATCCAGCCTCCTGAGCTAAACTTTGTCTCGAGTTATATACACTCAAGCAAAGTCAGAGCTTGACCAATGGATCTCAGGGGATGGCTCTATTCAGTCTTATTGGAACGAAATACTTTGCACACCTGTCACTCATCTATCGCAGCAAGCTCCATTGCCAATTCGTATGTCACTCATTCTCCCCTTACCCAAATCGGAAGGCCAGTGGTCAGCTCCTACCTGTCCACATTCTTTGCCCCAACTCTGTTCTCCTTTGTTGAGACGGTGAGTGACCTTAATACGCATTCAGGTACCTTTGTTATCAGCAACCACATCACCCCTGTCCTAAACTCTCTTGCTCCGATGGGAACTGTTACATTGTGGGTATACACACCTTCATAAACAGTCGTGGTCAGATTTGGATCTGCATGCTATGTAAACACACACTTCCCCTTCCTCCCAGAGAGAAGACATGAGTGAGGCAGACTTCAGACATGACTAAGAACCATAGACGCCAAAATAGAAAACCAGTGCTGGGACAACATACCAATGATGACGACTGCAGGGAGGGTGAGAGTTGTTTGCTGCCGAGTAAAACCAAACAAAGAAATATATAACAGCCAAACTTCCAACTGAAATATGTCCACCTGTTTCAGACATAGGACTAACAAAACAATTCTGTCTCATATAACAATAACTTTATTATTCTCTGATCCATCTTTATTATTCTCTGATCCATCTTTATTATTCTCTGATCCATCTAATGACATCATGGGGGCCACCATTGTGGTTGTTCTTGGAGGAAGCCAATGCCAAAACTTGTATGTGCTTTTATAGTGGTGATTTCTGTAGTAGTTTGTTTGGCATGATGAGCTTGGTAGCCCGATGCACAACCCTCCTCCAGTCAGCTCTTACCTAGGAGGTAGCTTTGGTCATACTCCTGCCTTCCACACGGAGGTTACATCATTATGTGCACTGGGTAAAAGTGTGTCAGTAATACTACGCATGTACCCCTTACACATTGTTCAACATGTTGTTGTTGTTATCTACGAACACAGATTGAGAGTTTCTGGACATATGAACTGTGCCACGGCAAACATCTCAAACAGTACCACGAAACTAAGGAGCAAGGCTCGGTAAGCTCAATAAACTTATTCGTTTCGACCGTCTCTGTAACTCCATTTTGTTTACTGTTCAACACTTTCCATATCATATTGTCCGCTATCTGCTAAAGATAGTGGGTTTTTACATTTCATAATCAGTGTACATTGTGGAAATAGCTTGCTTCTCTCATATTTGTTTTGACGAGATCTCACATTTTTCAAAATGTTGACACGTTAAACATAAATTTTGTTTTGATTTTTAAGAGAATTTCCTAAGTTGACCATTCTGAAATCGCTTTTCAATTTATGAGTGGTCTTATAAAGTAAGCTTTGATCACTTTCAATTTATGAGTGGTCTTATAAAGTAAGCTTTGTTCACTTTCAATTTATGAGTGGTCTTATAATGTAAGCTTTGTTTACTTTCAATTTATGAGTGGTCTTATAAAGTAAGCTTTGGCTGAGAATATAGTCATTAATGGTGAGAATAAAGTTGAACAAAATGGTGAAGAAGAGGCAGAAAGTGACATAGAACTGGAAAGAATGAGATGCAGGCTTGGTGTCAGAAATGAAGATCGATGACGATTCAATGTTGAATGAAACACAAGAAGCAGATGTCAACAAGTGGTCCCAAGAGTGAAAGATGCGACAGTAAATGAATTGACTGCTAGGTCTGGTCCCATTCAAGACTTGGATGATGAAGCCACATGTGCTTAGTTTATTTATTATGGAAGAATTCTTTCAAGAGAGCTAAATTTATCTTTATGCTTAGCACAAAATAGGGCCATTATGGAAGCCCTCCTCAGCTGGAGACATCAAACATTTTATGTACATAAACGTTATATTTAGCATACATCAAATACATAGTTTTCACAGTTATGGTCCAGCCACAGGTGACCTCTTCATGGGCATGTTATGTCTAGACATATACTGCAGTCTCGACAGGTATTTCCACTTCAGTGACATGATAATGCTGTCCTGCGAGGATACATTTGATCCTACCTTCAAGTTAGAGCTGTCCTGCGAGTTTGTATATGATCCTATCTTCAAGATTTGCCTTCTTGTAGACTTGGTACAGGATAATTTGCCTTCTTGTAGACTTAGTACAGGATAATTTGCCTTCTTGTAGACTTAGTACAGGATAATTTGCCTTCTTGTAGACTTGGTACAGGATAATTTGCCTTCTTGTAGACTTGGTACAGGATAATTTGCCTTCTTGTAGACTTAGTACAGGATAATTTGCCTTCTTGTAGACTTGGTACAGGATAATTTGCCTTCTTGTAGACTTGGTACAGGATAATTTGCCTTCTTGTAGACTTGGTACAGGATAATTTGCCTTCTTGTAGACTTAGTACAGGATAATTTGCCTTCTTGTAGACTTAGTACAGGATAATTTGCCTTCTTGTAGACTTGGTACAGGATAATTTGCCTTCTTGTAGACTTGGTACAGGATAATTTGCCTTCTTGTAGACTTAGTACAGGATAATTTGCCTTCTTGTAGACTTAGTACAGGATAATTTGCCTTCTTGTAGACTTGGTACAGGATAATTTGCCTTCTTGTAGACTTGGTACAGGATAATTTGCCTTCTTGTAGACTTGGTACAGGATAATTTGCCTTCTTGTAGACTTAGTACAGGATAATTTGCCTTCTTGTAGACTTGGTACAGGATAATTTGCCTTCTTGTAGACTTGGTACAGGATAATTTGCCTTCTTGTAGACTTGGTACAGGATAATTTGCCTTCTTGTAGACTTGGTACAGGATAATTTGCCTTCTTGTAGACTTGGTACAGGATAATTTGCCTTCTTGTAGACTTGGTACAGGATAATTTGCCTTCTTGTAGACTTGGTACAGGATAATTTGCCTTCTTGTAGACTTGGTACAGGATAATTTGCCTTCTTGTAGACTTGGTACAGGATAATTTGCCTTCTTGTAGACTTGGTACAGGATAAATCCAAGAAACATTTTCTGCAAAGAAAAAAACATTAGCATTGATGAAGCTATGTAAGCTGCAAAAGACGTCAACATTTTCAGGAGTACATCAAATTAAAGCCATGTTAAATTATTGCATTAAATTACTTTGTGACTTCATATTTTCAGCTGTAAACTGCTTGACCTACACATCTTTACAAGAAACTATATGCTTTGCATCTTTCTACCAGAAACTGTATTTTTTGTTGTGTCAAGTTTGTTTGCCTCTCTGTATTCTACTGGTGGAGGCACGCCTTTTCCATCCCAGGCTGTAGCCTCTTTGGCGATATCAGGAATTATTAACCAGTGCGTGTCTGTGCTTCTGTATGCACCTATGCTAGTTTGGGCGATCTCAGAGGTCAACCCCAACCAAAATGCGATGGAAAGGTCTCACACTGAGGGCGCGTGTGAAAGTTGTGTAAGAGTGTGATTGATGGACAGAGTAAAATTAAATGTGTCAGGTAAGAAGAGAGGTAGAGACAGAGCCTCCAGAAACTGTACATTTATTCTTTGAGTTTGTAGGTTGAAGAAAACATCTAATGCAACAGCATATCAAATAGTTTTTCAAAATAAAATTCATTATCATTAAACAAATTCAATTACAATTATTATTAATAGTTTTCACATTTTTAAAAATTACGTCACAAACATTTAGACTTACCCATTTTTGGGTACACCAGTTGTCTTGTAAATCCATGAAAATACCACAAAGCACTGATAGTGTTCCTGTCCAGATCGGCATATCTGTTAGTTTCCTCTACAGACGTATTTATAACATCTACATAAACAACCCTAGTCTGGCAGCCCAATATGCTGCATCTATGGACAGCAAATTCCCCTGGCCCATGAGCTCTCAGGACATCCACGAAGTTGCCGACACAGTTTTGGGTCATAGGAAAAACATCAGGAAACCCTGACTGTTTCCACCCTAGCAATTATAGAGGAAAAGACTTCAGCGAGGGCCAAATTCTGGGTTGCCAGCAAGAAGGACCTTGAATACCATTACAACACAATAGCAGACAGCGCCGAGGAAGGTCTAGTGGGCAGCGACATAACACGCGATAAAGGCTCTCAGCTGTGATCCCTCCCAACATCCCTCTGGCACCCCCCAATGCCTGAATAAGTCTGATGGATGAAAGTAAAGAGGAAATAACTAGCAGGTGGGTCGAACATTACAGTGCAGTCTTGAACCACCCTCCCACTATCCAAGTACGCCCTAGACCCGATGACCACCTCCCTGCACCAACTCTTCGCAACGGCGTGGAACACTGGCCAAGTGCCCGTGGCATGGCGTGACGGAATAATAATTTCCCTGTATAAGGGAAAGGGTTCCCATCTGGAATGCAGCAATTACAGGCCACTTACTGTCCGTCCTCGGCAAGGCCATGTGCTCCTCTCCAGACTGCACCCCCTTTTAACGCGACATCGTCGCCCCCACCAGTCAGAGTTCACAGCTTCTCGCTCCACGATTGATGCCATTCTCACCCTCTGCCTCCTCACAGAACTGCACCGCGAGTTTAACCGCCCTCTCCACGTCACCCACATTGACCTACGGGCTGCCTTCGATTCTGTGGACAGACACGCCCTGTTGAAGGCCCTACAATGCGTGGGTATCCCAGGCACCCTGCTGGCCCTAATTGAGGAGCTTCACAGATACACTACACATATGTCCAGTTCTCAACTGAGGCACATACACACAACATCCTGTGTAGTTCTCTAGTTCTCATCTGAGTCACACACACACACAACATCCTGTGTAGTTCTCTAGTTCTCATCTGAGTCACACATACACACAACATCCTGTGTAGTTCTCTAGTTCTCATCTGAGTCACACATACACACAACATCCTGTGTAGTTCTCTAGTTCTCAACTGAGTCACACACACACACACAACATCCTGTGTAGTTCTCTAGTTCTCAACTGAGTCACACACACACACAACATCCTGTGTAGTTCTCTAGTTCTCAACTGAGCCACACACACACACACAACATCATGTATAGTTCTCTAGTTCTCAACTGAGGCACACACAACATCCTGTGTAGTTCTCTATTTCTCCACTGAAGCACACACACACACACACACACAACATCCTGTGTAGTTCTCTATTCCTCCACTGAAGCACACACACACACACACAACATCCTGTGTAGTTCTCTAGTTCTCCACTGAAGCACACACACACAACATCCTGTGTAGTTCTCTAGTCCTCCACTGAAGCACACACACACAACATCCTGTGTAGTTCTCTAGTCCTCCACTGAAGCACACACACACAACATCCTGTGTAGTTCTCTAGTCCTCCACTGAAGCACACACACACAACATCCTGTGTAGTTCTCTAGTCCTCCACTGAAGCACACACACACAACATCCTGTGTAGTTCTCTAGTCCTCCACTGAAGCACACACACACAACATCCTGTGTAGTTCTCTATTCCTCCACTGAAGCACACTCTATGAAGTCTTTCACTGAACAACCTTCTGTCGTTGCAGGAACCTAAAGTACAGGAGTACTACCTTGGGTTTGGGAACCACCGAGATAACTTACAAGGTATTCACTGTTGAGTTGTCTTCTCCTATTAGGGTGATAGTTCAGACATTCTGTTTTTGGTGTTATACAACAATGAACAGGTGCTCCAAGAAGTGGGCAGAGGGCTCAATTCTGAGGTATGCCCTGAACAGAGACATGACCTACTCTTTGTTCCCAGAGATGTACATGGCTCACTCTTTGTTCCCAGAGATGTACATGGCTCACTCTTTGTTCCCAGAGATGTACATGGCTCACTCTTTGTTCCCAGAGATGTACATGGTCTCCAACATTAATGTGTACAAAACATTAATTGCATTATTTTCAAACATCATATACAGGGAAAGCTCTCGTGTTGACCTCCTGAGGGAAGTGCCTAAGTTGCTGGTAAAAATCACATCTAGGAAACTAAAATACTTTGGCCACATCAACCATCACATTGATCTGGAATAAACTATACTGGAAAGCATGGTACCTGGAAAATGAGGCAGAGGCAGACCGAAGAGAAGAGGACCACACAACATCAAAGATGTTTTGAAGGTGACGGAGGTAGGAGAGCTGGCTAAAGATCGAAAGTATTACAGTGCGACTGCGATAAGAGCGACGTTTTACAAAAGAAATGATACATGGTGATTTCTAAGTAGCAGAGATTGCCAAGGTACTGGGTTCAATCCTCAGTAACAACACACATTGGTTGACTCAGCTGTAAATTGGTACCTATCTTACTGTTAAAAAAGGAAATACAATGAGGAAGAGAACTGGCCATCTACCTCATAAAAAGCTGAGGCCTAATAAAGTCTCTAACACTTCATACCTGACAGTAGTGTTTCTTATGGAACTACTTTGACCTAGATACATATATTAGTACATAAATACCGACTATTACATCCAGCAGATACAGACAGCTCACGCTCGAACTCTAAGACCAGAATCCCTGTTAGAGTTGTGGATGGCATTGAGCTACCATATTATGAAGTGACCATGGGAGAAGGCACCAAGTGTGATCTAACAGGAAACCCACGGAAAACTCATGTTCTCTACGTCTGCCAACCAGAAGGCTGGGGAGAGGTTTACGAACTCAAGGAAAGTTCAACGTGCGAATATGAGGTGGTTGTCCTTTCTTCTCACCTGTGCAGTCATCCTAAATACAGGTATGTGTGACTATGTAAGTCATCTTGTATGTCCAGTCATCCCTGGTATGTGTGACTATGTAAGTCATCTTGTATGTCCAGTCATCCCTGGTATGTGTGACTATGTAAGTCATCTTGTATGTCCAGTCATCCATAAATACAGGTATGTGTGACTATGTAAGTCATCTTGTATGTCCAGTCATCCCTGGTATGTGTGACTATGTAAGTCATCTTGTATGTCCAGTCATCCCTGGTATGTGTGACTATGTAAGTCATCTTGTATGTCCAGTCATCCCTGGTATGTGTGACTATGTAAGTCATCTTGTATGTCCAGTCATCCCTGGTATGTGTGACTATGTAAGTCATCTTGTATGTCCAGTCATCCCTGGTATGTGTGACTATGTAAGTCATCTTGTATGTCCAGTCATCCCTGGTATGTGTGACTATGTAAGTCATCTTGTATGTCCAGTCATCCCTGGTATGTGTGACTATGTAAGTCATCTTGTATGTCCAGTCATCCCTGGTATGTGTGACTATGTAAGTCATCTTGTATGTCCAGTCATCCCTGGTATGTGTGACTATGTAAGTCATCTTGTATGTCCAGTCATCCCTGGTATGTGTGACTTTGTAAGTCATCTTGTATGTCCAGTCATCCCTGGTATGTGTGACTATGTAAGTCATCTTGTATGTCCAGTCATCCCTGGTATGTGTGACTTTGTAAGTCATCTTGTATGTACAGTCATCCCTGGTATGTGTGACTTTGTTTCTTTTGTAGACATCATTTTTATAATGAGGATTCACCTCTTGGTTCCATGTGAAATATAAGGTCACCACTACAGCTGCCCATTCACAGGAAGCCCCTTCATCTTAGCACATGCAGTCACAGTTTCTATAGCAATGGTTTTACATGGTAAGGTTGCTTGCCCCACTTCAATCAGCTTTTCTGACATGCTTGGGAGGTTACAGTGGCCCAATTCTGTTCCACCCAGGTACCACTCTCGATGTCTGGTGCATGTATCACTTTCAGTATCTGTCAGCAGTAGCTTCTATAGATTGATCTATAAATCTGAATAATATTGATTGCAGATGTTAGAGAATGAAAACTATTGTTTAGCTGTGTGTTGTTTAGATGTGTGTTGTTTAGATGTGTGTTGTTTAGATGTGTGTTGTTTAGATGTGTGTTGTTTAGATGTGTGTTGTTTAGATGTGGGTTGTTTAGATGTGTGTTGTTTAGATGTGTGTTGTTTAGATGTGTGGTGTTTAGATGTGTGTTGTTTAGATGTGGGTTGTTTAGATGTGGGTTGTTTAGATGTGGGTTGTTTAGATGTGTGTTGTTTTGATGTGTGGTGTTTAGATGTGGGTTGTTTAGATGTGTGTTGTTTAGATGTGTGGTGTTTAGATGTGGGTTGTTTAGATGTGGGTTGTTTAGATGTGTGTTGTTTAGATGTGGGTTGTTTAGATGTGTGGTGTTTAGATGTGTGGTGTTTAGATGTGGGTTGTTTAGATGTGTGTTGTTTAGATGTGTGGTGTTTAGATGTGGGTTGTTTAGATATGTGTTGTTTAGATGTGTGGTGTTTAGATGTGTGGTGTTTAGATGTGGGTTGTTTAGATGTGTGGTGTTTAGATGTGGGTTGTTTAGATGTGTGGTGTTTAGATGTGTGGTGTTTAGATGTGTGGTGTTTAGATGTGTGGTGTTTAGATGTGGGTTGTTTAGATGTGTGTTGTTTAGATGTGTGGTGTTTAGATGTGTGATGTTTAGATGTGGGTTGTTTAGACGTGTGTTTTTTAGACGTGTGTTGTTTAGATGTGTGTTGTTTAGACGTGTGTTGTTTAGATGTGTGGTGTTTAGATGTGGGTTGTTTAGATGTGGGTTGTTTAGATGTGTGGTGTTTAGATGTGTGGTGTTTAGATGTGTGGTGTTTAGATGTGGGTTGTTTAGACGTGTGTTGTTTAGATGTGTGGTGTTTAGATGTGTGGTGTTTAGATGTGGGTTGTTTAGATGTGGGCTGTTTAGATGTGTTTTCTTTAGATGTGTGTTGTTTAGATGTGGGTTGTTTAGATGTGTGTTGTTTTGTTTAGATGTGGGTTGTTTCTATGGACCAATCGTGATTACTTTTGGTTTGATAGTGGGGAGATTATAACTTGTGTGGGTTTACTGTCCTAGTCTTGTGACAGTTCTTGAGGTTGTAACTTGTGTGGGTTTACTGTCCTAGTCTTGTGACAGTTCTTCACATCCTACCATTCACATTGTAGCAGACAGAATGGGATTTTACTCTCCCGGCTCACTGAGGCTGCACCTTGACTATCCACCTTTTCAGTCTAAAAATCTATCACTTCAATAACACTTCAATAAACTAACTAAGGACACTATTTCAAAACAATCAAAACAAATTCTTTATTTCTACACGTTACAACCCTTCCACTGTTCTACCATACACAACTTCCTACACGCTCCTATTGTTACCTTTTACCATACACAACTTCCTACACGCTCCTATTGTTACCTTTTACCATACACAACTTCCTACACGCTCCTATTGTTACCTTTTACCATACACAACTTCCTACACGCTCCTATTGTTACCTTTTACCATACACAACTTCCTACACGCTCCTATTGTTACCTTTTACCATACACAACTTCCTACACGCTCCTATTGTTACCTTTTATCATATACAACTTCCTACACGCTCCTATTGTTACCTTTTACTATACACAACTTCCTACACGCTTCTATTGTTACCTTTTACCATACACAACTTCCTACACGCTCCTATTGTTACCTTTTACCATACACAACTTCCTACACGCTCCTATTGTTACCTTTTACCATACACAACTTCCTACACGCTCCTATTGTTACCTTTTACCATACACAACTTCCTACACGCTCCTATTGTTACCTTTTACCATACACAACTTCCTACACGCTCCTATCTAATGGTTACCTTAGACTTGAAACTCTAACTACTGCTAATCCTATAACTATTGTCATCAATCTACTTTCCATACTTGACCTGCTGTAATGTGAATCCGAATTAAGGCCACTGGTTAATTCGTTGTTTAAAATAAATAATCCAGGTAAACGTCCTTGGCTCCGTTCCTTAGCGACGACCGTCGATCTGCGTTGTGGATGTTGAAAGACTAGGCTACTGCTGTGAATCTAGGATGACTACAAACTTGGTGAAGGCAGCCACATGTTAAAACTTTTGGTGCATGTTGACCACGTGTTAAATTAATGCAGGTTGACCACGTGGTAACCTAGCACAGGTTTGACCACGTGTAAAATGGACAAGTTTTCTCTCAGCCGATCTAGATCTGACAATAAGCCAGTTTTCTCCTATAGCGGGTAGCTATGACTGATCTAGACTGCTTCTGTGAGATCTATGGAGACTCTGCGATGACTATAAACTTGAAAGGTCGCCCACGTGTCTAACGCTGGTTAAAATTTAACCTGATGAAATTCTAATTACTCACAAATTAAAATCAGTAATACTTTACTTCTGTAAACTGAGTTTGTAACTCAGTCAATGCGACGTTCACTCTTCTCTGACTGTCTCTCTGAGTGGTATATCTGAATCGTCTCTCTGAATGTCCCTCTCTAAATCTGTGTCTCTCTGAAGCTCTCTCAATATGTTGTCTCTCCATCAATCTCTCTCTGAATGTCCCTCTCTAAATCTGTTGTCCCTCTCTGAATAATCTTTCTGAATGAATTCCTCTCTAAATCTGTTGTCTCTCTCTCTGAATCATCTTTCTGAATGAATTCCTCTCTAAATCTGTTGTCCCTCTCTGAATCATCTTTCTGAATGAATTCCTCTCTAAATCTGTTGTCTCTCTCTGAATCATCTTTCTGAATGAATTCCTCTCTAAATCTGTTGTCTCTCTCTCTGAATCATCTTTCTGAATGAATTCCTCTCTAAATCTGTTGTCCCTCTCTGAATCATTATTCTGAATGAATTCCTCTCTAAATCTGTTGTCCCTCTCTGAATCATCTTTCTGAATGAATTCCTCTCTAAATTTGTTGTCTCTCTCTGAATCGTCTTTCTGAATGAATTCCTCTCTAAATCTGTTGTCCCTCCCTGAATCGTCTTTCTGAATGAATTCCTCTCTAAATCTGTTGTCTCTCTCTGAATCTGTGTCTCTCTCTGAATCTGTGTCTCTCTGAAGCTCTCTAAATCTGTTGTCCCTCCCTGAATCGTCTTTCTGAATGAATTCCTCTCTAAATCTGTTGTCCCTCTCTGAATCATCTTTCTGAATGAATTCCTCTCTAAATCTGTTGTCCCTCTCTGAATCGTCTTTCTGAATGAATTCCTCTCTAAATCTGTTGTCTCTTTCTCTGAATCGTCTTTCTGAATGAATTCCTCTCTAAATCTGTTGTCTCTCTCTGAATCGTCTTTCTGAACGAATTCCTCTCTAAATCTGTTGTCTCTCTCTGAATCATCTTTTTGAATGAATTCCTCTCTGAATCATTTTTCTGAATGAATTCCTCTCTAAATCTGTTCTCTCTCTGAATCGTCTTTCTGAATGAATTCCTCTCTAAATCTGTTGTCTCTGTCTGAATCATCTTTCTGAATGAATTCCTCTCTAAATCTGTTGTCCCTCCCTGAGTCATCTTTCTGAATGAATTCCTCTCTAAATCTGTAGTCCCTCTCTGAATCTCTCTCTGAATGAATGAGCCGGGCTCCCGGTTTGCCTCGGTTTTTATAACACCGCCGGCCTATTTTTCTGCGGGTCCTAATTTCAAAATGGCGTCCTGGGGATCACCTATATTAATCTGCCACCTGCTGCGGTACTTGATGACGTGAGTGGTTAGGTCCTGTGGAAAGTCCACCCCTAATCTTTTTTAAATATATAATTACGATTGCGAAGTAATTCTAGAACAACTAAGAGCTGTCAATGTGGAGACAAGATTTGTCTGGTAAAACTAAATCTGTCACAACATCCTACCATTCACACAGCTCACCATTCACATCCTACCATTCACACAGCTCACCATTCACAACTCACCATTCACACAACTCACCATTCACACAACTCACCATTCACACAACTCACCATTCACACAACTCACCATTCACCTTTCACCATTCACACAGCCCACCATTCACACAACTCACCATTCACGCAATCCACCATTCACAACTCACCATTCACACAACTAACCATTCACACAACTCACCATTCACACAACTCACCATTCACACAGCCCACCATTCACACAACTCACCATTCACACAACTCACCATTCACGCAATCCACCATTCATACAACTCACCATTCACAACTCACCATTCACATCCTACCATTCACAACTCACCATTCACAACTCACCATTCACATCCTACCATTCACAGCCCACCATTCACAGCCCACCATTCACACAACTCACCATTCACAACTCGCCATTCACACAACCCACCATTTACTACTAACTGCATAGTTACCAATGCAGTTATTAACTCATACATTTTTAAAGCTAATAGTAAAGTCAGTCAAGAAAAATCATTGTCAGGAAATAGACAAATTCTTTAGAGTCGTCCAGAAACTTAGAATAATTTCTGTATTAGTAAAGTGTACCAGTTCGTTTTCTAGACATGAGTTGAAGTCAGTCAAGAAAAAACATCTTCACGAATTCTGTCTGGCAATAGACAAATTCGTTACAGTCTGTCAAGGAAGCAGCCCGAATATTTTAATGAGGCGCTGCGGTTACAGGTCTGAAAACCAGTCAGTAGATAGCAGAAGCGGAAGACAGTTTATTTGGACCAAGATATGAACACCCTGAGAATAGTTTAAATGAGACATCTATCTGTGTTCTGCTCAGCAGACGTCGCAGGAAATAAAGTAGAAAGAGATTGGTTGTACGATAAGGTAAACAGTCATAGGCGTGTGAAATAGATTGGTTGTACGATAAGGTAAACAGTCATAGGCGTGTGAAATAGATTGGTTGTATGATAAGGTAAACAGTCATAGGCGTGTGAAATAGATTGGTTGTACGATAAGGTAAACAGTCTTAGGCGTGTGAGTTGGAGATTTGCTGTGTAGTCGGAAAATCGATATCGTGTTTGTAACCTGATAAGAGATATATATTATATGTGCTGGACTAGTGTATGAAGTGTCATGTGTTGGAACTGGTGTGTGAAGTGTCATGTGTTGGAACTAGTGTGTGTTAGTGCTTCAACAAAGTATTGGTGTGAACTGTCATGTGCCATGTGTATAGTCAAGTAGGTTAGAAGTGTCAGCTCCGCCATTCACATCCACACTCCCACCATTCACACAGCCCCACCATTAGCCCATTCACCGGCTGAGTGTGGAGTAGCTTGTTGTGTGGGAGACAGAAAGCTCTAAAAATGATAGCCCATGTTTGATAGAGGAATAACCCACTCAATATCTTGATATCTTAACAAGAGGAAGAAGATTATACATGTAGAAGAAACAAATAAAGATAAGGACCAGCTAAAATCATTATGAATCTGTTATATTGAGGTCATGTACTTATTGTTATTGTTTGTTTTTGAAGTAATAAACCTGTTTGACTTGGCCGAACATGAACAGAGTACCTGGATATAGTCAGCAATCAGATTTGTGTTATGATGCCAGATTGTACATCTATTGTTGTCGGTGTTCTTATTGATTCTAGACCAAAGTCCAGTCCTATCAATGAAATCAGATGCCATGCTATGTTTGGGTCTCCGATGAAACCAATGGAACTGAGCCAAGCAGAAATTGATAGCAAATATTTACATGAGGCCAACAAGGTATGTTTGTCATCTTGGTTTCCTGTATTTAAACATTAGCTACCGAATTGAAAGTGGTCTCATATGTTTTTCTTTACTTTTCCCAACACTGAAGTCAGTTTACAAATGAAACCTCAGTTTTGAAAAAACATTTTATCTGGTCAATTCAAATAACAGGATTGAAAAGTGATTGGAACATTTATCAATTGTATTGATTGCTACGTAAAGATTGGAACAAATAAACTTTTCTGCTGCTGTCAGCTGTTCATGGTAGTTAACTCCTTCCAAGTACAATCAGAAGTTCTTAAGACGCATAATTAAACTATTTCCCCTCATCTGTGAGGTTGTAGGGACATCACATCTCACTATTGATTCATGAACCATTTGTCGCCACTTCTGTCTGCACGAAAGCCAGCTTGTTTTTCCAACATGATCGTCTCTGCTTTTGGTTATATCCGCTTACAATGATCTTGAGTATCACTCTACACTGACCATCTACACCATGTCAAAGTCAAGGTAGCAGGCACTGCTCTTGTGGATGAAGTGTTATGACTTCTGCTGTACGAGGCCACAGCTTGTTTATAAGTTGTGGTGGCCAGTTACCTTTCTTTCTTTACCTAGGGCATGAAATATTTATAATAAAAATATGTAGTTGTTTTTCCATCGTTTCCGAAGAGGACCACATTGTCGTCTGTCAATCCTAGAGTGGGTTCGTAGATCGCTGATCAAACCAACCTGAGCCTGAATTCATCTGTCACACTGAGGGCAGAGAAGCACTGTCTGACCGTCAGGCAGAGACAACTGCTCTTGCCTTTCGTGTCGCTCATTTCCGTGCAGCTTCCTTGAATCTTGTCTGCTCCATATGTGCCATGCCAGCGGAGATTTGACTACGCCAGGCAGAGCGACCAGCAGTAAAGTTTTCCCAATTATCAGTGTCAATGTCGCAGTTTTTTAGTGAGGCTTTCCGAGCGTCTTTGTAACGTTTTATTTGGCCACAACGAGCTCGCTTGCCTGACTCAAGCTTGCCATAGAATATTTTCTTTGGAAGCCGCTCATCTGGCATGTGGACAACATGGCCAGTTCATCTAAGCTGCCATTTGCACAGAGTTGTGTGGATGCTTGTCATGCCAGCCCATGAAAGAACTTCTACATCTGTGATCCTATCTTGCCATTTGATGTTGTTAGAAATATATATTGGTAATGTGGAGGTGGTGATACCACATTATGTTCATCATTGTTGCTCGCAGTGCGGGCGGGTCGGTAGAAATTGTTGCTTTATTCTCTCTAACACATTACCACTTTTGCCATCATTTGTGTCAAAGTCTGAATCGGACGTATTGAATATCCAGAATCATGTATTGAATATCCAGATTCATGTATTGAATATCCAGATTCATGTATTGAATATCTAGATTCATGTACTGAAAATCCAGATTCATGTATTGAATATCCAGATTCATGTATTGAATATCCAGATTCATGTATTGAATATCCAGATTCATGTATTGAATATCTAGATTCATGTACTGAAAATCCAGATTCATGGTCATCTGTCTGATCATATAAATTAATTCTCGGCTCTTGAACTTCTATTTCCATCACACAGAATGCCACAACTTCCGAAATTTGTTGAAAATATGAATTCAGACCTGGCAGAAGGAATTCTACATTAAACAAAAGCTTCACATGTGCTAGATATTTGGCTATCCTTAGGTCAGTCTAAATATAGAATTGTTTGCTCTAAACTAAAGTGAAACATCAGGACTAGATACTGAGTGTCACCGAACCGCACGATAACTGATGTGTTCACACCACTACGGGAACAGACTCAACAAATTCTTTTTTTGTACACAAATAATCTCATTTTTAAAAATATTTTCTGAAAAGGGTTTCTAGTTTTTGCTGAATATTAATTGTAGGTTATAAATTATTTAACTTTGTTGATACCTGTTCCTAGGAATTTATTGTTCAAGAAAGTTCTACTGAAGCAACAGGTGTGAAGAGAAAGCGGAAACTTGTGAGGAAAACGACACAAAAGGGAGAATTAGATGAGCTGAAAGTGCAGCAGGAACCGCAATCTAAGCTCGGAGCTATCACAGACAAGCAAACCTTGAGAGACTTTATAAGAGGCAGCCAATGCTTAACTGGGGTAAGGTGTCTCATCTAGAGATAGGACATGTCCTTTAGAAAACTTTGTCATTTTTGAGGACGACAAAGTGAAGTTATTAAATGACATTAGAACTGGAATGCGTATTTTGTCATTTTTTTTTTTTCTCAAGACTCTTTGTTGAAACGTTGAAGATATCATTAATGATATTGAGGTTAAGATGTCAAATTGTTTATTTTCTCTTGGCCAGTCTTATTATTTGTTCCTGTCAATCAGTTTTTTTAAATGCAGCTTGATGAAAATCACCCAAGAGAGCATGCATGCTTTACGAGGGGCTACTCAACCATCGACCACCTCCACACAATCGACCACCTCCACACAATCAACCACCTCCACACAATCAACCACCTCCACACAATCAACCACCTCCACACAATCAACCACCTCCACACAATCAACCACCTCCACACAATCAACCACCTCCACACAATCAACCACCTCCACACAATCGACCACCTCCACACAATCAACCACCTCCACACAATCGACCACCTCCACACAATCAACCACCTCCACACAATCAACCACCTCCACACAATCAACCACCTCCACACAATCAACCACCTCCACACAATCAACCACCTCCACACAATCAACCACCTCCACACAATCAACCACCTCCACACAATCAACCACCTCCACACAATCAACCAGTTAAGGGAGACGACGTGGAAAGAACATGTACCTCTGTGTTTCTGTGGACTATGAAAAAACATTCCTTGAAATAACTGCAGCGATACATGTCCAGAGAAATCATTGAAGGAAAGTATGTTCAGCTGATTGAAGAAATGAGTGAGCGCTGCTTGGCAGATGTAGACCCTATTCTACCAGCTAATCAGCATACCAATACAACGCAACATTTGTCAGGGCTCCCCAAAACTCGTCACAGCGGCCCTTGAGAAAGTCTTTAGAAAACTAAATTGGGAAGACACAGGTATCAACATAGATGGAGAAACACTCAACAACTCAAGGTTCGCTGAGGACATAGTCAACCTCAGTCACAGAGGCTGAGTAAATGAGCTCAACGAAGCAAGCAAAGCAGTAGGCCTTAAAATCTATGGAACGATAACCTAATACATACTGAATGCATTATGACCACGAGAAAAATTGTGGCTAGGAAATTATGTCATTGAAAATGTGAATTCGTACATTTACCTGGGACAAGAAATTATGAACTCAAAAAGAAATGAGATTTCATGTGGGATAGCAACAGGATGCTTCAGCTTCAGTCCTATCAAAGCCATACCTCAACAGGTGAGAAATTACAAGGCAAGATCTCACACCAACAACATCATGACTATTCCAGCCTTGGCCTATGGGCGCGAGGTATGGAACCAGCAAAAACAAAAGATGCAGATAAGCTTTGAGTCGCTCAAAGGACAATGAATGGTGAAGGACATTCAGTCTCTCTACGGGACAGAATTTGCAATACAGAAATCAGGTGCCAACTGCCTTCAAAGGCTTCGTAAATGCTACATTGTTAAAAAATTGTACATAAATGGGACATATGGTGTGTATGTTGGACAACAGATCAGAAACCGAATGAGAGCCAGGGAAAGAATGGCAATCATGAGGAAACTTGCTGGCACAAGCTGGGGAGCAGACGAAGGCATACTAAAGAAACTGTACACTGGAAGAGTGAGACCAGTTCTCGAGTATGGCATTGCGGCATGGACAACAGCAGCAAAGGCGAACTTCGATAAAGTTAGCAAACTTCAAAACCAAGCCATGAGAGTTATAACAGGAGGCATGAAGTCAACGCCAATTGTAGAACTTGAAAAGATTACAAAACTGCAATCCATGACCGATAGAAGAGACTGCAGAGCCCAGCTGCAGTCAGAGAAACTCCGAAGACTGATTGACCATCCAATGCACCAGAGACTAAACAATTTGGGAAATGGGAAACTAAAGCGGAGAAACTTTGCAGAAATAGCCAAAGCAAAGATGCACGAAGATCCCATAAACGCACTAACAACACTAAAACCCATCACTACTGTACGAAAACCTACCTGGAGGCAGGATATATTTCCAGAGGTGGTAGAAAATATACCAGGTATTGCAAACAAAAACTGCCAGACTGAAAAAGAAAGGAGAGATACTACCCTAAGCTTCATAACGAAAAGCTACCCAAGCATGGACTGGACCCATGCATACACCGACGGTTCTGTAACAAACGCTACACAGAACGGAGGGGCAGGAGCATTCCTGAACCTACCAAATGGCAGAATAATAACACTGTCATTCGCTACTGGTAAGTACACAAGCAATTTCAGAGCGGAGGCAGAGGCACTGAGGGCGGCAGTGGAAGAAATGGTGAGACACAGTGAAAATGAAAGCCATATAGTCCTGCTTACAGATGCTCTCGCCGTAGTCACAGCGCTAAAAAGCCAGAAAAATACTGAGCTAAATGACTTAAGAGCAGCAGTCTGCAAACTGTGCCAGCAGTCCGCACCAAAAAGGGTAGTGGTACAGTGGGTCCCATCACACTGCAACATCCAAGGCAACGAGGAGGCAGACAGACTGGCAAAAGAAGGTCTACCACAAACAGATACTAGTATGACGTACGAAGAGTCAAAACGGCTTGTCAAAGCCAGATACATGACCAAATGGGAGACCAAACATACTGGTTACACCAAAAACGATGCCTATTACCAGTTGAACCGAAGAGAGCAGGTCGTTGTCTTCAGACTTCGCACTGGCCACAATAGACTGAGGTACCACCTATTCAACAAATTGAAGATAGGGTGTACCGACGAATGCCCGTGCGGTACTGGTAAAATGACCGCTGAACATCTGCTGCAGAACTGCCCGACATACGAGGATCAGAGAGAGCAGATGTGGCCATCACCAGTGGAACTGCAAGACAAGCTCAATGGCAGTGGCGACAGCCTCAGGATGACCGCCGCTTTTTTCGAAAAAATAATGGTTACTGTCTGACTGCGTACGAAGAAGAAGAAGAAGAAGGACAACAGATCGGCAGGGCATGTGGTGCGTACGTCAGACAACAGATGGGTGGGGCGTGTGGTCTGACAACAGATGGGTGGGCCGTAGGGTGTGTATGCCAGACAACAGATGGGTGGGGCGTGTGGTCTGACAACAGATGGGTGGGCCGTAGGGTGTGTATGCCAGACAACAGATGGGTGGGGCGTGTGGTCTGACAACAGATGGGTGGGGCGTGTGGTCTGACAACAGATGTGTGGGGCGTGTGGTCTGACAACAGATGTGTGGGGCATGTGGTCTGACAACAGATGGGTGGGGTGTGTGAGGCGTGTGGTCTGACAACAGATGGGTGGGGCGTGTGGTGCGTATGTCAGACAACAGATGGGCTCCGTATGTCTGACAACAGATGGGTGGGGCGTATGTCAGACAACAGATGGGTGGGGCGTGTGGTCTGACAACAGATGGGTGGGGCGTGTGGTGCGTATGTCAGACAAAAGATGGGCTCCATATGTCTGACAACAGATGGGTGGGGCGTGTGGTGCGTATGTCAGACAACAGATGGGTGGGGCGTGTGGTATGACAACAGATGGGTGGGGCGTGTGGTGCGTATGTCAGACAACAGATGGGCTCCGTATGTCTGACAACATATGGGTGGGGCGTGTGGTGCGTATGTCAGACAACAGATGGGCTCCGTATGTCTGACAACAGATGGGTGGGGCGTGTGGTGCGTATGTCAGACAACAGATGAGTGGTGCGTATGTCAGACAACAGATGGGTGGGGCGTGTGGTGCGTATGTCAGACAACAGATGGGCTCTGTATGTCTGACAACAGATGGGTGGGGCGTGTGGTGCGTATGTCAGACAACAGATGGGCTCCGTATGTCTGACAACAGATGGGTGGGGCGTGTGGTGCGTATGTCAGGCAACAGATAGGTGGGGCGTGTGGTGCGTATGTCAGACAACAGATGGGTGGGGCGTGTGGTCTGACAACAGATGGGTGGGCCGTAGGGTGTGTATGCCAGACAACAGATGGGTGGGGCGTGTGGTCTGACAACAGATGGGTGGGGCGTGTGGTCTGACAACAGATGTGTGGGGCGTGTGGTCTGACAACAGATGTGTGGGGCATGTGGTCTGACAACAGATGGGTGGGGTGTGTGAGGCGTGTGGTCTGACAACAGATGGGTGGGGCGTGTGGTGCGTATGTCAGACAACAGATGGGCTCCGTATGTCTGACAACAGATGGGTGGGGCGTATGTCAGACAACAGATGGGTGGGGCGTGTGGTCTGACAACAGATGGGTGGGGCGTGTGGTGCGTATGTCAGACAAAAGATGGGCTCCATATGTCTGACAACAGATGGGTGGGGCGTGTGGTGCGTATGTCAGACAACAGATGGGTGGGGCGTGTGGTATGACAACAGATGGGTGGGGCGTGTGGTGCGTATGTCAGACAACAGATGGGCTCCGTATGTCTGACAACATATGGGTGGGGCGTGTGGTGCGTATGTCAGACAACAGATGGGCTCCGTATGTCTGACAACAGATGGGTGGGGCGTGTGGTGCGTATGTCAGACAACAGATGAGTGGTGCGTATGTCAGACAACAGATGGGTGGGGCGTGTGGTGCGTATGTCAGACAACAGATGGGCTCTGTATGTCTGACAACAGATGGGTGGGGCGTGTGGTGCGTATGTCAGACAACAGATGGGCTCCGTATGTCTGACAACAGATGGGTGGGGCGTGTGGTGCGTATGTCAGGCAACAGATAGGTGGGGCGTGTAGTGCGTATGTCAGACAACAGATGGGCTCCGTATGTCTGACAACAGATGGGTGGGGCGTGTGGTGCGTATGTCAGACAACAGATGGGCTCCGTATGTCTGACAACAGATGGGTGGGGCGTGTGGTGCGTATGTCAGACAACAGATGGGTGGGGCGTGTGGTGCGTATGTCAGACAACAGATGGGTGGGGCGTGTGGTGCGTATGTCAGACAACAGATGGGCTCCGTATGTCTGACAACAGATGGGTGGGGCGTATGTCAGACAACAGATGGGTGGGGCGTGTGGTGCGTATATCAGACAACAGATGGGCTCCGTATGTCTGACAACAGATGGGTGGGGCGTGTGGTGCGTATGTCAGACAACAGATGGGCTCCATATGTCTGACAACAGATGGGTGGGGCGTGTGGTGCGTATGTCAGACAACAGATGGGTGGTGCGTATGTCAGACAACAGATGGGTGGGGCGTGTGGTGCGTATGTCAGACAACAGATAGGTGGGGCGTGTGGTGCGTATGTCAGACAACAGATGGGCTCCGTATGTCTGACAACAGATGGGTGGGGCGTGTGGTGCGTATGTCAGACAACAGATGGGCTCCGTATGTCTGACAACAGATGGGTGGGGCGTGTGGTGCGTATGTCAGACAACAGATGGGTGGGGCGTGTGGTGCGTATGTCAGACAACAGATGGGCTCCGTATGTCTGACAACAGATGGGTGGGGCGTATGTCAGACAACAGATGGGTGGGGCGTGTGGTGCGTATGTCAGACAACAGATGGGCTCCGTATGTCTGACAACAGATGGGTGGGGCGTATGTCAGACAACAGATGGGCTACGTATGTCTGACAACAGATAGGTGGGGCGTGTGGTCTGACAACAGATGGGTGGGCCGTAGGGTGTGTATGCCAGACAACAGATGGGTGGGGCGTGTGGTCTGACAACAGATGGGTGGGCCGTAGGGTGTGTATGCCAGACAACAGATGGGTGGGGCGTGTGGTCTGACAACAGAGGGGTGGGGCGTGTGGTCTGACAACAGATGTGTGGGGCGTGTGGTCTGACAACAGATGGGTGGGGCGTGTGGGGCATGTGGTCTGACAACAGATGGGTGGGGTGTGTGGGGCGTGTGGTCTGACAACAGATGGGTGGGGTATGTGGGGCGTGTGGTCTGACAACAGATGGGTGGGGCGTGTGGTCTGACAACAGATGTGTGGGGCGTGTGGTCTGACAACAGATGTGTGGGGCGTGTGGTCTGACAACAGATGTGTGGGGCGTGTGGTCTGACAACAGATGTGTGGGGCGTGTGGTCTGACAACAGATGTGTGGGGCGTGTGGTCTGACAACAGATGGGTGGGGCGTGTGGTGCGTATGTCAGACAACAGATGGGCTCCATATGTCTGACAACAGATGGGTGGGGCGTGTGGTGCGTATGTCAGACAACAGATGGGTGGGGCGTGTGGTGCGTATGTCAGACAACAGATGGGCTCCGTATGTCTGACAACAGATGGGTGGGGCGTGTGGTGCGTATGTCAGACAACAGATGTGTGGTGCGTATGTCAGACAACAGATGGGTGGGGCGTGTGGTGCGTATGTCAGACAACAGATAGGTGGGGCGTGTGGTGCGTATGTCAGACAACAGATGGGCTCCGTATGTCTGACAACAGATGGGTGGGGCATGTGGTGCGTATGTCAGACAACAGATGGGCTCCGTATGTCTGACAACAGATGGGTGGGGCGTGTGGTGCGTATGTCAGACAACAGATGGGTGGGGCGTGTGGTGCGTATGTCAGACAACAGATGGGCTCCGTATGTCTGACAACAGATGGGTGGGGCGTAGGTCAGACAACAGATGGGTGGGGCGTGTGGTGCGTATGTCAGACAACAGATGGGCTCCGTATGTCTGACAACAGATGGGTGGGGCGTATGTCAGACAACAGATGGGCTACGTATGTCTGACAACAGATGGGTGGGGCGTGTGGTCTGACAACAGATGGGTGGGGCGTGTGGTGCGTATGTCAGACAACAGATGGGCTGCGTATGTCTGACAACAGATGGGTGGGGCGTGTGGTGCGTATGTCAGACAACAGATGGGCTGCGTATGTCTGACAACAGATGGGTGGGGCGTATGTCAGACAACAGATGGGCTGCGTATGTCTGACAACAGATGGGTGGGTCGTAGGGTGTGTATGCCAGACAACAGATGCCCACGAAAGGTGACATTCTGGTGGCCCTACAACGTGATATGCAGACATGGACATCCATCAATAATGTAACAGTTCCCGCCGGAGCAGAGAGTTTAGGACAGGGGTGATGTGGTTGCTGATAACAAATGTACCTGAATGCGTGTCAAGGTCACTCACCGTCTCAACAAAGGAGAACAGAGTTGGGGCAAAGAATGTGGACAGGTAGGAGCTGACCACTGGCCTTCCGATTTGGGTAGGCAGAGAATGATTGACAGACGGATTGGCAGCCGGGCTTACTGCGAGAGATTGAGTGACAGGTGTGCAAAGTGTTTTGTTCCATTAAGACTGAATATAGCCATCCCCTGAGATCCATTGGTCAAGCTCTGACTTTGCTTGAGTGTATATAACTCGAGACAAAGTTTAGCTCAGGAGGCTGGATGGAGATGAGGCTGGATAGAGAGATGAGAGCGAGAAAGAGAGAGAGAGATGAGAGCGAGAAAGAGAGAGAGAGAGACGGAATTAAGATAGTATGTTTAGCTCACCGACTTAGATAGAGGAGCGATTGATAGACTGTTGTACAAATGTTAGGGATAGAACAGGATCGCTCAAGTAGGTGTGTGAGTTTTGTATTAAGTGATAATCTGAACGTTGTGTTGTAAGCAGGACACAATGTGAACGAGGTATGTCCAGATCGCCCGCCTGAGTGGATTAGAGTGAGGAAAACTATTTGATAAGGTTTATTGAGGACGCAGTTAAGGCGAGGTGTGTGTGATGGGAGTAAGGCAATAGAACTGGGTTTTCGATAGTTGGGAATTCCATCAATAGCTAATGCTTAAAATTTCCGCTTTAGTTAATATTTATATTAACATATAAATAATAATAGAATACTTAGTTAAGTTGATATGTATTGTATTGTGTTTGTAATTTCACTACTCATTTTTCTGTATGAGTATGATATAATAAATATGCCGCCTGCTGTTTGCTATGTCATTTACTGAGTATGGTCATGAATGATGTGGATTAGTGTGAGAATGTTCTAAGTTAGAATAACGGCCAGGGCAAATACTGGGGTCTGCTACAATAAGATGGATAGATGGAGTGAGTAAAACCCTTAGTCCAACATGGTACTCCAGGACAACAGACCACATTGAGTTTAAACAACATTTGGCTACCTGGCATCAGGCACTTTCTTTGCCTGGTTGAATACCAGGATTAAAGATGGCAGTTTGTTTTAGTTCAGTTTTGTTGTAAAGAATAATGCGGACTTTCTAATCTCTAGTTTGTAATATTCTTGCCAATCTGTACAATCTACATTTTGTTTTTCAGCTGTTTTTTTAGTATCAATTGTACTGCAGATGTGTGCTTCCCTAGCTAGGCTGCTTGTCCAGACAGTCACCACTTCTTGTCCAGACAGTCACCACTTCTTGTCCAGACAGTCACCACTTCTTGTCCAGACAGTCATCACTTCTTGTCCAGACAGTCACCACTTCTTGTTCAGACAGTCACCACTTCTTGTCCAGACAGTCACCACTTCTTGTCCAGACAGTCACCACTTCTTGTCCAGACAGTCACCACTTCTTGTCCAGACAGTCACCACTTCTTGTCCAGACAGTCACCACTTCTTGTCCAGACAGTCACCACTTCTTGTCCAGACAGTTACCACTTCTTGTCCAGAAAGTCACCACTTCTTGTCCAGACAGTCACCACTTCTTGTCCAGACAGTCACCACTTCTTGTCCAGACAGTCACCACTTCTTGTCTAGACAGTCACCACTTCTTGTCCAGAAAGTCACCACTTCTTGTCCAGACAGTCACCACTTCTTGTCCAGACAGTCACCACTTCTTGTCCAGACAGTCACCACTTCTTGTCCAGACAGTCACCACTTCTTGTCCAGACAGTCACCACTGATCTGTTGCTATGATAAACATAAAGCACATCATATTATTTTCGTAAATGATAAATTCTTTGTTCATCCTCAGATCAAGGTCCCGGTTCTTCTTACAAAGTACACTATTGTTTGTAATGCTGTTTTATCCCTGTACAATTCTGAACTTAACTTAACTTAACTTAATGTCTTTATACTGGTTTAGAAGACCCTGCAGAGTCTGTATACAACCAGTTACATTTACATCTTGTTTCATATCTGTCTCGCGAGGCCAGTATTGTTCTCTCTCTTCCTGCAAGATCATGCAGTTTTGTAGGATTTGTTCCAATCCTCATTTTGTTGTAATGATAACTCTTGAATCTGTTATGTCCAGTTTTCAGTCTGAAGATGACAACTTGCTCCTCTCTAGTTAAAACTCACACACACAGACAGACGGACACACACACACACGCACTCTCACACACACCCAACCCCCACACACACACACACACACCTCACCTCCCTTTTGTTCTGAGTGATGAGATCAGTAATATAATTTGATACTTGTGGTTTATGAAATCCAGTCCAGAACATTATGTGAACCCAGTACTGATTTGTGTTTGTTCTCTCACAGGGTTCAGGCTGGTGGAAACACGAATTGTGTTTTGGAAACTTTGTGAAACAGTTTCATGGTGTATGTACAATGTTGTTGTGTTTTATGTGAATATTTAATTTGATTATACATCAATTGTTGGGAGAAAATGGCCAAGATCGGATACAATGAGCTCACATTGAGCATTATTGTGTACATGTCCTTGATAATAGATCATACAGGTAAGGTGAGTGAGCAAGTCCGGGTAGCAGTGAAAAAGGCAAATGCAATGTTAGGTATTATAGCAAGAAATATTAAACATAGGAGCAAGGAAGTGATAGTCAAACTGTATAAAGCATTAGTTAGACCTAGATTGGAGTACTGTGTACAGGTGTGGAGTCCTTATCATAGAGGGGACATAAACATTCTGGAAAGGATACAAAAAAGAGCGACAAAACTGATAGTGGGATTCCAGAATTACAGTTATGAGAAAAGACTCAGAAAAACCGGCCTACAGTGTCTAGAAGAGAGAAGAATTCGTGGTGACTTAATACAGGTTTATAAGATGATCAGAGAAACGGATAAATTCGACAATAAGTTTTTTTTCCAAATACAGCCACCTACAAGAACAAGAGGGCATAGCTACAAAGTAACTAAAGAGAGGTCCAGATTAAATATTACGAAATATTTTGTTAGTCAGAGAGTGGTGAATGCTTGGAATGCATTGCCACAGAAGGTAGTGGAGGCAGGGACAATTAATGCATTTAAGAATAGATTGGATGTGCATAGCTTTTAGAGCAAGGAAATGTAAATGAAACTGGTTGTATATAGACTCTGCATAGTCTTCTAAACCAGTATAAAGATGTTAAGTTAAGTTGATGAGGCTGATGTCATCACTACAAAACATGATCTAGTCTGATGCTGGAGTCTCCAACAATGCACAAGATTTAATACCAGCAGCAAAGATTTGAACTTATTCAATACAAGTAACTATAACATCTATCTATACACAAGGGTAAGTCAGTAAATAGGTCGCAAACTGATATGGAATTGCTGGCTGACAATTGTAGTTTATGAAGGTTTCATTAGGTAGCAGCAACATCCAGCTTTGTGATTACTGTAGGTAGTAGACGCAATATGTCATATTTATGTGTACAGCTCAGATACAAAAGAGCATCCATGCTCACAGAGTACTATCAAAGGATAGCATGCTGTTGTGCATTTTTGCTGGGGTAAAAGGACTTTCATCAGAAAATGCTTCCTGTTTGCGCGTAAAGCGATACAAAAACTGGGTAGTTCAATTTTCTCAAGGATGCTACACAAAACAGCTGATGAAGCTTGACCTGGTTGTCCTGTTCAGATTGCAGCAGACGCATCGGGTGGGGGGGAGGTGACTTGAGCTGACAGGCCAGTAGCAATAGACAGTGTAACGATTGCAATAAGGTACTCGCATGGTTTAGCCTACATCATACATAATCCCACCTTGGCAGGAGACATTTTGCAAATGACGAAGAGGTTGAAAGGGAAGTGCAAATGTGGCTAAAACAGCAGACCATGGACTTCCATGCTGCAGGTTTTGGTACACTGATTCAGCGATGAGATACGTGTATCAATGTTGGTGGAGATGAGATAAGTGTATCAATGTTGGTGGAGATGAGATAAGTATATCAATGTTGGGGGAGATGAGATAAGTATCAATGTTGGTGGAGATGAGATAAGTGTATCAATGTTGGTGGAGATGAGATAAGTATATCAATGTTGGTGGAGATGAGATAAGTATATCAATGTTGGTGGAGATGAGATAAGTATCAATGTTGGTGGAGATGAGATACGTGTATCAATGTTGGTGGAGATGAGATACGTGTATCAATGTTGGGGGAGATGAGATAAGTATATCAATGTTGGTGGAGATGAGATAAGTATATCAATGTTGGGGAAGATGAGATAAGTATATCAATGTTGGTGGAGATTATGTTGAGAAATAAGAGACAATGTAAGGGTAATAATAAATGGTTTTCAAGTTGGTATCTCATTTAGTTTTATTTTTAAATAGCCATGTGGGCCCTATTTACTGACTTGCCCTTGTGTGGACGAAGCATGCACGTGTGTGTGTATATAAAGAGGAAAGTTTCTTTGTTTGCTTGTTCTTATCTCAATTCTAAACCGTCCCACCGATATCAACCAAATTTTGCAAAGTTATCATTTAATTATTTAGGACCCTTAGGACATTACTGGCTACATGACACTTGGACACCTCACACCTATCCCTGAATGTCATCCCCTTGACACGGGTGACAGTTGCGTAATATCAGGATTCAATTTTTCTAAATATTTAGAAAGACAGCAAAGAGAAATATGAACTGGGCACGTACGGAATGTAATGGCAACCTACCTGCACATTTGCCAAAAAACTGATAACAGCCAAATAGGTTGGCAGTTGTAAAGAGCGGCTTTCTGCAAAGGACATGCTACTGACTTTTTTATGACATGAAGTATTTGTAATCAAAATACATGTTAGACTGAAGCTTTAAATGTCATTCAAGTTGAGGTGGGGTATGCCACATCATTTGTAAATACTTTTGATTCACTATATCGTGAAACTGTTGCTTTATCTCCTCTGAAGCGTTACTAATTTTGCTGTCATTTATTTCAAAGTTGGATTCTTTTTCTTCTTCTTCCTCGTTCGTCTTCAGACCTCAGCTTCAATGATTCTAACGAAGTCAGATGTCGACTCTAGGCTCTGTACACTTCCGTATAGCTTCTCGTGGAAGGACACTAGCTGTTGCCAAATGCTACTTCTGAATATGGACATGTTTTAAATACACATGTGAAATCCAGATGCATGATCATTGGCCTTATAATATAATAAGCCATTTCTCAGCTTTTGAACTCCAAATTAAAATTGTGTTATGAATGCCACAACTTTAGTAATTCACAGAAAATGTAAATATCCGCCTAACGGAAGAAACTTTTCCACACATGCGCCAGATCACCAGCCAGCCTCAGGATGACCGCTGCTTTTTTAGAAAAAATATAGATTGACGTTTGACATCGTACGAAGAAGAAGATCACCAGCCATGTTTTTGGTTATTTTAAAACGTGAAAGGTGTAACTAAATGACAGAATATAATGTATGTATTAGATGGTGAAGTTGGTAGAGTCGGACGGAAACTGATGTTTTGCATATGTGGCTGATTGAAAGAGACTTTAAAGAGCTAATACACTCTTTCAGTGTTTTGATGGTCAGCAGTACCAGAATGGACTGACAACTGTTTATGGTTTCAGCTGTTTTAGTGTTGATGGACACCTTTTTCTAAGACATGTTCAACCGAGTCATTAAAACTATACTAATAGAATCTGAGTAGGAATGTTTAGAAAGTCACCTTATCCGCCATCCATTTTACTTTGAATAGATGTTGAGAAAGTTGAAAACTTGGCTCTTGCCATCCATCCTGCAGGTATTGATGTATCTAGTGTGTCCTGTCCAGGTATTGCTGTATCTAGTGTGTCCTGTCCAGGTATTGCTGTATCTAGTGTGTCCTGTCCAGGTATTGCTGTATCCAGTGTGTCCTGTCCAGGTATTGCTGTATCTAGTGTGTCCTGTCCAGGTATTGTTGTATCCAGTGTGTCCTGTCCAGGTATTGCTGTATCTAGTGTGTCCTGTCCAGGTATTGCTGTATCTAGTGTGTCCTGTCCAGGTATTGCTGTATCCAGTGTGTCCTATCCAGGTATTGCTGTATCCAGTGTGTCCTGTCCAGGTATTGTTGTATCCAGTGTGTCCTGTCCAGGTATTGCTGTATCTAGTGTGTCCTGTCCAGGTATTGCTGTATCCAGTGTGTCCTGTCCAGGTATTGCTGTATCCAGTGTGTCCTGTCCAGGTATTGCTGTATCCAGTGTGTCCTGTCCAGGTATTGCTGTATCTAGTGTGTCCTGTCCAGGTATTGCTGTATCTAGTGTGTCCTGTCCAGGTATTGCTGTATCTAGTGTGTCCTGTCCAGGTATTGCTGTATCTAGTGTGTCCTGTCCAGGTATTGCTGTATCTAGTGTGTCCTGTCCAGGTATTACTGTATCTAGTGTGTCCTGTCCAGGTATTGTTGTATCTAGTGTGTCCTGTCCAGGTATTGTATCTAGTGTGTCCTGTCCAGGTATTGTTGTATGTAGTGTGTCATACAAGTATTGTTATATTCAGTTTGTCCTGTCCAGGTATTGCTGTATCTAGTCTGTCCTGCTCAGGTATTGCTGTATCTAGTTTGTCCTGCAGGTATGGCTGTATTTAGTGTGTCCTGCAGGTATGGCTGTATCTAGTGTATTCTGCAGGTATTGCTGTATCTAGTGTATCCTGCAGGTATTGCTGTATCTAGTGTGTCCTGTCCAGGTATTGCTGTATCTAGTGTGTCCTGTCCAGGTATTGATGTATCTAGTGTATCCTGTCCAGGTATTGTTGTATCTAGTGTATCCTGCAGGTATTGCTGTATCTAGTGTGTCCTGTCCAGGTATTGCTGTATCTAGTGTATCCTGCATGTATTGCTGTATCTAGTGTGTCCTGTCCAGGTATTGCTGTATCTAGTGTGTCCTGTCCAGGTATGGCTGTATCTAGTGTATCCTGCAGGTATGGCTGTATCTAGTGTGTCCTGCTCAGGTATTGATGTATCTAGTGTGTCCTGCTCAGGTATTGATGTATCTAGTATGTCCTGCTCAGGTATTGCTGTATCTAGTGTGTCCTGTCCAGTTATTGCTGTATCTAGTGTGTCCTGTCCAGGTATTGCTGCATCTAGTGTGTCCTGTCCAGGTATTGCTGTATCTAGTGTGTCCGTCCTGCAGGTATTGATGTATCTAGTGTGTCCTGTCCAGGTATTGCTGTATCTAGTGTGTCCTGCAGGTATTACTGTATCTAGTTTGTCCTGTCCAGGTATTGCTGTATCTAGTGTGTCCTGTCCAGGTATTGCTCTATCTAGTGTGTCCTGTCCAGATATTACTGTATTTAGTGTGTCCTGTCCTGGTATTACTGTATCTAGTGTGTCCTGTCCTGGTATTACTGTATCTAGTGTGTCCTGTCCAGGTATTGCTGTATCTAGTGTGTCCTGTCCAGGTATTGCTCTATCTAGTGTGTCCTGTCCAGATATTACTGTATTTAGTGTGTCCTGTCCTGGTATTACTGTATCTAGTGTGTCCTGTCCAGGTATTGCTGTATCTACTGTGTCCTGTCCAGGTATTGCTGTATCTAGTGTGTCCTGCAGGTATTACTGTATCTAGTTGTCCTGTCCAGGTATTGCTGTATCTAGTGTGTCCTGTCCAGGTATTGCTGTATCTAGTGTGTTCTGCTCAGGTATTGATGTATCTAGTGTGTCCTGCTCAGGTATTGATGTATCTAGTGTGTCCTGCAGGTATTGCTGTATCTAGTGTGTCCTGTCCAGGTATTGCTGTATCTAGTGTGTCCTGTCCAAGTATTGTTGTATCCAGTGTGTCCTGTCCAGGTATTGTTGTATCCAGTGTGTCCTGTCCAGGTATTGTTGTATCCAGTGTGTCCTGTCCAGGTATTGCTGTATCTAGTGTGTCCTGTCCAGGTATTGTTGTATCCAGTGTGTCCTGTCCAGGTATTGTATCTAGTTTGTCCTGCAGGTATGGCTGTATTTAGTGTGTCCTGCAGGTATGGCTGTATCTAGTGTGTCCTGTCCAGGTATTGCTCTATCTAGTGTATCCTGTCCAGGTATTACTGTATTTAGTGTGTCCTGTCCTGGTATTACTGTATCTAGTGTGTCCTGTCCAGGTATTGCTCTATCTAGTGTATCCTGTCCAGGTATTACTGTATTTAGTGTGTCCTGTCCTGGTATTACTGTATCTAGTGTGTCCTGTCCAGGTATTGCTGTATCTAGTGTGTCCTGCTCAGGTATTGATGTATCTAGTATGTCCTGTCCAGGTATTGTTGTATCCAGTGTGTCCTGTCCAGGTATTGTATCTAGTGTGTCCTGTCCAGGTATTGTATCTAGTGTGTCCTGTCCAGGTATTACTGTATCTAGTGTGTCCTGTCCAGGTATTGTTGTATCTAGTGTGTCCTGTCCAGGTATTGTATCTAGTGTGTCCTGTCCAGGTATTGTTGTATGTAGTGTGTCATACAAGTATTGTTATATTCAGTTTGTCCTGTCCAGGTATTGCTGTATCTAGTCTGTCCTGCTCAGGTATTGCTGTATCTAGTTTGTCCTGCAGGTATGGCTGTATTTAGTGTGTCCTGCAGGTATGGCTGTATCTAGTGTATTCTGCAGGTATTGCTGTATCTAGTGTATCCTGCAGGTATTGCTGTATCTAGTGTGTCCTGTCCAGGTATTGCTGTATCTAGTGTGTCCTGTCCAGGTATTGATGTATCTAGTGTATCCTGTCCAGGTATTGTTGTATCTAGTGTATCCTGCAGGTATTGCTGTATCTAGTGTGTCCTGTCCAGGTATTGCTGTATCTAGTGTATCCTGCATGTATTGCTGTATCTAGTGTGTCCTGTCCAGGTATTGCTGTATCTAGTGTGTCCTGTCCAGGTATGGCTGTATCTAGTGTATCCTGCAGGTATGGCTGTATCTAGTGTGTCCTGCTCAGGTATTGATGTATCTAGTGTGTCCTGCTCAGGTATTGATGTATCTAGTATGTCCTGCTCAGGTATTGCTGTATCTAGTGTGTCCTGTCCAGTTATTGCTGTATCTAGTGTGTCCTGTCCAGGTATTGCTGCATCTAGTGTGTCCTGTCCAGGTATTGCTGTATCTAGTGTGTCCGTCCTGCAGGTATTGATGTATCTAGTGTGTCCTGTCCAGGTATTGCTGTATCTAGTGTGTCCTGCAGGTATTACTGTATCTAGTTTGTCCTGTCCAGGTATTGCTGTATCTAGTGTGTCCTGTCCAGGTATTGCTCTATCTAGTGTGTCCTGTCCAGATATTACTGTATTTAGTGTGTCCTGTCCTGGTATTACTGTATCTAGTGTGTCCTGTCCTGGTATTACTGTATCTAGTGTGTCCTGTCCAGGTATTGCTGTATCTAGTGTGTCCTGTCCAGGTATTGCTCTATCTAGTGTGTCCTGTCCAGATATTACTGTATTTAGTGTGTCCTGTCCTGGTATTACTGTATCTAGTGTGTCCTGTCCTGGTATTACTGTATCTAGTGTGTCCTGTCCAGGTATTGCTGTATCTAGTGTATCCTGCATGTATTGCTGTATCTAGTGTGTCCTGTCCAGGTATTGCTCTATCTAGTGTGTCCTGTCCAGATATTACTGTATTTAGTGTGTCCTGTCCTGGTATTACTGTATCTAGTGTGTCCTGCTCAGGTATTGATGTATCTAGTATGCTTTTCCTTTATTCCATTCAGGAAAAAGGCAGAGATCTCAACATATATCTGGGTTACTGGAACAAAGAAAAACATATCCTCTGGCTGCGAGATAACCCACACAAACAGCCACAGCCTGAAGACACACGGAGGTCAAGTTTTTATACTGTTCTGCATGTCATGTTAATCTTTACACATGTTTAGTAAATCCGGGAAATTGTCACAAAGCACTGATAGTGTTGCTAACAACATCAGCATAACAACATCGGCAGAACAAAACAGATCTACCTCAGAATTATCCATTGCAACAACTTAACTTCACACACACCCTGTGGTGGTCGTGTCCCAGTGAGAGTTGGACAGTCATTAGCTGATATCCTGTGGTGGTCGTGTCCCAGTGAGAGTTGGACAGTCATTAGCTGATATCCTGTGGTGGTCGTGTCCCAGTGAGAGTTGGACAGTCATTAGCTGATATCCTGTGGTGGTCGTGTCCCAGTGAGAGTTGGACAGTCATTAGCTGATATCCTGTGGTGGTCGTGTCCCAGTGAGAGTTGGACAGTCATTAGCCGATCATTGATACCCTGTGGTGGTCGTGTCCCAGTGAGAGTTGGACAGTCATTAGCTGATATCCTGTGGTGGTCGTGTCCCAGTGAGAGTTGGACAGTCATTAGCCGATCATTGATACCCTGTGGTGGTCGTGTCCCAGTGAGAGTTGGACAGTCATTAGCTGATATCCTGTGGTGGTCGTGTCCCAGTGAGAGTTGGACAGTCATTAGCTGATATCCTGTGGTGGTCGTGTCCCAGTGAGAGTTGGACAGTCATTAGCTGATATCCTGTGGTGGTCGTGTCCCAGTGAGAGTTGGACAGTCATTGATACCCTGACGTGGTCATGTCCCAGTGAGAGTTGGACAGTCATTAGCCGATCATTGATACCCTGTGGTGGTCGTGTCCCAGTGACGACATTACAGAGAATATACCAAGAAGAGTCCATAGCTCAATGTTTGCAGACGATCTGGCTATGTGGACCTCCGAAAAGAATCTCACCATAGCAAGAAATCGGATGCAGACGGCCCTAACATCGCTGGAAGAGTGGGCGAAATCATGGCTGGTCAAAATAAACGAGGAGAAAACCACATGTACAATATTCTTGCTATCAATCAAACCCCAAAACACCAAATTAAGTCTAAATGGCAAATACCTCCAGCCAAACGACAACCCAAACTATCTGGGAGTCACATTTGATCGGCGCATGACATGGTAAAGTCAGATCGAGACAAACCGAATGAAAGCCAGAGAAAGAATGGCAATCATGAGGAAACTTGTTGGCACAAGCTGGGGAGCAGACGAAAGCATACTAAAGAAACTGTACACTGGAAGAGTGAGACCAGTTCTCGAGTAAGGCATTGCGGCATGGACAACAGCAGCAAAGGCGAACTTCGATAAAGTTAGCAAACTTCAAAACCAAGCCATGAGAGTTATAACAGAGGCATGAAGTCAACGCCAATTGTAGAACTTGAAAAGATTACAAAACTGCAATCCATGACCGATAGAAGAGACTGCAGAGCCCAGCTGCAGTCAGAGAAACTCCGAAGACTGACCGACCATCCAATGCACCAGAGACTAAACAACTTGGGAAATTGGAAACTAAAGCGGAGAAACTTTGCAGAAATAGCCAAAGCAAAGATGCACGAAGATCCCATAAACGCACTAACAACACCAAAACCCATCACTACTGTACGAAAACTACCTGGAGGCAGGATATATTCCCAGAGGTGGTAGAAAATATACCAGGTATTGGAAACAAAAATGGCCAGACTGAAAAAGAAAGGAGAGATACTACCCTAAGCTTTATATCGGAAAACTACCCAAGCATGGACTGGACCCATGCATACACCGACGGTTCTGTAACAAACACTACACAGAACGGAGGGGCAGGAGCATTCCTGAACCTACCAAATGGCAGAAAAATAACACTGTCATTCGCTACTGGTAAGTACACAAGCAATTTCAGAGCGGAGGCAGAGGCACTGAGGACGGCAGTAGAAGAAATGGTGACACATAAAGAAAATGAAAGCCATATAGTCCTGCTTACTGATGCTCTCGCCGTAGTCACAGCGCTAAAAAGCCAGAAAAACACTGAGCTTAATGACTTAAGAGCAGCACTCTGCAAACTGTGCCAGCAGTCCGCACCAAAAAGGGTAGTGGTACAGTGGGTCCCATCACACTGCAACATCCAAGGCAACGAGGAGGCAGACAGACTGGCAAAAGAAGGTGCATTACTACCACAAACAGATACTAGTATGACGTACGAAGAGTTAAAACGGCTTATCAAAGCCAGATACATGACCAAATGGGAAACCGAACATACTGGTTACACCAAAAACGATGCCTATTACCAGTTGAACCGAAGAGAGCAGGTCGTTGTCTTCAGACTTCGCACTGGCCACAATAGACTGAGGTACCACCTATTCAACAAATTGAAGATAGGTGGTACCGACGAATGCCCGTGCGGTACCGGTAAAATGGCCGCTGAACATCTGCTGCAGAACTGCCCGACATACGAGGATCAGAGAGAGCAGATGTGGCCATCACCAGTAGAACTGCAAGACAAGCTCTATGGCAGTGGCGACAGCCTCAGGATGACCGCCGCTTTTTTCGAAAAAATAATGGTTACTGTCTGACTTGCGTACGAAGAAGAAGAAGAAGAAGAATATCTGGGCTCCAGAGTTGACAAAAATGGTGACTACTCAAAAGAGATCAGAAGAAGACTAGCCATGGCAATGCAGTTGCTAAACAACCTGAAGAAATTATGACAGAACACCAGCAAAACGGCAAAAGTAAAAGTCTTGAGAGTATTTCCCATGGCTGCGAAGCATGGACGATTACCAAAACATCTAGAAAGAGAATCAAATCTTTTGAGTCAAAATGTTACAGAAAGATCCTCAGAATACCCTGGATGGAGAGAAGAGCAAATATAGACATTCAACAAGAGTTGAACATAGAAGATAACTGGTTTATCAATTCTATCATGGCCATAAAATTTTAATGCTTTGGTCACATCAAGAGACAGAACAGTCTTGACAGGACAGTAATGAAGGAATGTTGCCAGGCAAAAGAGGCAGGGGTAGACCGAGAAGACGATGGCACCAAGATATCAAGGAATGCCTGGACATGACTTTGGCAGAAACGAGATTTGGCAAGGGAACGAGTTTCTTTCAGATGGACTGTGTTGGAAGTGACGTTCTACAAAGAACATGCTACATGATGATGATGATAACCGTTCCAAAATGTTGTATTAAACATCCACAAACACTTCTCCAATTTGAAAAATGGACAAGAGGGAAGTGACATCTATTTATATTAATATATGCATGTACATCAGTTTCCATAGCATTAACCCAGATGTTTATATGTGATATTACCGGTAGATGTCATTTGGTTTGGCACCGTGCCTTTCGTAGGGAAACATTTTTTTTTTATCAGGCACGCTGTGAAACGTTGTAAAGGTTAAATCGAATAATTGTGATTTCTTCTTTGACGAACAAGACAGTGTTCTCATTTGATCTGATTTGTCATCTAGTAAAATACTGATGAATCATTCATGTTTCTTGTTTTTGTCCTCACCAACAGGTTTATATCTTTGTACTATTCAGATGGTGACGTGTGTGATCTGACTGGACAATCCAGAAGTTGTGAAGTGCGATTAAAGTATGTCATCATGTGTGTGTGTGTTGAATGTTCCAAGTTAAGCATCAGCAAAGTTGTTTTTAGTTAAAGCAGTAGTCACTCCACATTGTTATTGCATAATACAATTGTCACTCTTGTTAGAGCACATGCCATTTGAGTTTACTAGATTTGAGAAGCACATTCTCAGTGGGTTTTTTTTTTTTTTTGCGTTCGCCTTATTTCTCTAATCCCCAAGGCGGTGTGCGTTGCACTGTGGTTTTTATTTTGCGCCTGTCGGCCCAATGCTTCCGACTTCAGCATGCATTTTATGTAAGGGTCTGCTTCCTCCTGCATTTTCTAAGGGTTTGCTTCCCCGGGGTAACGGCCGGTGCTGTGATGGGGATCGAACCCAGCACCTTCGGATTGTGAGCCGTGCCACTTATCCACTAGGCCACGCCGTCCCCTTATTCTCAGTGTTTGAATTGAGCAACTTTTAATGGAATTCTTTGTCATGCGGTTGAACCTGATCAAATCCTGACTAGAACATCATTGTTCTATAGACCTGCCCTCAAGAAACATCCTGACTAGAACATTATTGTTCTATAGACCTGCCCTCAAGAAACATTCTGCAGGGCATGTTGCAGATCATCTCGTTGGCTATTGACCATTGCTGGAATAACCGTGCTATTGAAGGTGGGAGCCCTGGCCTTGATGTCCGTCATCTGCTGGAGTATTGGTTTAATGCGGTTGAAGTTGAGCCAACCCGCCGCTCTCCTGCGTGAAATCTCCTTATCGTTGTTGTGGTTGTTCAATTTTCTGGCCTAGGTAGACGATGAACTGAATGTTTCTGTCCCAATCGTTGTGTTGTTTGTTACAGTCAATCGTTGTGTTGTTTGTTACAGTCAATCGTTGTGTTGTTTGTTACAGTCAATCGTTGTGTTGTTTGTTAGTCAATCGTTGTGTTGTTTGTTACAGTCAATTGTTGTGTTGTTTGTTACAGTCAATCGTTGTGTTTTTTGTTACAGTCAATCGTTGTGTTGTTTGTTACAATGCGCCAAAATCAACCACCAACTAAGATGAAGTATTGTAGATATTTGCATTTTTCTGTATGAATGACAAAAAATAGTATACTGACTTTTGAATTATGATACAGCATTTATTGTCAGTTACCAACGGTTATTCTTGATGATACCCACTTGACAAACTTGTTTAATAAGCCCTTCAAAGTCAGTGCACTATTTTCTTGCTGAGCTATTTTTAGATGAATTGTGAATGGTAATACCCATTTTCAGAATATTGAACTGCCATCATGCCATTGTTGCAGGTGCCACCAGACTGGCAGGAATCCTCATGCAGTTATCCTTTCGTTGTCTGAACCAGAAGCCTGCAAGTATGTTCTAACTGTGAGTACAATATGTTTATGGGTGTTTGACAGCTTCTTCATCTCACTGCAATAGGCAATCACAACTCTCCACAAACTTATTTTCTGTGGATTTTTTTTAAATTTTAATTTTTGCGTTCGCTTTATTTCTCTATTCCCTAAGGCGGTGTGTGCGTTGCACTGTGGTTTTTATTTTGCACCTGTTGGCCCAGTGCATCCGACTTCAGCATGCATTTTATGTAAGGGTCTGCTTCCTCCTGCATTTTCTAAGGGTTTGCTTCCCTGTGATGGTGATCGAACCCAGCACCTTCGGATTGTGAGCCGTGTCACTTAACCACTAGCCCATGCCGTTCCCATATTCCTTGTATTGTTTCTAAAGGCACCAAGACAGGGGTGACAGATCCAGGGGTGACAGAGCCAGGGGTGACAGAGTCAGGGGTGACAGATCCAGGTGTGACAGAGCCAGGGGTTACAGAGTCAGGGGAAATATACAAAGACCACACCTCGTGCTCCTGTAAGCTGGCTGTATTATAGCAGTCTGGCCAATTAGGTGGGGATCGGCACTGTAATTCTCATAGTGGTGAATCTTCTGAAAATCACTGCACTGCACTACAGCCAGCAGTACCCAGGATATAAGGAGAGCCACTGTAACCTGCTACCAAAGAAATATAGACAATCAGGAGTGAAGAATTCAGCACAAGTAGCTCCAACAATTACCATCTTTCAAATATCCATTGCCTAATCCGTCATCCAAGCCATGTATCCAGCAGCTTTTCTCGTTCTCTAGCAGTGTTGCCTGTCACATGGAACCATCCCTCTTGGATAACCTTCTCAAAGAAGTCCTATACCTTTCTGCTGTTTCCAATAAAGACCTCATTATGCATTTGCTTCCCTCAGCACATTCTCCTAATCTGTGTAGTTGTCCATGGTATTCGTAAAACTTTTCTGTCAGACACATCATCTCCATGTCCTCAAGAAACACATATGTGTTCTCCAGAAACTTCTTCTTCTTCGTTCGTTCTCAATCTCCCGCTACCAAACCCTGAAAGGGCTTAAGTAGCAGAATGTAGTCCAGAGAACCGATTGCGTTGTGTTGTAGTTTACAGCTTGACTGCAATATTTGCTCCTTTCGGTCCAACACATCCGACTTCAGCAAGCATTTTTTTAGTACCGGGTTAGCATTCCCTCTTCGATCCCTTCTCCTTAGCCAGTCTGCCCTGCTGCAGTCTGTTATCCAGGATCACCGCGTGGAGGTGTAGAAGGGTCTTGGCAGCTCTGGTTCGCTGGCCCTGACGCTAGCAGTCAGCTATGGGTCGCAGACCACTGCTCAGCATCTTGATCCCGTTCTCCAGAAACACATCATATCAGTTTAGTCGGAGAATCAACGTCATTGCACACAGTTTAACCCATAATTGCTCCATTTTTCTCTGTATGTTTTGGAGAATCTCAGCACAATGCACGAACTGTAGCATTACTCTGTAATTATGTTAGGTAGATTTTTAACAAAATTTGTAATTTGCCCGGGCAACGGTCGTTAAGCCTACTCTATTCGATTTCCAACTGCCGGAGGATTTTTAACGAGCATAACACTGCACACGAGCGTTCAGTCTCTACTATCCTTGTCTCCACCGGGATTCGAACCCGAGGCCGACGTCTTACCTCGAGATCACTCAGTCCCCTTATGTTACCAACAGTTATTCTTGATGATACCCACTTGACAAAAAGACAGTATTTATTGGATGGTGTCAGACCTAGCTGTATTGGCTGGCGTCACTGAGAGGGAAGGATACACACTAGGATGATTGCATGCCTGTCTCAGATCTAGTGATCCATGCCTGTCAGACCTAGTGATCCATGCCTGTCAGACCTAGTGATCCATGCCTGTCAGACCTAGTGACCCATGCCTGTCAGACCTAGTGATCCATGCCTGTCAGACCTAGTGATCCATGCCTGTCAGACCTAGTGATCCATGCCTGTCAGACCTAGTGATCCATGCCTGTCAGACCTAGTGATCCATGCCTGTCAGACCTAGTGATTCATGCCTGTCAGACCTAATGATTCATGCCTGTCTCAGACCTAGTGATCCATGCCTGTCAGACCTAGTGATCCATGCCTGTCAGACCTAGTGATTCATGCCTGTCAGACCTAGTGATCCATGCCTGTCAGACCTAGTGATCCATGCCTGTCTCAGACCTAGTGATCCATGCCTGTCTCAGACCTAGTGATCCATGCCTGTCAGACCTAGTGATCAATGCCTGTCAGACCTAGTGATCCATGCCTGTTTCAGACCTAGTGATCCATGCCTGTCAGACCTAGTGATCCATGCCTGTCTCAGACCTAGTGATCCATGCCTGTCAGACCTAGTGATCCATGCCTGTCAGACCTAGTGATCAATGCCTGTCAGACCTAGTGATCCATGCCTGTCTCAGACCTAGTGATCCATGCCTGTCAGACCTAGTGATCCATGCCTGTCAGACCTAGTGATTCATGCCTGTCTCAGACCTAGTGATCAATGCCTGTCAGACCTAGTGATCCATGCCTGTCAGACCTAGTGATCCATGTCTGTCTCAGACCTAGTGATCCATGCCTGTCTCAGACCTAGTGATCCATGCCTGTCTCAGACCTAGTGATCCATGCCTGTCAGACCTAGTGATCCATGCCTGTCAGACCTAGTGATCCATGCCTGTCAGACCTAGTGATCCATGCCTGTCTCAGACCTAGTGATCCATGCGTGTCAGACCTAGTGATCCATGCCTGTCTCAGACCTAGTGATCCATGCGTGTCAGACCTAGTGATCCATGCCTGTCAGACCTAGTGATCCATGCCTGTCAGACCTAGTGATCCATGCCTGTCAGACCTAGTGATCCATGCCTGTCAGACCTAGTGATCCATGCCTGTCTCAGACCTAGTGATCCATGCCTGTCAGACCTAGTGATCCATGCCTGTCTCAGACCTAGTGATCCATGCCTGTCAGACCTAGTGATCCATGCCTGTCTCAGACCTAGTGATCCATGCGTGTCAGACCTAGTGATCCATGCCTGTCAGACCTAGTGATCCATGCCTGTCAGACCTAGTGATCCATGCCTGTCAGACCTAGTGATCCATGCCTGTCAGACCTAGTGATCCATGCCTGTCTCAGACCTAGTGATCCATGCGTGTCAGACCTAGTGATCCATGCCTGTCAGACCTAGTGATCCATGCCTGTCAGACCTAGTGATCCATGCCTGTCTCAGACCTAGTGATCCATGCCTGTCTCAGACCTAGTGATCCATGCCTGTCAGACCTAGTGATCCATGCCTGTCTCAGACCTAGTGATCCATGCCTGTCAGACCTAGTGATCCATGCCTGTCTCAGACCTAGTGATCCATGCCTGTCTCAGACCTAGTGATCCATGCCTGTCAGACCTAGTGATCCATGCCTGTCAGACCTAGTGATCCATGCCTGTCTCAGACCTAGTGATCCATGCCTGTCAGACCTAGTGATCCATGTCTGTCTCAGACCTAGTGATCCATGCCTGTCAGACCTAGTGATCCATGCCTATCAGACCTAGTGATCCATGCCTGTCAGACCTAGTGATCAATGCCTGTCAGACCTAGTGATCCATGCCTGTCAGACCTAGTGATCAATGCCTGTCAGACCTAGTGATCCATGTCTGTCTCAGACCTAGTGATCCATGCCTGTCTCAGACCTAGTGATCCATGCCTGTCAGACCTAGTGATCCATGTCTGTCAGACCTAGTGATCCATGCCTGTCAGACCTAGTGATCCATGCCTGTCTCAGACCTAGTGATCCATGCCTGTCTCAGACCTAGTGATCCATGCCTGTCAGACCTAGTGATCCATGCCTGTCTCAGACCTAGTGATCCATGCCTGTCAGACCTAGTGATCCATGCCTGTCTCAGACCTAGTGATCCATGCCTGTCTCAGACCTAGTGATCCATGCCTGTCAGACCTAGTGATCCATGCCTGTCAGACCTAGTGATCCATGCCTGTCTCAGACCTAGTGATCCATGCCTGTCAGACCTAGTGATCCATGTCTGTCTCAGACCTAGTGATCCATGCCTGTCAGACCTAGTGATCCATGCCTATCAGACCTAGTGATCCATGCCTGTCAGACCTAGTGATCAATGCCTGTCAGACCTAGTGATCCATGCCTGTCAGACCTAGTGATCAATGCCTGTCAGACCTAGTGATCCATGTCTGTCTCAGACCTAGTGATCCATGCCTGTCTCAGACCTAGTGATCCATGCCTGTCAGACCTAGTGATCCATGTCTGTCAGACCTAGTGATCCATGCCTGTCAGACCTAGTGATCCATGCCTGTCTCAGACCTAGTGATCCATGCCTGTCTCAGACCTAGTGATCCATGCCTGTCTCAGACCTAGTGATCCATGCCTGTCAGACCTAGTGATCCATGTCTGTCTCAGACCTAGTGATCCATGCCTGTCTCAGACCTAGTGATCCATGCCTGTCAGACCTAGTGATCCATGTCTGTCAGACCTAGTGATCCATGCCTGTCAGACCTAGTGATCCATGCCTGTCTCAGACCTAGTGATCCATGCCTGTCTCAGACCTAGTGATCCATGCCTGTCTCAGACCTAGTGATCCATGCCTGTCAGACCTAGTGATCCATGTCTGTCTCAGACCTAGTGATCCATGCCTGTCTCAGACCTAGTGATCCATGCCTGTCAGACCTAGTGATCCATGTCTGTCAGACCTAGTGATCCATGCCTGTCAGACCTAGTGATCCATGCCTGTCTCAGACCTAGTGATCCATGCCTGTCTCAGACCTAGTGATCCATGCCTGTCTCAGACCTAGTGATCCATGCCTGTCTCAGACCTAGTGATCCATGCCTGTCAGACCTAGTGATCAATGCCTGTCAGACCTAGTGATCCATGCCTGTCTCAGACCTAGTGATCCATGTCTGTCTCAGACCTAGTGATCCATGCCTGTCAGACCTAGTGATCAATGCCTGTCAGACCTAGTGATCCATGCCTGTCAGACCTAGTGATCCATGCCTGTCAGACCTAGTGATCCATGCCTGTCTCAGACCTAGTGATCCATGCCTGTCTCAGACCTAGTGATCTATGCCTACAGGATGGTATCAGACCTAGCTGTATTGGCTGGCATCGCTGAGAGGGAAGGATACACACTAGGATGATTACATGCTCTACAGATGTGATTGTGATATTTCGGAATATACTAGGGGTGTTCAAATCAAACCAGGACTTTTTGTTCTGGTTGTACCTGAATGGGTTATAGCGTGCTGGAACTATTATCATTAGTTAGGGACACTTGTGTTCTATTACTGCTAGGTGGTCCACTTGCCATGGGCCAGTCACGTGACAGATAAATACAAATGGTGGACAACACTGTTAGTGCTTGCATGGAACAGCGTGTTGTGATGAAGTTTCTTGTGAAAGAAGGCGTGAAACCTGCGGAAATTTACAGAAGACTGCAATCACAATACGGTGATGAGACACTCAGTCACAATACGGTGATGAGACACTCAGCCGCAGTAAGACATTTGAATGGAAACATTTTAGAGAAGGTCGTACATCCGTGAGTGATGCCCCGATCGTGTTGGCTCTCAACCCACCACAGTCATTCCTGTGAATATCCAATCATGGAACGCCTTATCCTTGAAAATTGACGCATAACCTGTCGTGAAATTGCACAAGAGGCAAGTCCCTCTTTGGGTACAGTGAACACTATTGTTCAGGAACATTTGCATTTTCAGTAGGTAAGTGTATGTTGGGTGCCAAGACAGTTTCCTGTGTTTGACCGACAGAGAAGAGTTCAAGCCTGCACTGAATTTGGGGAACGTTTCGACAAAGAATGGCATGACTTTTTCGATCGCTTCGTTACATGTGAAGAAACCTGGGCGCATCATTACATGTGATGAAACCTGAGCACATCATTATACGCCTGAATCAAAATGAGCATCCAAGCAGTGAAAGCATACGCAATCACCAACACCCAAACAATTTCAGACAATTATTTCTGGAACAAACTTGGAATCATTCATGTTGATTCTCTACCCCGTAGTGCCACTATCGACAGTCAACAGTACATACGCATTTTGAGCAACGGCATAACCATCTGCGGAAAAAAACTGCCTGATTTGATCACAAAGGACATCCTGCTCCTGCCAGATAATGCTCGACTTCATGCGGCTCACCGCACTATGTGCCATCTGCAGCAACTCAGCTGAAGGCATTACCACATCCACCTCACAGCCCAGACCTCACTCCAAGCGATTTCCACCTGTTTGGACCCCTAAAAGAATTTCTGGGAGGTCATTATTTCAGCTCTGATAGTGAAGTGAAACAGGCTGTCCTGGATTGGTTCAGACATACTGACAAATCTTTCTACGCTGAAGCTTTTCAATGCTGGGATAATCGCATAAACGTTGCAAAACATCATAGAGAAAAATAAATGGCATTTTGACTTCTTGAAAAAAATGTTGATTTTCCTTACAAGAAAAGTGATGGTTTGACTTAAACGCCCCTCGTATTATGAGTTAGTTGTTTGAACTTGTGTTTCTCACAGAAGTGTTCATGTATTATGAGTTAGTTGTTTGAACTTGTGTTTCTCACAGAAGTGTTCATGTATTATGAGTTAGTTGTTTGAACTTGTGTTTCTCACAGAAGTGTTCATGTATTACGAGTTAGTTGTTTGAACTTGTGTTTCTCACAGAAGTGTTCATGTTCGGTCAAATCACCTGGTGGATTATGGAAAAGTTTTTGACAACTTAGACGGGGACTCATTATGAAAGTTGGTCAGGCTCCCGAAGGAGTGCCCATGAAGTCCACAAACATCATTAAAAACATGCGAAGATATGAAATAATTTTGTTGTCTAAACATTAAGATTCAAGTTCTACATCCAGGTCAGCTTTGTGAGTTCCCTGAGACACCAGCTGGTGCATGACACTATCTAACTGATTTGCTCTGGGATTTCCTTTCAGGTTGAGTCTGCGTTGTTTTGTACCATCCTCAAGGATGCTGATGATAATGGTTTGTTTGACCACGTAGAACTTTGACAGTTCGTGTGCAGGAACAGAAAGTCATATGCTTATGCCAGGGCTGATTGATGATTACGTGTAACAGCAGATTTCTACTCCATCATCCCACATATGTATGTCAATGAATTTGTTTGAGTCGTGTGCTTTGCTATAACTGTGATCTACAACTGTATTCATGGACATGCTGGTTTGTTCTGACTGAGAGATGTTGCTATTTGATGATAAATTGATGGCAGCTGCAATGGTGCTGCTGCTGCTGTTGTTGTTGTTTGCGAATGCCCACAATGAGTAGGTTTATTCTTTTGTGCGACCTGAAAAGAACGCTAAGTGGCAGTAGCTTTCCTCACATGCCGATGAAGGTATACCAGGGTCCTCCAGGCAGTAATGCTATGCTTGGCTTCATCTGCGTGTCGCTCACCTCGTTAGCCAGACTGCCATGACAACAGCCCGTTTCCAGGGAGGGCTACTAGGAAGCCAAGGTGAGGGTTTTGGCAAGTATGTTTTGCCTGACCCTGAATAACATGCCTGATCAGTGTATTTTTCCTAACCAGGCGTTAGTCTTTTTCCCCACGACAAAGGTCTAAAGTCAATCAAACGAAACAACGCCAGTGTTACAGTATAATTGTGGCCATAAAGTGGGTGTCATCTTGTTTGTGTCCTAGTTCGGTCAGTGAGCCATTTCCTGTGTGGCTTTTGTTGACTGATTATGATAGCAAGCAGCAAATTTAGCAACACATGTTTGCTAAGAGTATTTGAGTGTCCAGAGAACTGACAGTCTGCCTACTCCCACTCTCAACGTGCTAACAGACTGCTTGTCCTAGCATATGTTTGCCACAAAACTCCGATCCATGATGATAGGAAGTCATCTTACATTTGATGATCACAGTAAACACCATCTTATTTGATGATAATAGAATTGAATTATTTGATGGTCAAAGAAAGTCAACTTATTTTATAGTGAAAGGTGGTCACCTTATTTGATGGTGAAAGTGAAAGATGGTCACCTTATTTGATGGTGAAAGGTGGTGACCTATTTTATGGCAATAAAATGTAATTTTATGTGATGGTAAAAGAGTTGCCTGGTTAGATAGTGAAAGGAAGATGTCTTATTTGATGGTGAAAGATTCACCTTATTTGATGGTGAAATAAAGTTTGATTTGTTTATAAGTGATAGAAACTCATGTGCTGGCAATGTCACCTTATCTGATGGTGAAAGAAACTCCATGTCACCTTATCTGATGGTGAAAGAAACTCCATGTCACCTTATCTGATGGTGAAAGAAACTCCATATCACCTTATCTGATGGTGAAAGAAACTCCATGTCACATTATCTGATGGTGAAAGATACTCCATGTCACCTTATCTGATGGTGAAAGATACTTCATGTCACCTTATCTGATGGTGAAAGATACTCCATGTCACCTTATCTGATGGTGAAAGATACTTCATGTCACCTTATCTGATGGTGAAAGATACTCCATGTCACCTTATCTGATGGTGAAAGAAACTCCACTAGGATAATACAAAAGTCATTGATTGTGTTCATCTGTCTTTCAGTTTTCATTTCAGTTGTTTAGGGACTAACAATCTCTACACAGATGTTGCCACACATTTGATAGAGTTTCAGTCGCCCACCCATTCAGTCATCACAGATTGTACAAGCTAGTTATCTGCAATTCTGAACTTGTCTTCCTTGTGTCAATAAAAGAGTTGAGATACTGTTGAGACAAACCTGCTTGTACATGGTTGTGTGAGTTGAGATACTGTTGAGACAAACCTGCTTGTAAATGGTTGTGTGAGTTGAGATACTGTTGAGACATGCCTGCTTGGGCATGGTTGTGTGAGTTCATCATGAGGTACCTTGCTGATTGTGAGCTATACTGAAGGATGTGTTGTATTTTAACTCAACTTCTTTATACTGGTTTAGAAGACTCTACAGAGTCTGTATACAACAGTTTTTTTTAGGGTGGTTTTTACTGATGTGCGAGTCTATCGTAATAGACTCAAAAACTAGAGCTAAGTAGAATCACAGCCAGTTAGTTGCCATCAATAGCTGCTCTTAATAAACCACCTGGGCAAAGGTACAAATAACTTGGGTAGATTTTTTAATTGAATTTTGTCCGGGTAGCTTCTGATTTCCAAATGCCAAGGAATTGTTAACGCTCTCGACACTAAACACAGGAGTCCGATCTCACTACCCAGAGATCAGGGCAATTTTTACCAGAGGATCCATGTGAAAAAAATCCTGGTCTTCACGGTGATTCTAACACGCGACCTCTGGCAGACACCTTACCTCGAGACCACTGAGTCCCCCTGGAGGCATTTTGTTTGAATGTCGCTGTGATAACTAAATCTAGTTTTTATGGAGATCACATTTGACCAGACTTCATGTTTTGTGTCTCGTCTCTTTTTCAAAGTGACAGGGCATACTATTTGACCACTCTATGTAAGTAACAGCACATACTCTCTGCGTTGTCTTCAAGTATGAACTGCTGTCACTAACACAGATTTATAACATTGTAATACCTAGACTAGGATGAGGGTGATGATAATCATCAAGTTATATTGATGTGTGCAAGGGCAAATAATAAGTTGGTATGGTCAATCTGATTATTCTCCCTTGTCCAGTAAAGGTCAGTTGTTCTCAGCACGTGATGATGGGCTGTCACTACTAGTATCTGGTGGATGTCCTCTGTGGTCCTGGTCAGTCGTTCTCAGCACGTGATGATGGGCTGTCACTACTAGTATCTGGTGGATGTCCTCTGTGGTCCTGGTCAGTCGTTCTCAGCACGTGATGATGGGCTGTCACTACTAGTATCTGGTGGATGTCCTCTGTGGTCCTGGTCAGTCGTTCTCAGCACGTGATGATGGGCTGTCACTACTAGTATCTGGTGGATGTCCTCTGTGGTCCTGGTCAGTCGTTCTCAGCACGTGATGATGGGCTGTCACTACTAGTATCTGGTGGATGTCCTCTGTGGTCCTGGTCAGTCGTTCTCAGCACGTGATGATGGGCTGTCACTACTAGTATCTGGTGGATGTCCTCTGTGGTCCTGGTCAGTCGTTCTCAGCACGTGATGATGGGCTGTCACTACTAGTATCTGGTGGATGTCCTCTGTGGTCCTGGTCAGTCGTTCTCAGCACGTGATGATGGGCTGTCACTACTAGTATCTGGTGGATGTCCTCTGTGGTCCTGGTCAGTCGTTCTCAGCACGTGATGATGGGCTGTCACTACTAGTATCTGGTGGATGTCCTCTGTGGTCCTGGTCAGTCGTTCTCAGCACGTGATGATGGGCTGTCACTACTAGTATCTGGTGGATGTCCTCTGTGGTCTTGCAACTCTTGAAATGGCAAATGATAGTCATCAGGTAACACTGACATCAGATAGTAATTAGGTTACATTGAATTCAGATGGTTGATATTGTCAGCTATAGTCCATTCCACAATGGTTACCATCAATTGCCATCTGCTTCGTTCGTTCTCAATCTCCCACTACCAAGTCCCGAACAGGACTTTGCAAGTAGCAGGATGTAGTCCTTTGAGTGAAAATGTTACAGAAAGATCCTCAGAATACCTTGGACAGAGAAAAAGACAAATGTAGACATTCGGCAAGAGTTGAGTATAGAGGAGAACTGGTTTATCAATTCCATTATGGCCAGAAAATATAAATACTTTGGTCACATCAAGAGACACAACGGTCTTGAGAGAACAGTGATGGAAGGTATGGTGCCAAGTAAAAGAGGCAGGGGTAGATCAAGAAGACGATGGCACCAAGATATGCAGGAATGCCTAGGTATGACTGTGGCGGAGACTGGAGTTTTGGCAAAGGAAAGAGTTTCGTTCAGACAGACTGATGGGAGAAACGTTCTGTAAAGGACATGCTACATGATGATGATGACCAGTATCATAACATTGTTTGCGTACTTCACATAAATACTTGCTTCTCATGGATACTAGATGCGGCTTCTCACAGATGACGTTTCTCCCACTAGCAGACTTTCTAAAGGTCAAGCCTATATCCTTACAGTTCTCCACAATGTAGATCTCGATACATCAATGTTATTGTGTTCTCAGATGAGACTTGTCACTGTTTCTTTGGAATCAAACATTCTAGAAATCTCTCTTCTAATCACATTCCTGTCAAAGCTATCTACCATTTTCTTTCTTCCTTGCGCATTTGTCTTGATGGAACACAAACTTCCATAGTCTTGGAGCAATCGATCACATGACCGTTTACTAAACCCAAAGCTTGAATAGTTCTCTTTGTTTCAGGGTTTGAGTTATAGTTTACAACGCTTAGCTTACCTACCGAAATATTGATACATGTTCAATGTAACTGTATGGAGTGTACAAAACTTGACTTTCAGACTCACTGTAGTCACGAATGTTAACAATTAGTTAAGCTACGCCTATGACACAATTTGTATTGACACACCGGAAGATGCATTAGAACTGTACAAAACCAGTGCGCTTTGGGTTAAAGCTGGAAAGATTTTGTGAAACACGTGGAAAATGTTATTTCCAAAAATACTCACATGGAAGCTAAGATATTCAATTTTAAAACACGGCAAACATTGAGATAGTTTGTCAACAGTAGTCAGAAATGTCTGAAATCTCGAACACCTTCATTCTCCAACAGTAGTGTGGTACAAACATTTGCTTTACCATATGTTAGCACTATCCTTCATCTGCCATCTTATTTCACTAAATGTTTTACTCTATTTGTATACTTAACTTAACATCTTTATACTGGTTTAAAAGACTCTGCGGAGTGTGTATACAACCATTTTCTTTTACATTCATTTAATCTTAAAAAAACTTGTTTGGATATAATCTATTCTTGAATGCATTAATTGACCCCACTTCCACTATTTCCTGTAGAAATGCATTATAAGCATTCACCATGCATTCTCATTGATGGCTTGTGCATGCTTTGCACTGTTCAAACATAATAAGTGATTCAAATACAGTAGTCCCCTCACTATACAAATATCAGCTCTTACAAATGTCTCCAATTATAACAAGAAGTTGTGCGAGTCCGTTATTACGAATATGGTTTTAAACTGACCAGTCACCCTGTTACAAAATTGACTCTGCTCCATGTTTCCCTTCAGTTTCGCAAGCTGTGCATGACAAATCACTTCTTGTCCATCTGTTTCATTTGTGGTTATAACAGCTCCTAACTGGGGATCAAGAAACTGTAAACCGCTCATGAACTAAACTTAATGACCAAGGCCTGGATGTGAGTGAAATAGTTGACCAGGTAGGCCTACTGAATCAACAGGTGGTATAATTTTGAAGGTTAAGCCAAAGTGTTAGAGGAGATTAAAAACGCTACACCAGTTTTACAGGAATCAAAATATCGAGGTAAGTTTATGAATATTTTTCTGTATGTACCTTTCCCATGCATTTACAAGTGATATATAGTGCACTATTTATATATTTCGACAGCCAAAATGTATTTACAAGTGATATATAGTGCACTATTTATATATTTCGACAGCCAAAATGTATTTACAAGTGATATATAGTGCACTATTTATATATTTCGACAGCCAAAATGTATTTACAAGTGATATATAGTGCACTATTTATATATTTCGACAGCCAAAATGTATTTACAAGTGATACATAGTGCACTATTTACATGTTTAGATAGCCAAAACTTATTTACAAGTGATACATAGTGCCCTATTTACATGTTTAGATAGCCAAAACTTATTTACAAACTATAAGTACCTACTGATTGCAGCTTAATGAACAAATCCACGATAGGAACGTGACCTGGCACCAGCATGTTGGTAACAGCAGGGAACTACTCTACTTGAATTATTTAAACTGTATAGAAAACACTGGTAGTCTTATTCATCCATTTTCTAAGTTGTTTGAATACTCTTCCCTCCCTTGTAGCAATGTGTGTTGGTGTTTGTACTCACTGGATCATAAATTATCATTTCTTGTTTGACCTACTCTTTCCTAAGTGGCATGTCGTGCTTCACACATTCCTGGACATTCTCTGGCTGCAGTCTTACACATGTAGTGGCATGTCACACATTACCGGCCGCTCTCTTGCTGCCGTCTTACACATGTAGTGGCATGTCTCACATATTACCGGCTGCCGTCTTACACATGTAGTGGCATGTCACACATTATCTGGCTGCCGTCTCACACATGTAGTGGCATGTCACACATTACCGGCCGCTCTCTTGCTGCCGTCTTACACATGTAGTGGCATGTCACACATTCTCTGGCTGCCGTCTCACACATGTAGTGGCATGTCACACATTACCGGCCGCTCTCTTGCTGCCATCTTATACATGTAGTGGCATGTCACACATTCTCTGGCTGCCGTCTCACACATGTAGTGGCATGTCACACATTACCGGCCGCTCTCTTGCTGCCGTCTCACACATATAGTGGCATGTCACACATTACCGGCTGCTCTCTTGCTGCCGTCTTGCACATGTAGTGGCATGTCACACATTACCGGCTGCTCTCTTGCTGCCGTCTCACACATATAGTGGCATGTCACACATTACCGGCTGCTCTCTTGCTGCCGTCTTGCACATGTAGTGGCATGTCACACATTACCGGTATGGTACTCTCTTGCTGCCGTCTTACACATGTAGTGGCATGTCACACATTCCCGGCCGCTCTCTTGCTGCCGTCACACATGTAGTGGCATGTCACACATTACCGGCCGCTCTCTTGCTGCCGTCTTACACATGTAGTGGCATGTCACACATTCCCGGCTGCCGTCTTACACATATAGTGGCATGTCACACATTCCTGGCCGCTCTCTTGCTGCCGTCTCACATGTAGTGGCATGTCACACATTCCCACCCGCTCTCTGGCTGCCGTCTTACATGTGTATCAGTTGTCATATGTGACATTTTGGGGAAATAGTGTTAGGCCCATATTCCCTTGACCACTGTAGGTTATATAGTAAGCCTCACACTGGTGGTGTTCACTTCACATACGTACCTAATTTGTTTATGTTGGGGTGACTCCGGGAACCTTTTGTGAAAGAAAAAATATTCCACACCACCTGGGGTTTGAACCTAGATCACTTGACTGGACAACCACAGCATAGCTGAACTGAGGATAATTCAATTTGGCAGTATATGTCCTGGGAATAACAAACAACCTACCATGCACCGTTTGCTGAGACTGTCCAGAGAACGATGCCTTAAATGTGGTATTTCTATACTCAAGATGTTCATTATGCCTTAATGTGAGAAATGTTTTTTTTATATTGTTAAATGAGTTTACTTTTAAGTATTGAAGCAGTGGGGTATTTTTCTTCTCCATTGTGGTAAACTTGGTTTGTCTGAACGTTTGCAGTTTGTTCGAATGACAGTTTGTCTGAACAACAGTTTCTCTGAACGATAGTTTGTGTAAGCATACATCCATTAAAGCTTGTAATAATGATGTGAATCTTTTGAGACTTTTTTTGTGGTTTGTTAAAAATCATCAAAAGGATGCATCTTTTTCATACAGAACACACAACTTTCATCTTTCCAGTAAACTGAACAAGCATTTCAAATATATGTTCATCTCAGCATGGCACACCATCTTTCACTGTTTTGTATAAACATCCCCATGGTCACTCAGTTGCAAACCTTAACAGCACAATCTATTTCTTCAAGCACCTGCAGGGAACATGCAACATGTAATGCTGATGACTCCGACAGAATGCAGCTGGTTGCTGAATGAAAGTCCAGAAACAGCTCAGTCGTCTGCAGGTCATCAATATTATTCACATTTTTGTCTTCAGTCGCCAACCCCTTTAAACTACCACATTTGGTCATACTCAAACTACCACATTTGGTCATACTCAAACTACCACATTCTGGTCATACTCAAACTACCACATTTGGTCATACTCAAACTACCACATTCTGGGCATACTCAAACTACCACATTTGGTCTAGCTCAAACTACCATATTTGGACATACTCAAACTACCACATTTGGTCATACTCAAACTACCACATTTTCTAAAACATTTGTACACAAAAAAGTATAATAAAACAGATTTATGAGGTTAATGAACTTTTAATTTACAACCATGATATATTTGGATAAATTGATCTGATTAAATTTGCACCTGAGAAATATACATTTATTAATTATTTTTTTGGGAGGAGTGAGGGTGTCTTATGTGGTACTGGCTAACACAAGAGCTTCTAGAAAATAGCTTCCTGGCAGCTAGAACAAGAATGACAGTAGCACTATTTGGTTGTCTTGGCAACATTTCCACTGTGTTTTTCAAACGGCCCCACATCAAACAGTCTACAAAAGGCTGCGACTTCAAACCCTGAAACAAAAGTTTTAACAAAATAATTTCATGACACAAACAAAAGTCTCTGAACTGGTGGATGCGACTACTACTGTATGTTGACAATTGAAGTGTGTCGTATACATGTCTCAGTTTTAGTGACAGTATAAATATTGCAGAACACATACTTTCTGTTTCAATAGCCATACCACTCATGATATTTTTGTTAAGTTTTAATAGCCACATCAACCCGAGTGGTCTTCCGGGGTCTTTGTGTATGACAAAGACAAGAATAGTACTACTGCATCACAGAGCATGTCGTAAGAGGCGACTGACTAACTGTGTGACATGGCATAACACCGGCCATGGTTAGGTGGTTTGTTTAGAGCAGCATAGATGGCGTCTAACAGGCTGCAGGTCTACTTTGCTCTAGTGTTTGAGTCTATTAAGGTTAACCACCCTCCAAAAGCGCTTGTCCCAGCGAAGCGGAGTAAGTTGCTTGAGCCTAGCCCCCTAAGCAGGAAACCCTTCTCCCGGCTACATCTTGGGACCTGCACATGGGCACCTGTCCCTGTAGAAGTACAGGTCGACTAAGAACTAAGCCACATCAGAAGAGGACGGCGTGAGCTAGTGGTTAAGTGACATGGATCACATCCTGAAAGTGCTGGGTTCGCTCCCCATCACAGCACCAGCGGTTACGCTAGGGAAACAAACCCTTAGAAAATACAGGAAGAAGCAGACCCTTAAATAAAATGTATACCGAAGTTAGATGCACTGGGCTGACAGGCACGAAATAAAAATGTAGTGCAGCGCACACGGCCTTAGGGAATAGAGAAATACAGCAATAGCCACACCACTCAAGATATTTCTGATAAGTTTCAATAGCCACACAGCTAATGAGTTTTCTGATAAGTTTCAATAGCCACACAGCTAATGAGTTTTCTGATAAGTTTGAATAGCCACACAGCTAATGAGTTTTCTGATAAGTTTCAATAGCCACACAGCTAATGAGTTTTCTGATAAGTTTCAATAGCCACACAGCTAATGAGTTTTCTGATAAGTTTCAATAGCCACACAGCTAATGAGTTTTCTGATAAGTTTCAATAGCCACACAGCTAATGAGTTTTCTGATAAGTTTCAATAGCCACACAGCTAATGAGTTTTCTGATAGGTTTCAATAGCCACACAGCTAATGAGTTTTCTGATAAGTTTCAATAGCCACATGGCTAATGAGTTTTCTGATAAGTTTCAATAGCCATACAGCTAATGAGTTTTCTGATAAGTTTGAATAGCCACACAGCTAATGAGTTTTCTGATAAGTTTGAATAGCCACACAGCTAATGAGTTTTCTGATAAGTTTCAATAGCCACACAGCTAATGAGTTTTCTGATAAGTTTCAATAACCACACAGCTCATGTATTTTCAAATAAATATTTCACATTTTGCTCGTTCAATACCTGACCAATGTGAAATTACTGCAATTACTTGAAATAATTACTTAGTCATAAGTGTCTAAAAGCTTTAACAGCTAAAAGTATAGTCAAGGCCCACAGTACAATATTGAATAGTGTGCACTTGTTTATTACATCCAGGAAACAAACATTGCTTACCGAGAAACAAACTTCCACAGAGCAGGTAGTAGACTGCACCATTATATCCAGCAAGTTTCGTGTTCCTGAAAATAATTCCAGGAAGTTCTAAGAAACATTTTATCCGCTAGTTCTGATAAAAGAATCCCACAACTGAAATAAATAATTGTTGTCCATGTCAAATAAATCATCAGGAGCAGCACATGAGCTGCAGTGGTCAGCGACCCATAGCTGACTGCTAGCGTCAGGGCCAGCGAACTAAAGCTGTCAAGACCCTTCTACACCTCCATGCAGTGATCCTGGATAACAGGCTGCAGCAGGGCAGACTGGCTAAGGAGAAGGGACCGAAGAGGGAGTGCTAACCCGGTACTCAAAAAATGCTTGCTGAAGTTGGATGTGTTGGACCGAAAGGTGCAAATATCGCAGTCAAGCTGTAAACTAAGACACAACGCATTATGTTCTCTGGACTACATTCTGCTACTTAAGCCCTTTCAGGGTTTGGTAGCGGAAGATTGAGAACGAACGAAGCCAAGCCAAGCCAAATAAATCATCATGAACATAAACTCAACCAGTTTGTTCAGAAATATCTTTGGAACCTTCTAGTTGTGCGCCCATTTGACTGAATTTATGGAAAGTTGGTATGTGCGAGCTTGATCTTCTCCGCAATCGAACTGGTCAAATGGCAGGCATTGATCACTGGCCTATAAAGCTAGCACTAAATATGGCATATGTTCCCCAAACGCCAGCCATTTGCTCGCTGGAATTATCAAATGGCTGGACACGAAGAGGCTTGCTATCTCACAGAGAAACTAAGCGAGATAATTAATATACAATCTAGCAGTATTCAAACAATGGCTGGGAGCTATTTTGCAAGTAGCTGCTGCGATAATCCCCAGGGGGCAGAGATTGATAACAAAACCCCACTGGAGTGAAGAATGACAAAAACTAGAGGATGAGATGGCATATCAGATGCTGGGAGAGAGAGCAATCACATGAAGCAGACAATCACATGAAGCAGAGAGAGCAATCACATAAAGCAGAGAGAACAATCACATGAAGCAGAGAGAACAATCACATGAAGCAGAGAGAGCAATCACATGAAGCAGAGAGAACAATCACATGAAGCAGAGAGAGCAATCACATGAAGCAGAGAGAACAATCACATGAAGCAGAGAGAACAATCACATGAAGCAGACAATCACATAAAGCAGAGAGAGCAATCACATGAAGCAGAGAGAGCAATCACATGAAGCAAGCATTGCTCTCACAGCAGCCACTCACACATACAATAGAACACTCAATCAGCAGCCACTCACACATACAATAGAACACTCAATCAGCAGCCACTCACACATACAATAGAACACTCAATCAGCAGCCACTCACACATACAATAGAACACTCAATCAGCAGCAACTCACACATACAATAGAACACTCAATCAGCAGCCACTCACACATACAATAGAACACTCAATCAGCAGCCACTCACACATACAATAGAACACTCAATCAGCAGCCACTCACACATACAATAGAACACTCAATCAGCAGCCACTCACACATACAATAGAACACTCAATCAGCAGCCACTCACACATACAATAGAACACTCAATCAGCAGCCACTCACACATACAACAGAACACTCAATCAGACAAGAAGGGATAGTTGGAAAGTTAAAACAGATTCTCTCAACCTTGACAGTGACTGAAACAAAAACTTTGGTGGCTAGTTGGAGCTTTGAACAGCAAAAGATCTTATACAAAACAAATTGCAATCAAGCAAGGTGACCTTGTGCTGACAGGATGAAAAGCTACAACTACACTTGTGCAGCATTATGCTAGTGCAAACCCTGTAGAAGTCACTACAGCACACATCCAAACCATCAGGGATGAATAAAACTCTTATAACAGTACACATATTGTGACAGAAGAGCACATGATGGCAAATTGAACAATGGATGTAATGTTAGTGTTGATGAAGTCACTAAAGAAAAAGAAATCCCCAGGAAACGATGGAATAACAAATGCAAACAATGTTAACAGGTCTGGACATTAAGGAAAAAAAAAAGAAGCTTCTGGAAGTCCTCAACAGCAGTTGGAAAAAGGTACAGCAGACGTGGAAGGAGGTCATATTGATACCAATTCTGAAGAAGGCTAAAGACCAAACAAACCCAAATGGCTACAGGCCCATCAGTTTACTTAGCTGTGTGGGTAAACGGTTGAAGTGCATGGTAAATACTAGACTGATGTGGCACTTGGAGGAAAAACATATTTTGATTCCTCAACAAGGTGGGTTCCACCAACAGAGATCAAATCTCTCAAATTGCTCAAAAAATTGAAAATGCTTTCCAGACCAAAAAACATTCTCTGGTGATTTGGGTAGATCTAGAAAAATCGTCCGATAAGGTTTGGAAAGAGGGACTGTAAGTCAAGATGCGTAAATGCCAAGTTTGCAGGAAAATGTACAAATGGATCTGCCACTAACTAGAAAACTGCTAGGGTCCAAGTCCAAGGAAAGACTAGCAGAAAGATGACTCTAGAACAAGGGTTGCCCCAAGTCTTGTTCCTCACGTACATAAACCACATAACAGAATATTCCAAAGAGTGCACACAGTTCTGCTGTTGCAGAAGGCTCTCACATCTTTGGAGGAGTGGGATAAGACATGGATAATGAAGATACACCAGGAAACCACTTACACATCCTTGACCCTCTCAACCAAACCACAGAGCTCATATTTAACGCTGAATGGAAGAATGCTTCACCTGGATCAAAACCCAAACTATTTGGGTATTACCTTTGATAGGCGCCTGACATGGTGAACGCAGATTGAGCGAAACCAGATTCGACCAAGGCAACAAATGTCCTTAATGAAAATACTTCATGGGAGAACATTCTTCCGAAACTGGATATGTGCGACCAGTGCTAACATGTGGCATTATGGCGTGGACAACTGCAGCAAAATCAAACTTTGACAAAATCAGAGTCCAGAATCCCAAGTAATGAAATGGAAATTTTTATTTTAAAAAGGCAATTGACCCTTTCTGCACGGAATAAGCTGACCTTGATGTGTTCACATTTCAGTGTCGGATCGAAAAGCACTGAGTATTCTGTAGCAGAAAGTGACAGCAGTAGAGCGAGGTGGTAAAATACTGACCTATCTCATCATCATGAATTGGAAGTGTCAATTCATGACAACACAGCAGGTTACTGTACAGACACTTGTGCAGGGAAGCTAAGAGGGCACGAAGTTTATATGACGGCATTCACGGAGCTAAGCAGAGAACACAGCAGGTTACTGTACAGACACTTGTGCAGGGAAGCTAAGAGGGCACGAAGTTTATATGACGGCATTCACGGAGCTAAGCAGAGAACACAGCAGGTTACTGTACAGACACTTGTGCAGGGAAGCTAAGAGGGCACGAAGTTTATATGACGGCATTCACGGAGCTAAGCAGAGAACACAGCAGGTTACTGTACAGACACTTGTGCAGGGAAGCTAAGAGGGCACGAAGTTTATATGACGGCATTCACGGAGCTAAGCAGAGAACACAGCAGGTTACTGTACAGACACTTGTGCAGGGAAGCTAAGAGGGCACGAAGTTTATATGACGGCATTCACGGAGCTAAGCAGAGAACACAGCAGGTTACTGTACAGACACTTGTGCAGGGAAGCTAAGAGGGCACGAAGTTTATATGACGGCATTCACGGAGCTAAGCAGAGAACACAGCAGGTTACTGTACAGACACTTGTGCAGGGAAGCTAAGAGGGCACGAAGTTTATATGACGGCAGTCACGGAGCTAAGCAGAGAACACAGCAGGTTACTGTACAGACACTTGTGCAGGGAAGCTAAGAGGGCACGAAGTTTATATGACGGCAGTCACGGAGCTAAGCAGAGAACACAGCAGGTGGTTTGGTGTAGGTGCGACATCAATCATTTGGTGGATAAGACAGGACTATGAATCTGTAAAGGTTGTGGTCAGGCTAGGGAGACAGGATCTGTAAAGGTTGTGGTCAAGCTAGGGAGACAGGATCTGTAAAGGTTGTGGTCAAGCTAGGGAGACAGGATCTGTAAAGGCTGCGGTCAAGCTAGGGAGACAGGATCTGTAAAGGCTGTGGTCAAGCTAGGGAGACAGGATCTGTAAAGGTTGTGGTCAAGCTAGGGAGACAGGATCTGTAAAGGTTGTGGTCAAGCTAGGGAGACAGGATCTGTAAAGGTTGTGGTCAAGCTAGGGAGACAGAATCTGTAAAGGTTGTGGTCAAGCTAGGGAGACAGGATCTGTAAAGGTTGTGGTCAAGCTAGGGATACCCGACATACGAGGACAAGAGAAAGCACATGTGGCAACACTAGACAAGCTCTATGGCAGTGTCGACAGCCTCAGGATGACAGCTGCTTTCTTCTAACAAATTCAAGTTGACGTCTGACAGCGTACGAAGAAGTTGCTAGGGATAAAAAGAAAAGTAGATGATTTTGACAAAGATATGATTAGAAGTGAGATTTTGAAAATGTTTACGACAAATAAATTTGTTACTCTCCGCAAACTTAAAGTTCAGCATAATGCAATATTGAAATCTCCAAAACAAGTCATTGGACAGTAGTTTGAGGCAAGAGGTCCAATTTTTAAAAATCTGCTGGTGGCAGGAGTATTGTTTGTGAAAAGTCGTACCTGATTGTTGCCCAAATCAAATACCTGAGGTTGATCCACGAGTGAAAGTCGTACCTGATTGTTGCCCAAATCAAATACCTGAGGTTGATCCACGAGTGAAAGTCGTACCTGATTGTTGCCCAAATCAAATACCTGAGGTTGATCCACGAGTGAAAGTCGTACCTGATTGTTGCCCAAATCAAATACCTGAGGTAGATCCACGAGTGAAAAGTCGTACCTGATTGTTGCCCAAATCAAATACCTGAGGTAGATCCACGAGTGAAAAGTCGTATCTGATTGTTGCCCAAATCAAATACCTGAGGTAGATCCAAGAGTGAAAGTCGTACCTGATTGTTGCCCAAATCAAATACCTGAGATAGATCCACGAGTGAAAGTCGTACCTGAATGTTGCCCAAATCAAATGCCTGAGATAGATCCACGAGTGAAAGATGGAAGGTTACGATATCATTTATTTTGAAAAATTGTGGGCTAATGCTCACCACACTTATGAGAAAGAATGGCAATCAGTTGACAGGCAAGAAAATGAAAATGCTAAGTAGCAAAGGACAACACATTATACTAGAACATAATGGGCTTGTCAATGATGCAGAACTTTTTCAAGCAAATTCTACAGCTGGTACGGACTACCACTGAAATGAATAGAATTGAGAACACTCTCCTCTCAACTCTTGATAGACAGTCCAGCCTGGTAATGGGCAATGCATCCTATTCTAATGTTGAAACACGGGAAAACAAAGCTCCAACTTTATCAAGTGCACCAAATCTTCTTCTTCTTCGTTCGTTCTCAATCTCCCACTACCAAACCCTGAAAGGGTTAGTAGCAGAATGTAGTCCAGAGAACGGAATGTGTTGTGTCGTAGTTTACAGCTTAGCTGTGATATTTGCACCCTTCGGTCCAACACTCCGACTTCAGCAAGCATTTGTTGAGTACCGGGCTAGCATTCCCTCTTCGATCCCTTCTCCTTAGCCAGTCTGCCCTGCTGTAGACTGTTATCCAGGATCACCGCTTGGAGTTGTAGAAGGGTCTTGGCAGCTATGGTTCGCTGGCCCTGACGCTAGCAGTCAGCTATGGGTCGCTGACCACTGCAGATCATGCGCTGCTCAACATCTTGATCCCCAATCCATGATGTGGCTTGCAAAGGAAAATGCACCTTTTGACGACACCCATTTGAAACCAGAGTTATTGGAGTTTGTGAGACAGACGAAGAAGACAAATGTGTATCACATTCACAGAATCATAACACAATACTGCCACCATTCACACCTTACATCCAATAGAACTTGTGTTGGCTGCAGTGACAGGGCGTGTGGCAGCATAGAACATCACTTTTAAATTGTGTGGTGAAATTCAAGACTTGACATGTGATGCCCTCTCAAAAATAGACCATGTGTTCTGGAAGAAATGTGAGGAGCACGTGCTCCATAAGGAAGAAAAATCATGGCAGTGAGATAGACTGCAGTTTCTCAAGCCAATCGTCTTTGTTCGTTCCAAATCTCCCGCTACCAAGCCCCGAAAAGGGCTTTGCAAATAGCAAGATGTAGTCTGGAACACGGAATGCATTATGCCATGGTTTACAGCTTAACTGTGATATTGCACCTTTCAGTCCAACACACTGAACTTCAGCAGGCATTTTTGAGTACTGGTTTGCCTTTCCTCTTCGATCCCTTCTTCTTAGCCAGTCTGCTCTTTTGCAGTCTTTTATCCGGGATCACCGCGTGGAGGTGTAGAAGGGTCTTGACAGCGCTGGCCCTGATGCTAGCAGTGACCGTTGGGTCGGTGCTGCTCTTGCACTGCTCAGCATCTTGATCCCTCTCCAGCCTGGAACAGTTATGAATCTCTTAGAGTTATGAATCTCTTAGAGTCGTCAGATTCGCATTAAGGAAGCTCACGTGCCAATCCACGATGACACCTCCACCACCTGCCCCAGAACAAGATGACACCTCCACCACCTGCCCCTGTACATGATGACACCTCCCCAGAACATGATGACACCTCCACCACCTGCCCCAGAACACGATGACACCTCCACCACTTGCCCCAGAACATGATGACACCTCCACCACCTGCCCCAGGACATGACACCTCCACCACTTACCCCACTATATGCCCCAGAACATGATGACACCTCCACCACTTACCCCACTATATGCCCCAGAACATGATGACACCTCCACCAATAACCCCACTATATGCCCAAGGACTGACACCTCCACCACCTGCCCCACTCTATGCCCCAGAAATTGATGACACCTCCACCACCTGCCCCAGAACACGATGACACCTCCACCACCTGCCCCAGAACACGATGACACCTCCACTACCTGCCCCAGAACATGATTATGAATCCCCATTGTTTTAAGATTATTTATCCTTCCCTGTGTTCACAAAGTAATAAAGTCTGCACTCTTCTCTATAAGTATTACGCCTTCGAATTGCCTTGAATCAATTCGACTGTGTTGTACTGTAAGATGTTGTTTGTTAATTCTTTAAAAATATATAAGATATACACCACTAAGTTAAATCCACGTAACCCTTGCATTTGTCAATAAGAAAATATTAAGGCCGTTGAGAATTTAAGACTGCATATAAATATTCACTGCAATACAGCAAATAGTTTTAGTGAAAAATGCTGGAATTATTGGCACGAATTTCTGAACGAACTATAATGGATATGGTTCTGCTTAAGGCATACAAATATTTCCATATATAGAGTACATAGCACTGTCAGCATGTATGTGTGACATTAAGTGTCCGTGAATGACAGCTACAGAAGAAGACAGCAAGAGACAAGTGGTGATATTATTGTTTTCTAACATATTTATTAAAAGAAGCAAATGTTTACACGAGAAATTCTCCGCTCGTGTGCCCACCATGTCGGAGTACAGGAGCTTGGTTTTCCAATTGACAATTAGAATTATGTCTGCGGTAGCAAGCTACCAATGGGCTCTCATAAGTCAGAGAGGTCGAAATGCGATACAAACCTGTTGCCATGCAGGCTGCCTGGGGACAGTCAAAAGCTAAATAAGAAAACCTGACACAAATTCCTGTTGAAACTAGATGTACTGTTACACAGGCCTTACAAAGTCAGTTTCCTTCTGCGGGGTGCACATACAAAACTCAACATTAGTTATCTCAAACATTGCAACTCAACCTCTGCTGCCTAGAAAATGTAAGCCGCGGAAACTATAGTAAGAATGGAATATTAATTGCAAATTAAAAACAAAGAAATGTTAAGACAGTTCAATGTACATAGAGTATGAAACTAGTTGTCTGTGAATGGTTGAAGTTAGTTCGTGAATGGTTGAAGTTAGTTAGCTGTGAATGGTTGAAGTTAGTTGTCTGTGAATGGTTGAAGTTAGTTAGCTGTGAATGGTTGATGTTAGTTAGCTGTGAATGGTTGAAGTTGGTTAGCTGTGAATTGTTGAAGTTAGTTATCTGTGAATGGTTGAAGTTAGCTGTGAATGGTTGAAGTTAGTTAACTGTGAATGGTTGAAGTTAGTTAGCTGTGGATGGTTGAAGTTAGTTAGCTGTGAATGGTTGAAGTTAGCTGTGAATGTTTGATGTTAGTTAGCTGTGAATTTTTGAAGTTAGTTATCTGTGAATGGTTGAAGTTAGCTGTGAATGGTTGAAGTTAGTTAGCTGTGGATGGTTGAAGTTAGTTAGCTGTGAATGGTTGAAGTTAGCTGTGAATGTTTGATGTTAGTTAGCTGCGAATGGTTGAAGTTAGTTAGCTGTGAATGGTTGAAGTTAGCTGTGAATGTTTGATGTTAGTTAGCTGTGAATGGTTGAAGTTAGTTAGCTGTGAATGGTTGAAGTTAGCTGTGAATGGTTGAAGTTAGTTGTCTGTGAATGGTTGATGTTAGTTAGCTGTGAATGGTTGATGTTAGTTAGCTGTGAATTGTTGATGTTAGTTAGCTGTGAATGGTTGATGTTAGTTAGCTGTGAATGGTTGAAGTTAGTTGTGAATGGTTGAAGTTAGTTAGCTGTGAATGGTTGAAGTTAGCTGTGAATGGTTGATGGTAGTTAGCTGTGAATTGTTAATGTTAGTTGTGAATGGTTGATGTTAGTTAGCTGTGAATTGTTGATGTTAGTTGTGAATCGTTGAAGTTAGTTAGCTGTGAATGGTTAAAGTTAGTTAGCTGTGATTGGTTGAAGTTAGTTAGCTGTGAAATGCATTAATTTTGTTAGTTGTGTGTATATCTAAATCTACATGAAAACACCAATACGTGCCACAGATGTTTTAGCTAGAAAATGCTCAATAAGTCATTCATGCAGGACAATTCCCTAAGTCTGCATTCAATAGTAGTTCAAGATAAGAAATTTAGAGAAACACATTTCAGCAGCAGCATTGCTTACCGCGTCCTTGATGTGATAGCAGACATCATCACTATCACTCCGCTAATCACCATCACACTGGTACCCACAAGTTTACACTGCAGGCAGTCTCCAGGAGCTAATGGTATAACTCGTAAGAAATACGAGCATGTTGTGCTTTCCGATAGATTTCTTCTTCTACTTTCCATCTGCTTATTTCTTTCTTGTGAAATCCTGTCATTCTGTTGGTAACATAAAATTGGCATCACATTGCTGTTTAAATAAAATCATAATATACGAGGCGTGTTCAAATGAATCCGGACAAAACTGCCGGACAAAACTGCAACAAGTGAACATAGGTACGATGCACATGATGACGCCACTTCTGGTGTAAACAGTACATACCAACTGTCAAGCTTGCAAAATGTCATTATCCTCCGACTCATAGTTTACTCAGCAGGCCGCTGACAACATGGCGGGTGTGATACGGAATCCGTCCAGAGTTGATCAGCGAGAGGTGATTCGGTTTGTAACAGCTGAAGGATGTCGACCAGTTGACATTCATCGCAGAATGCAGACAGTGTATGGTGACAAAAGTATGTCGAGGACAACAGTGAAGAGCTGGACAATGATATTTAAAGAACGATGTGAGTTAACTAAAGATCTTCCGAGACCAGGTCGGGTGCATATTGTTGCGTTAACTCACATCCTTCTTTAAACATCGTTGTCCAGTTATTGATCACGGATATGATTTCTGGTTTTAATAGCTTTGCAAATCTTCTTCTTCTTCGTTCGTTCTCAATCTCCCACTACCAAACCCTGAACGGGCTCAAGTAGCAGAATGTAGTCCAGAGAACGGAATGCGTTGTGTCGTAGTTTACAGCTTGGCTGCGATATTTGCACCTTTCGGTCCAATACATCCGACTTCAGCAAGCATTTTTTGAATACCGGGTTAGCATTCCCTCTTCGATCCCTTCTCCTTAGCCAGTCTGTCCTGCTGCAGCCTGTTATCCAGGATCACCTCGTGGAGGTGTAGAAGGGTCTTGGCAGCTATGGTTCGCTGGCCCTGACACTAGCAGTCAGCTATGGGTCGCTGACCACTGCATCTCATGCGCTGCTCAGCATCTTGATCCCGCTTTACAAATCAATGAATACCCTTCACCTTCCTGCGGAGCACAGGTCCTCATCAATACTTGCCAAGTCTTGCTGTCATGCGCCATCTTTTATGTTTGTCTCGACATCTCTTCTCCATGAGTGTTTAAGTCTGTCCCCAGTTCTCTTGTCCTAAGGATCCAGAACAGTGATTGTGATTGCCTTGAGCTATAATGTGTGTGCTACCCATCAGCAGCACCCCTTCTCCATGAGTGTTTAAGTCTGTCCCCAGTTCTCTTGTCCTAAGAATCCAGAACAGTGATTGCCTTGAGCTATAATGTGTGTGCTACCCATCAGCAGCACCCCTTCTCCATGAGTGTTTAAGTCTGTCCCCAGTTCTCTTGTCCTAAGAATCCAGAACAGTGATTGCCTTGAGCTATAATGTGTGTGCTACCCATCAGCAGCACCCCTTCTCCATGAGTGTTTAAGTCTGTCCCCAGTTCTCTTGTCCTAAGAATCCAGAACAGTGATTGCCTTGAGCTATAATGTGTGTGCTACCCATCAGCAGCACCCCTTCTCCATGAGTGTTTAAGTCTGCCCCCAGTTCTCTTGTCCTAAGAATCCAGAACAGTGATTGCCTTGAGCTATAATGTGTGTGCTACCCATCAGCAGCACCTCTTCTTCACGTCTAGTCCCACTGGAATCTGTCAAGTTCTTTCCCACAGTTCTATATTAGTGACTTGATCAGACCATTTGATAGTTAGTTTTCTCTCCACGTGCCGTTAACCATTATGGGGATCCTATGTCATCTGTCCTGCCTAATTGCGTTGCTTTAGTCAATATGAGTCCGTGCCGCACAATCACTTTAATATCATTTTCATTTCACACGTAGAAATTCTGCTGCTCTCACGCGCCCAGGACAGAGGCCATGTTTGGCACCGGTAGCACAGACTAGGCAGAAATATAATGTTTATCAGCTGTTGCCAAACTAATGCTCGGGTGCCGAAGTAGTGGTGACAGCTGATAAGTTACCACAGATGCTTTCTGACAACTAGTCTCGATTTCCATGTCAATTCGGCCATCTGCCAAAAAAACGCTGCCCAAATACTTGAAGAACAATATCATTTACACTTATGTTGAGTAGCCCAGGTGTTCAACTGATCCTCATAGTTTCTGTTTCTCCTTGTTAATTCACATATTGTATTTAGCACAGGTAGACAGTCACAAGAGCTTGACATGTTGCAGTTTATTCGCATTGTTGTACAGCAGACACTGATCATTTGCAGAGTCATTTGTGGAGTTTGATTCTGCTATAGATTTCAATCTGACTGGTCTCTGATGTGATTGTGTCTCTGATGTGATTTTGTCTCTGATGTAATTTTGTCTCTGATGTAATTTTGTCTCTGTGATTTAGTCCATGAAGATGTTAAACAGCAGAGGAGAAAGCACATACCAGGTATCTTTTACATTATTCAATGAGGATCACTTGTGGAACCACTAAAGACCACTTGTCAGCAGGACACCAAATGCATCAGTTGAGAAACACTGTCTGTACTAACTAAGGTGCCATGAGTGATTAGCGATTTGTTTGTCCTTGCAATGACTTGGTATATTGGTTCCTCTAACTTCAACTCTAGTGATGTTATTGATATTCTCTCTAAAAGTTCTTCACTATTTCTTCATACACGTCTGCTGCTTTCTTTGGGCTGTCCTTGCAATGACCTCTTGCAAATGTTTCTCCTTTTTACTTTGAAACAAATTTTGTGGATGTTATTTCAATACTAGTTTATAATAGACTATACTCAAAACTATCCAGTTAAAGAAATTGTAAAATGTAAGAATCTTCATCCTATTCTTGTACTAAAATATCACAGATTGACCTTTTCTAAATAGCAGGCCAATCACCTGCGTGTCTGCACATTCATACTGACACTGGAACACAAGTAGCACAAAGACCTCTATGTTTGATCCTATACCCACTGCCACTGGGTAGATGAGGGGTGACAACAAAGTGATTGTTTCTTGGTCGGTTGTAAATCTAGATGGTAAATTCTTCGGTCCGTCTTACCCTGCATCATATTCATAGTGATGATAATATTAATACGATGATCAATTGATTGGCATCCTGTCAGTCTCGAGAGACAATGGACTTCACGCTAGAGAGGGGACAGTCAGTTGTTGCCCTAGCTTTCGCCGCAAACGTTTGTAGTCTGCATCTTGACGCATCTTGTCTTCCCCTGCCTGCAGATCAACACAAAAAGCCTGCCTCCAGCCGAGTCTGTCCTTGGCAAGTTCCTCCCAGTTTCAGGTGTTCATATTCAACGCCTTCAAGCTACACTTGCAAACATCTTTGTAGCGGAGGAAGGGTCTACCTTTGTTATTTATGTTTGCCCGTGGTCAGCTCTCCGTATAGGATATCTTTTGGTATTCGTCCATCCTCCATTCTGCACACGTGACCAAACCACTGCAAGCGGCGCTGGCAGAGGATCGTAACTAAGCTGACAAAATTGCACAGTCCAACACTTCGTTGCTAGTCACTCTGTCACTCCATGAAATTCCAAGTACACGTCTCAGGCAGCACATATAAAAAGCATTTAGCCTTTTTTCATGTGAGGCATACAGTGTCCATGTTTTGCCGTCATAGAGCAGGGTACTAACCACACAGGATCTGTACACAGCAACCTGTGTGGAGATGGTCAGCATGATTTTATTCCACTCTTTGTGAGAGCCTGGCAAGTGCTGATGAGGTCATTCCTAATCGCTTTTGCTGCCAGTGAAAGGTTGTCGGTGATGATAGATCCGAGGTAGCTGAAGTGATTTACTACCTCCAGATTTTTATCGTTTAAGACAATGTCTGGAGGACCTGCACCCTGAGCCACCATTTTCGTCCTTTGTACATTGATGGTGAGTCCAAACAGATCACAGGATTTAGCCAACCTATTAATGAGGATCTGTGATTCTGCTTCGGTGTCAGCCACCTTTCGCAACCTGCTCAGTATGATGTGAGTATACACTTTCCCTACGGTGTTGAGGAGCGATATTCCCCTGTAATTGTTGCAGCCTCCTCTGTCTCCCTTGTATTTGTAAAGGATGATTATGTTGGCGTCTCTCATGTCCTGTAATACCGCCCCCTCATCCCAACACTGGCAGATATGTTTGTACAGGTATTGAAGAAGTACGTTCCCCACGCATTTGATGATTTCTGCTGGAATGCCAACTCTACCGGTTGCCTTTCCCACAATAGTTTTTTTCAAAATCTTGTATGCTCAGTTTATCGTCAAGTTCCTGCAATACCTGCAGAACTTCAATTTCATTGAGAGCAGAGTCCGCCACTTCGTTATTACAGGTGTATAAGACTGAATAGTGTTCGGCCCATCTCTTCATTTGCATATCCCTGTCCAAAATAATCTCACCTTTCGCAGATTTCAGAGGCGCTGTATACTTTTTTGTTGGTCCAAATGCTTTCTTTATGCCCTCATACATTGCCCTGGTGTTACCAGTATCCACTGCCGACTGTATGAACTTACAGAGTTGAAGCCAGTAGTCATTTGCACATTTCCTTGTCAGTCTCTGTACTGTACTCTTTGTGGATTTGTAAGTCTCCAAGGTCGTGCTGCTTGGAGAAATCTTAAACTCCAGGTTAGTAGATTGGCGCTTTTTAATGGCTGGTGCAAGGATGGCAGACCCACCATCAATCCAGTCATTTCTTCTTCTTGTCTTTCCAAAGACTGACAAGGCTGTGGTGTGTTGTAAATCAATGTTCATTTGTGTACTTTCTGAACCAAGAATTGGTGACGTAGCTGGAATGTGTATCGATGAACATAAGAGTACAAATTCAGTAATATGATGAGAGACATAGAATCTACTCATACAATTTCAGTCTTCAGTGCCGTTCGCAGATCTTCAGTTATGAACAGAAACTTGAGTGAAAAATATTACCTGGTCTTGTCTTAGATCTATTCTATATAGTATTTAATAATAATAATAATGTTCGCTTAGGCGTCTGAGGCCTGTTGCGTCGGTCGGCCACATCCATGACCCACAGCTGTGGCATGGTTCCAGGCTCGTCCAGGGTGGAGGAGGAGGTTGCTACTTGCTGGAGCCATACTGTTTGGGGACGGCCTTACTTTTGGTGCTGAGGAATGACTTGTGTAGTATTTTGTGGGCAGGGGTTTCCTGGTCCAGGCATACAACATGACCAAACAAAGAAACTCGGCAGCTGTCAAGTGTTTCTGAGATTGGGTGGAGGCCTGTTTTAGCAGAGACCTCCATGTTGCGGATGTAGTCATGCCATCGGATGTCCAGGATACGCTGTTGGCTGCGCATATGAAAGGCTTCCAGTCTCGACATGTCGTGTTTCAGCAATGTCCAGGTTTCGGAGCCGTAAAGCAGGACTGGGACCACGCAGGACTGGTAATTGTGGAATTTTGTCCCAAGGGGGATCTTGTTATTACTCCACACGTATCGGAGATTGTGCATAGTGGATGCACAAGTCCGAACCTCCTTGACATATCAGGACCTCTGCGCTCATCGGGTGATATCATGCTACTGAGATCGATGAATTCGTTAGTACCCTCCACAGTCTGATCTTAAGTTCCAATACCCTGTGCTGTATTGGAAATGAGATTCTGAATTTTGGTCTTGGCCCATGATACAGACAGGCCATTTCATTGTCTAACATTTCCAGAGAACGTTGCAGAGCAGATCTGTCTGCTCCGAATAGGACAATGTTGTCCCGTAAACGAGATCAGTGAAGATTGACTGATCAATAGCTATACTCTCCTGGTGGACGATGAGGTGGTCAAGAAGCCAGTCCACTGCCCGGCAGAATAGGTCAGGGGCAAGAACATATCCATGTCTGATACCCGAAGTCGTGAGGAATCTGTCAAATAATGTGACACCTAATCGAATTCTGGCACCGGTGTCCTTGTGTAGCTCCTAGATCAGGTTCAACAGGGGGCCCGTGGTGCCTATTCCCTGGAGGGCTTTCCATAAAGTTATAAAGCCGGCCGATCAACCGAGTCGAAGACGGACTTCGTCCACGTATGCTGCGTCCAAGGGGCGATTGAAGGCCCGCTGCAGTTCGGTGAGGAGGCGCAGACCAACCAAGCCAAGGATAGCGTCGGTTGTAGAACTCTTATTAATAATTTCATTTTTATTATAATACTAACACTAAATAGACTCTGTAAACTATAGACTAGATAGAATATATATATATCAAATATAGAATAGCCATAATCTTGACGTCTAATTTAAATTAATAGTAAAAAAGTACTGACATAATTCATTAATTGATAATTAATTATAAAGACGGCTACCACTGGGCACTAGACTAATTTTTAATTTTAACTTAGTTAATAATTTAAACTGACTTACTTGTGAACTTGATTCATCTGTGGCTAAGTTTGCACCTTTGTGCCTGTCATTAACAGATAAATCCCGTCCGTAAAGCCAAGACCGTAACTGATTCATGACAACATTACCAGACTGCTAACATCTCAGTCAGACATTTCGTAAGCAGACATTGTTGCGTGGTTCGCTCATATTGCCGGTGGCAAATTTAATAACATAGCTTTATTTTTGTATCGACTTGTTAACCTTCCAGTACCGCTGCAGCTTCGCTTCATTGTTGCCTATTTTAATGTAATTTTATAGTATGTGTCATCACCATAGGCGTCTCAGTGTCTGTAGACCATGAGCTTGGCGCCCTGTGAGTTTTGTCCAGCTGTCTCCTGTATTTCGACACTGCCTGCTATGACTGTAAAGGCCGATCCGTGAGTGACAATCCCTGCCACAGATCGTACAACCATGCTGAGGAGGCTGGCTTATCGGGGTGTTCCTTGATCCCCTCAGTCTTTCTCTTTTCTTTGCAGTCTCAATTGAAGAAGGCTTCTACAAGAGTTGACGGCCACTGTGCCCCTTCCAATTGACTGTCTCCAAACACTTCGATCCTGAGAAATTGTTTCCCAGCCCTCGAAGGGGATGTCGCTTGACTTCATGTCCCTCTTGCCTACTTCTAGTTGAATCGCAGTTTGATATTGCCGATTGTTCTAACTCAAATTATCAGCTGTCTATAAAGGATATCTTTTGGCAGGTTCTCATCTTCCATGCGGTAAATATGTCCCAACCACCGAAGATGTAGCTGGCTCAACAGCGAGTAAATGCTGTGAGTGTTTGCACGCTGTACGACCACATTATGTGACTCTCTCTTGGCACCCGATCCCCAATGTACGCCGTAGACACCTCACGTGAAAGGTGTTCAGCCGCCGTTCCTTTTTAATGTAAGTGCTCCAAGTCGCTTCCATACATGAGAGTGCCAAGAACGCAGGTCTGATAGACCCAGACCTTGGTGTAGTGAGACATAGAATCTTTCTTCGTCAGGCGGCCATGACGGTACTTGCCCTGCCAAGCCTACTGTCTATCTCCTTCTCGAGCGAGAGAGTGATGCTGATGGCAGACCCCGGATAAGTGAAACTGTTGACAACGTCCAGAGTGACGCCATCAATCTTTATGGAGGGGGGGGGGTGTGGTAATACCCTGTGCGCAGATCTTTGTGTTTTCCAGGCTTACGGCGAGTCCACACTGCTTGCAGCCATCGGCGAACCTGTCTCTCAGCTTCCAGTCGGGACAGGTTAACAGTCTGACCCGCTGTGCAGTTAAACACCGTCCACAGGCGTGCCATAAGCGTACGATATGAAAATGGAGAAGATCCCAAAAGATGGTTGGCGCGAGCACACATCCCTGCTCCCCTCAGTATGTGCAGTAGTTCACAATCTCACCGTGTCCAGTTTGGCAAGCACTGGGTGTTTCCCCCACTCGGTATGATTTCTCCTTCATTTATTAGAATTAATGGCAGCCTACCATACTGTATGAACAAAGATGGCGCCATAACTGGCTGCAGGTCTATATTGCTCTTCTGTTTTAGTTCATTATAGATGCCCCAAGATCATGGATTTGCCGGGAATTCACACAAGTCGACGACTTACACTTGTATTCATGGAAACGTGTTGTTGTTTTCCATTTGGACTGGTTAATTTGTTCGTGTTGTGTGTTTTCTTCCGTCCGATTATCCTGGAATGGACATCGCCTATATGAATAGCACTACGCTTAAACATGTGTCATATTTTACCCAGCTGAACTTCGCAAGATTGGCGCCCTTCGTCCTAGCTGAAGACAGGTTCAGCTTTGCTGTATGAAATTTAGACACAACTATGATGACTGCAACCTGGAGAGAGATGGGCTCCGCCAGGTGTGTAGTGGCTCAAGACACACCGTTGTTGTATGATGGACCTGGTACCACAAACTGCAATAACGGTGCCTCAACGACCTTCTAGGTTATGGGACTGATGATAACAATGTACACCTGCCAAGAAACTTATAACAGCCAAATAGATCGGCCGCTGTAAAAAGTGACACTCTGCAAATGAAATGATAATTTTCTTTGATGTTAGTCACGTAGCAGACATTTATCATTATAATTATCAAAACCTTTTACCTCCCCGAGAAGCATACGCCTCCCCCCCCCCCCCCCGTTTGTGACAAGCTGTCTTATAGGTGAGTCTACTTCTGTTACTCTTGGAATTCCAGAACAGAGACCGCCTTATTCTACCAGCTGTTCTCCGTGCCGTAACGGTGATCCGTCTAACGCCGCCCCACTGAAATGTTAATTTCTCTAATCGACACATGTACCATTGATCACCGGACCGTTTTGGTTGGTCACCTTTTGGATAGGACAGACTTTATATTGGGGGGTGATGGCGAAGATTTGTATTTATGTCATCACCATCAGTTCCCCGTCTGGTATGGACGATATGGTCGCAACAAACGCTCTCCAACTGTTCCTATTATGTACCGTCTTCTTGAGTTCCACCCACGAGACGCCGATTGATCTGCATTCTTCTAGACTGTTCGCCACCATGTGTTTCTTGGCTTTCCCAATCATCTTTCCTCGTGGGTTCCAATCAAGTGCAAGATTGGCGCCCTAGCTGCAGACTGTCGGTTCTGGTGTGACTATAATGGACTAGAACTCGTCGCCAGGTAGAGATGCCCAACACGCTGAGTGATGTACATACGACATCCTGCGGTTATGGGAAAGGCATGACACACAACGATATGTGTCATAGTTTACAGCGAGGCTGTCATTTTTGCGCCTTTCAGCCCAACATATCCGGCTTTTTTTTTTAGTTAGTACCTGCTTTGCCTTCACACTACAATCCCCATTGTATTAGCCAGACTACATTAATGCAGTCTGTTTTCAGTGGAGGCAAAATAGGGTCTTGGTCAGCTGACCTTGATGAAACGGTCAGCTACGAGTCAGTGAGTTGATGTTAGCTCATTCACTGTGTTGCCTCCTCAGTCTCGATGTCCCCAGCCTGGTCTCTATCGAGGAGGTTCTTGCTTTCCAGCCAGCAATGTCACCTGCTGTTTACCATTCTTTCAACATGTGTGTCTAAACATGAGACGAGGGACAAGTCTATAGCTTCCAAGTGTTTCTGGTGGTATTCCTTGGTTCAGCTCAAGCTCAGCCTCAGATAACTCACCAAATAAAGTGGTCAGTTTTGGAAGAACACGAGTAACTCTTCTTTGGTGACAGACATGAGACTCTTGGCTTGAACAGATTCAAACATGGCTGCTATTTCATCTGTGAACCGATCTGATCTTGGCCCCGTCCCAGATTATGGAGCAATTTGAAGAGATTCTTCTTCTTCTTACGCAGTCAGACATCAACCTTTATTTTTTTGAAAAAAGCAGCGGTCATCCTGAGGCTGTCGATACTGCCATAGAGCTTGTCTAGTGTTGCCACTGGTGATGGCCACATCTGCTCTCTCTGATCCTCATATGTCGGGCAGTTTTGCAGCAAATGCTCAGCGGTCATTTTCCCGGTACCACACGGGGAAGAGATTCAACTGCTGCAAAGAATCAAATCGTTCCAGCTATTGTCCCCTGCTGTGCTACATGCATTACCATGTCGATTATTTGATGTACAGGTACATTGTACATTTATTGATACAGTACAGGTTAGCTGGGCTTGCGAAAACAGTTTTTCTGGTTGTGGGTTATGACTACCAGCAGGGATATTTTTTTTTAGATAATAAATTTCTGCTGCTCCACTGAAACACTAAATAACAATTTCATATTGTGACATAGAAAGTCTTATTTTGCATTTTGGTGTCTCCTGGTGGGATCCGCAGCTCCTGTAGTGACGCCACTGCTAAGAAAGATTGAATGGCTGAACACAATCACTAAGATCTGCTTGTTCCGGAGCAACGAAGAAAACACGCATATATTTATAACCGGTCGACGCAGATGTCCCAAGAAGAGAGACACACGGCCACCAGAAAGGTCACGGTATGAATACCCAGGCAGGGGAAGGTCAAAGAGAGGCCGAGACTATCACCAGAAAGGTCACAGTATGAAACCCAGGCAGAGGGAAGGTCAAAGAGAGGCTGAGACCATCACCAGAAAGGTCACGGTATGAATACCCAGGCAGGGGAAGGTCAAAGAGAGGGTGAGACCATCACCAGAAAGGTCACGGTATGAGACCGAGGCAGAGGGCAGGTCAAAGAGAGGCTGAGACCATCACCAGAAAGGTCACGGTATGAGACCGAGGCAGAGGGCAGGTCAAAGAGAGGCTGAGACCATCACCAGAAAGGTCACGGTATGAAACTCAGGTAGGTGAAAGTCAAAGAGAGACTGACCTGAGACATTTTGGTGAAGAACAGTGGAAGTCAAAATAAAAATCATGAATCAGAGTTGGGACAAAACACGAAAGATGGCTGCAGAACGATGTGATGGTCAATGACTGCTTTGCCAGTTACTGACCAGTCATCTAAGTGGAAGATATATATATATATATATTAATATATATATTAAGGCTGAGTTTCTCTGGGAAGATGATGATTTTGCAGGCTAACACCATTAAGTTGACTGATCTGTATTGAGCCAAGTGTCTATGTCTGCATTTACTCTTACCACACATTCTGATGTTGAAGTTTCTTGATTATGTGCGATAAGCTCATTGATAGCCCCTTGACGTGCTATATGATTTGTGGTTCCTCTATCTGCATCTTCCAAATTACCTTTCATTTATCAACACAGCAAATCAATGTAATATGAGTTCGTTCCAGTCATGACATGCCCCCCCCCCCCCCCCCCCCCCCCCAAGTTTGATTGATGTCCGAAGCTGCTGGTGCCAAGTTATTCACTTGCGCCAGCTTTCTCTGGTAGTATGTTTTAGTAATAATAATAATCTTTGCTTAGGCAGCTGTGATGTGGTTCCAGGCCCCATCCATGACCCACAGCTGTGGTGTGGTTCCAGGCCCCATCCATGACCCACAGCTGTGGTGTGATTCCAGGCCTCATCCATGACCCACAGCTGTGATGTGGTTCCAGGCCCCATCCATGACCCACAACTGTGATGTGGTTCCAGGCCTCATCCATGACCCACAACTGTGGTGTGGTTCCAGGCCTCATCCAGGGCGGGGAAGGAGGTTGCTACTAACTGGAGCCATACTGTTTGGGGACAGCCTCTTCTGCGCCTCCAGTCGGTCGGGGAAGACTTTTGGCGCTACTGAAGAACGACGTAGTAGTATCTTGTGGGCAGGGGTTTCCTGGTCTAGTCGTACAACATGACCGAACAAAGAAACTCAGCGTCGGTCAAGTGTTTCTGAGATTGGATGAAGGCCTGTTTCAGCAGAGACCTCCACGTTGCTGATGTAGCCATGCCATCGGATGCCCAGGATACGCCGGTGGTTGCGTATGTGAAAGGCTTCTAGTTTCGACATGTCATGTTTCAGTGGCTCTTGTCATATCCCAGGACATACTGAAGAAGATGGACCTGGATACTCCTGGATGTAATTCAAAGCTAGACTTCTCAACAGGCTCACAACTAAAGATAACAATGTCGATCCCCTTGTTTTCAGGTGTACGGCGTGGGTGTGAGGTGGATTCTTGGTCAGTATCTTACACCTGACAATGACTGTGTGATGAAATAAAAAGACTGTCTGATGGGGGAATTCTTTCATAAAGGCTATCATCTCAAATGCTAATCACCACCTGTTTTTGTTCCATTATTGAGCAACAGAGTACCGAGACCAGTGACTTTCAACACATAGTCCATTATTGAGCAACAGAGTACCGAGACCAGCGACTTTCACCACATAGTCCACTATTGAGCAACAGAGTACTGAGACCAGTGACTTTCAACACATAGTCCATTATTGAGCAACAGAGTACTGAGACCAGCGACTTTCAACACAGTCCATTAGCAACAGAATTACGAGACCAGCGACTTTCAACACATAGTCCATTATTGAGCAACAGAGTATCGAGACCATTAAGTCCAAGATGAAAGTTTTGTTTTTTATGATGGGGATACTTGACCCAGCCTGGCATTCAGATCTGTCATGATAGATTCTACAAGTCTCTGGCATTCAGATCTGTTATGATATATCCTATACATATCTGGGTTTCTGATCTGCCATGATAGATCCTAGTCTCTGGCATTTAGATCTGTCATAATACATCCTACAAGTCTCTGGCTTTCAGATCTGTCGTGATAGATCCTAGTCTCTGGCATTCAGAACAGTAATGATACATCCTATAAGTCTCTGGCATTCAGATATGGTGATATTCAATATTCTGCTAGGATACTCTGATTGTGATGAACAAATGAAACAATATAAATTTGAAAACTGTTTTTATTGCTGTCTTTCAGTTGAGAAATCTGAGCACAAAGAAGATCAAACTTGAGACAAAAGTGAGGCAGGCTTCTGTAATGATGGACAGATTGATGATGCTTTGAAAATGAATATTTGAACTAGGCATGCACCGAATATGGGATGGTACTATTCAGTCAAATACGAATAGTGAGTGAACAAATGGCACAACAAGTTATGTTTAACATGTCTACTGACATTGCTTATCCTTATAAAGTAATCAATCTTAGCAGATGACCAAAGCTTAATGCACAGGGATGAAGGCAGACTATACAAGCATATCAATGTACTTGGTACAGATTGTGAAAGATATAATGAACTCTCACCACATGCTTTAACACCTAACATTAGCCTGGCAATAAAACAACTCAACAATAGTATATTTATACCTGCTCTGTGCTACCAATGTTACACTTGATTCTTAACCAAATGAACTGTCTAAGAAAAGTTATTTGTGTAGACAGGGGAGATAATGAGAGTTATGGTGAGTACTTGCCCTTGTGCTGAATACATATTGAGGCAAGAAATTCAATGCTTTGGTCATCTCATGAGAATGCAACTTGATCAACTACCCCTAAAGTAGTTTTACAAAGAAAGAAGATCTGGCTACAAGGCATGAGGAAGGCTATGTGGTAGATGGATAGATGCCATAAGAGAGATTCTAAAACAAAACAGACTTACAACAGCACACTTGGACAACCAAGAGAGGCAACTTAAGCTCTGCATGATGCTTAATAGTACAAGTGGATGGACAAAGAAAGTATAAACAATCAACAAAAATATATGACATTTCAAAAGTGTTAGATTGTGAATGGGACATATATCAACAATTTCATGATAGCAACGACTAAACAATCATTCAGATCAAGAGTCACTGTTGCATGAAACATCCATTCACTTGAACAAATATGTCTCTCAACATTCTCTGCCAAAAAGACATGCCTGAAAATATGTTGCTGGCAGTGCTAAACAAACTTGGGATGCTTGTTGGACGTGTGCATATTTCTTAAACTTCAAGTCACCATAAAGTATAGTAAACTCACAAGGCATGTTTTAAACTAATACAACAGCTGCAAAGTGAGGGCTAACACAAATTCTCACAACTGGTGACAGTGTACGACCATGAGATACCAGACGTCACAGCTTACACTTGACATCACGGGAACTGAATGCGATTTGCGATGGCACAATACATGTCCATCTCTATCACACATTCACTTGAGAGTGCTCAGTCAGCTGCTACAACCCATGACACGACAAAGTACCTGCGGCAAGTAGCAGTGTGATGTAGATATTGCATCCTACCTATATACTATGCAACAACGTAAGAAATTGTCTTTACAAGACAAACGACAAAGAAAACTTCAACTTTTTTTATCTCAACTTACCAAGCTGCACTTTAACCTATTTGTATTCAATTGCAGGCCACTATTCTGCTGTATACAAATAGTTATTTTAATGCAATATTCAACACTGAATCAAATATTCGATGCATCCCTAACAATTCTTGGTACTTCTTTGCCAATCTGAAAGTCAGTAATAAACAAAACAAATACACTGTAATGCAATAATCAACAACCAAGACATTGATCAGTTATAGATAGAGCCCTTCTGGTGTTCCTTCATTCTTGCGGTACAGCACATTTTCTTTGGCCTTCTTGAAGTCCTCATTCATCACTTTCATGCGTCTCTCTCTGAGTGCAAGCAGACCAGCTTCAGTGCAGATTGCCTGCCAATTAGATATGACATTTTAATATAAGAACTGGGCTAGGAGCATGATAGCAACGTCACTTCACAACTACTGGACACTAATTGTATCAGACGAGGGGGCCTTAAATGAAAACCTTAAAAGTGGAATGGAAATGAGAAAAGCCATGCCCTTATATTGCAACTTTTTAATATGGTTGCTAAAGATGTCAAGAGTGTCCTGCACTTGCCATCACGGTGCAGACGAACAACATGACGTCATAATTGCAGTTAAAAGATAACCGTTTAACTATTGACATGCACCAAAGATCAGTGTTCTATTATCCATTGTTTAGGCAGCAAAGGTGTGAAACCTATAGAAATTCACCAGCGAGTGAAGGTCTGGTATGGTAATGCCTGACCCGGTCGTTAACAATCTATCACAGAACTCATGCCATTTTGGAACTTCCAACTCCACTCATACATTTGCTGAAGTGAAAAGCATGCATCACTGTACTAGACATGCATTCAATGAATTTATATAAGTTTTACACCTTCACTGCTCAAACAACGGATAACAGAACACTGTCCTCTTTGGTGCATGTCATCATTTGGGCGGTCATTTTTTATTTTTTAACTGCAATTATGATGTCATGTTCGTCTGCACCGTGATGGCACATTCAGAACACACTTGACATCCTTAGCCAACATATTAACAAGTTACACTCCCCCCCCCCCCCCCCCCCCCTAGACAAACACAGCAGAAGCACTAACTCTAACATTTTACTTCTACACTCAACACAAACATACGAGTGAAGGAGTGAGGAGGTAGGTACAAGAGATTACATGCTAAAATGGCAGAGGTAAGAATAGCTGCTGGATAGAGACTCTTACAGGAAAAGTCAAGCATCTCGTGGAGAACATCTTTGTTGTCCTGACATAACGTGAGAAAACAAGAGCGGGTCACAGCAAGATAAAGGATGAGAAGAACTATCACGGAGAAGGTTATTTGCGTCAGTAGGTTTATAGCAGATGATAACGGAGACGGCAGATAAAGACATCAAGGAAGTTTACTGATGAAAGAGAGATACTAGAAGTGAGGTGTATTGATGGATGGAAATTATTGTTAAAGTCGATGAAGTTAGAGAGGTCAGCCTCAGACTTGCCGTTTATTTTTATAGTCTGTATCTGTGGTACTTTTAGTGTATGCGTCTATATGTGTCTATATATATATTGTAACCGATCTAAGTGCCATATAGTAGGTATTTTAATAGCCATACTTTAGTAGTGGATGAAAAATCACCGTTCATTCTTTATTACTGTTGATTCTGGTGGCGTGAATATTACTTTCACAAGACGTCTACATGAGAACAAAGAAGTGGGTTCAGTTTGAACCATGGCTTGAATAAATTAGCATTATAAAACGTACTAGATACATAATATTATACAATCAGTTTACTTTTCTGCCCCAAAACTGGCACCAGAAGTCTGCCTGCGCATGACGCAATCAATTGACATCCCCAGTGATTGACCAATGAGCAGCAAGGGATTTAGCACAAAGCGCAAAACAAAGCATTACTTAGGTGGGAGTCAGAGAGACGATAGACATATTCAAAGTCAGGGTCAAGAGAGCGGTGGAGCAAGTTGAAAATCTTTCTAGTGGACGGACGCCAGACTCACGTTTGGACAATTAGAATAGAACAACTGAGAAACCAAGCAGAAGGGAGATATTGAAATAAGTGTTAACCAGCTGATCATCTATCAAATAGTTGATAAAAGTAGCATTTCGCCCCGAGACACATACACACACCAGGAGAGGTAGCCATCTTCGATTCGATAGACACCATGTTATCAAAAACTATCAGATTCGAATACCCAGAGTAGGGCAGTATAGAGAGAACGTGATCTCACATCATCAAGAAAATGGCTTCACTATTCCTCTAGAAATAGTTCATAATAAAATTTTCAATGTCTAAAAATCTTGTCTAGAAGTCAAGACAGATATTGAAGTGCGAAAGACTCAAACACTTGAACCTCGTTCAATGTCAAGTCAGCAGAAGTACTTCCCAAATCTAGTGTCGACTAGCTGGGTTGATAAATACAAAACATATGCTAGTATTAATTTCCCACAAAGTTTTGTGACGAACTACTAGAATATATATATATTTTCCATCTCCCATATCTTTGTATGGCGTGTCTCTTGATATTTTGTTGTTTGTTTGTGTGATTTGCTCAAGTATTTGTCTGCATGTAATCATATTGACCATTTCTTGCTTGGTTCACTCTATTTCATCTGGCATACCTTGTCTCACACTTTCCTGACACATCTAGGCAAATGTAAACCAATCTTTTTACATCACGTCTTGTCTTCTTGCATTTTTATGTGATATGTTAGTTCGTTGCTCCTGACGAAGGCTTTGTGACCATAATGTAGGGATCATTTTGTTATAAAAACAATTCCATACATGTCTCCCATAAAACAATTCCACACATGTCTCCTATAAAACAATTCCACACATGTCTCCCATAAAACAATTCCACACATGTCTCCCATAAAACAATTCCATACATGTCTCCCATAAAACAATTCCATACATATCTCCCATAAAACAATTCCATACATGTCTCCCATAAAACAATTCCATACATGTCTCCCATAAAACAATTCCATACATGTCTCCCGTAAAACAATTCCATACATGTCTCCCATAAAACAATTCCATACATGTCTCCCATAAAACAATTCCATACATGTCTCAGATAAAACAATTCCATACATGTCTCCCATAAAACAATTCCACACAGGTCACCCATAAAACAATTCCACACATGTCTCCCATAAAACAATTCCATACATGTCTCCCATAAAACAATTCCATACATGTCTCCCATAAAACAATTCCATACATGTCTCAGATAAAACAATTCCATACATGTCTCCCATAAAACAATTCCATACATGTCTCCCATAAAACAATTCCATACATGTCTCCCATAAAACAATTCCATACATGTCTCCCATAAAACAATTCCATACATGTCTCCCATAAAACAATTCCATACATGTCTCCCATAAAACAATTCCATACATGTCTCCCATAAAACTGAAGATGCGTGTCAGTCTTCTTTCATCATTGGACAGTTCATTTTAAAATGATGACTTCTAACATTCACAAGACATGTACCTTAATATCAGCCCCAGACAGATCATCCTTTGACATGACGTAGTCTTCTACATTGACATCATGAGCCAATGTCATGCGACTTGTATGAATTGTGAAGATGCGACGTTTGGTTTTCTCATCTGGGAGAGGAAACTCAATTTTCCTATCGATACGACCAGGCCGAATCAAGGCCGGATCCAAAGTTTCAATTCTGTTTGTTGCCATGACAACCTTAAAGAATGAATAAACAACTCATAGAATAATGTAGAACAATAATAAAAAAAAGATCAATGTCATTAGATGTTTTTGAAGTTTGACTTGAACAAATTTATAAGATATATCTAGCATTATCAAAACATCAAATTGTTTCATGAGAACTACATCTGAGAGGTAATTGTTTCATGAGAACTACATCTGAGAGATAATTGTTTCATGAGAACTACATCTGAGAGGTAATTGTTTCATGAGAACTACATCTGAGAGGTAATGCGCTTGTCTCTCGAGAAATGAACGAAAGCTCAGGGTTTCAAGCATCGCTTGGTCTCAAAGGAGTGGGACCAGCATCTACTTACATTAGAGATTGACAAAAAACTTGAAGGTCAATTGTGCACATAAAAGAGCCCTTATCATCTGGAAATAGAAAAGAGCCGCTGCCCAATAAACAATTTAGAAAGATAATGAAATTCCTAGCCAATACATCAATATCTTCCCTCAGCCCAGTAAGTAAAATCACCAAAAAAAAATGTACTATGGATAGATTCGGCTACCTGGCAGCAGGCATAACATGCCTGTTTGCCTACCAGAATTCTAAATTTCATGAACAATAAACATTTAATTAGCTGCTTCTATAATTAGTTTTTCTATTGTGAGGTTCAGTATTTAAAAAAATATTCTTATGAAGTCTGTCAGGTCCAATTTTTACGATGATTACTGGTGCGATGGTTTACCTTCACATCTCCTCTGGAATCAAAGCCATCCAACTGGTTGAGGAGTTCCAGCATAGTTCTTTGAATCTCTCGTTCTCCTCCAGAATTGGACTCGTACCTATTGGATATGACAGAATTCAAAATGACGAGGTATTGATGGATATTACGCCTCAAATCAGTAAACATGACCCTACTCCTAAGCACTGTGACATAACTGTTTCCAACATATATTTACCATTTAAAGAAAACACACCACAAATATCTGAAAACATTTAAGAATATAAATGACAAGTTTCATTAAATTGAAAGGGGATAAGCTTCCAGAAACCGTTGGGATTGTGAAACCCCTAGGTCACTTTGGCATTTGGTTGCCAAGAGCAGGAATGCTCAGCAGATATGGTATAGCAACAACCAAATATGTTGAAAAACTCCAGACTACATACATCTACCATATCTGTGAACTACAGGATACAAATGAACTCTAGATACATACAAAAGATGAGATTATGAGGATCCTTTACCACCCTAATGTCTGGATGGACAGACAAAAAAAGTGTCCGTCAGCCTCCTAAAGACTGGGTATAACAGCAGAGCAATGAGAAAATTCACCGATCGCCATAAGAAAATTATTCTAGAGCACTGTCGTGTATTAATCTAAATATAGGCAATGCCATCATTGCAGATGTAAACCAAAAAAATGGCCGGTTTAGTTAGTTTGAAAGAGATTTTGAAACGATGTATTCTCTTTTTCTGGATGACTTGCTGATTATTCCATTATTACGGGTGATAAAGATAAGTTGTTGCGACATATTTTTCTGAGATAGATCTGTTTAATTTGTTTATTTAGCAGTGTTAATAAATACATTTGTAAGGGATAATAGCAGATATAATGATCTTGCAAGAAACACTATCAGTGTTCTGTGACGATTTTCACATTCCGAAGGTCCCGTCCCGATTCCCTGCGAAATGGACAAATCCAAATGTTCTTGCGGTTTTTAAAATTTTCACATTCATCTTCGTGTATCTCAGAAACTAATACACACACAACAGAAACACCAACAAGTTCTTTATTCATTTATATCTCTACATACAAACAAATCATATTTATACAACAAACAAACAAAATACAGGTTTTCAAAGTGAACAACCTAGAAAAACTTCCGTATTTTTATTGTTCAGTGCGGGCAAGAATATTCAAAAGGTGAGATTATGGGGATATACAAAAGATGAGATTATGAAGTTATACAAAAGATGAGATTATGAGGATATACAAAAGATGAGATTATGGAGTTATACAAAAGATGAGATTATGAGGATATACAAAAGCCAAAACAGAGTCATTCTGACCTTTTGGTGCCTACAGCATCAATCTCATCAATGAAAACAATGGAAGGTGCATGCTCTTCTGCCACTCGGAACAGTTCACGTACAAGTTTTGGGCCATCCCCCTGACAACACAAAAATGTATTGAGTCAAGAATCAAACAAGCTAAGCTGTGTGTCATGTGACAATGTAATATGATGGCACGAGAAACACACGGCAGCACAAATGTCATAATCATCAGTCCTGTACCTTGAAAGGTCATTGAGGCATCAATACTGCAGATTGCTGAACCAGTTCCAGCCACCCCACTCGGTGTTGTGCCAGGATATTTGTTCTAGCTATGGACATTACCGTCCACTATCCAATGTTGTATACCCATCCCTTTTTCTGCCTCCCTATCTTAATCTTCCCAGATATGGTACCTCACCTGACCGTCTTGCCTCCTTTTCTTACGCTTCCCAGATATGGTACCTCACCTGACCGTCTTGCCTCCCTCTCTTACGCTTTCCAGGCAGAATCGCCTTGGTCAACCCAGGCGACCTTGAAACATGCCCAAACCATGTGAGCGAGCGTGCTTTTACCATAGTCAAGAGGTCTTTACATTGGCCGACGTCTCTCTTATCGGTGTCCAGAACTGCCTTATTCGTGACGTGGTCTAGATACGAAATGCCAAGAGTACACAACATTGAATCTTGACAACTCAGCTGTATGTAGATGCAGACAGGCACCCCAGACTGCAGAAAACATATTACAGAACTGCCCTGAATATGGTACATAGAGAAAATGCCACTGGCTCATAGAAACAGCACTGGAGGAGAAACTTTATGGACCTATATGTGAATGACAAAAGACAATGTTTATAAAAGAGACAACATTGCAGATATAGACATATTTTCAAGTGAACAAAAGAAGAAGAATGCAAATGTTTTGTTTTCCAGACTGACAAGATAGTAATGAATGATTACAGTCAGTTATAATAATATGTCCATTCTTGTTAGTCATATGCTTCCCCGTTTCCATGACTTCCTGTCTCTGCTCAAGCTGTTTATCCATTCTGTTGTTGCCTTTATTCCCTATCCATGAAGCTGTTTATCCATTCTGTTGTTGCCTTGATTCCCTATCCATGAAGCTGTTTATCCATTCCGCCATTGCCTCTTTTCCATACTATGTTAAATTTCTACTATCTTCTGTTTCTGTCATAATCCGCCTTGTCTTCACACAAAATGTGTCTGTTGCTCTAGTGCATGGTAAAAGACATGTAGGTAGATAAGTTATTGTGTCAATCAATCACTGTGATGCTCGTGTGTTACTAGGGTCTGAAAGGCGAGCAAGGAATAGTAACACTGTAACCTGCTTGACATATTGCAAGAGGAGCAGTAAAGAGAGTTGAGCATCAAATTGTGACATTCCAGTTAACCAGCAAAATGAATGACGACCTCTACTTGAGTGCCATACCTTGAACCTCTTGATTTAGGCTTTCCTGTATTTGTCTTGTGGCCTATAGTTTTTACAGGTTAGGGTAGCCATGAACAACCCTCTTTGGTAGCTTCTTATGACATGCCTGGCAGGCACGTTATTATCCTTTGTTCCTCATTTGGACCCGGTAACAGAGGCCCATTATATTAACTGTATCTATTATCAGATGATATGAGAGAGGTTAACAACCTTTCAGGTAGTGTCAGATCTGTCTGCTAACTGTGACAGATGTCTGTCAATTGTGTCAGATCTGTCTGTTAGTTATAAATTACATCAACCAAAAATTTCCACCAACAGCCTGGACACATGCCTATATGGATGGCTCAGCGAGAGATGCCATTGGAAACGGGGGAAGGAGGCATCACTATAAAACTAAAAACAAAGTATACTCGGCAGCATTTGCCACTGGGAGACGCTGCAGCAACTTCAGTGCTCTGAGACAAGCAGCTGAAACCCTTATAGACCATAAGGAGCAGGCAGAAAAGCAGCTGAAACCCTTATAGACCATAAGGAGCAGGCAGAAAAGCAAGTGGTTATTTTCCCAGACTCCCTTGCAGTGGTAATGGCACTCAAGTACCAGCACAAAAATAAACTCAGTGCTCTAGCAGACTCGCTCGAACGCCTGCCCTAGTGCTTCAAAAAAAAAAGCATAGTCCAGTGGATACCAGCCCACTGCGACATTCCAGGCAGCGAGGAGGCAGACAGACTCGTCAGAGAGGGAGGAATGATGCAGCAGAGTGATACAGAAATCTCCCACTACCAAACCCTGAAAGGGCTTAAGTGACAGAATGTAGTCCAGAGAACGGAATGCGTTGTGTCGTAGTTTACAGCTTGGCTGCGATATTTGCATCTTTCGGTCCAACACATCCAACTTCAGCAAGCATTTTTTTAGTACCGGGTTAGCATTCCCTCTTTGATCCCTTCTCCTTAGCCAGTCTGCCCTAATGCAGCCTGTTATCCAGGATCACCGCGTGGAGGTGTAGAAGGGTCTTGGCAGCTCTGGTTCGCTGGCCCTGACGCTAGCAGTCAGCTATGGGTCGCTGACCGCTGCAGCTCATTTGCTGCTCAGCATCTTGATCCCGATACAGAAATCACATACAATTAGACTAAACCATTCATCATGGCAACGTACAGTGCAAAATGCAAAAAAGACCACCCTGGCCACACAGAAAACAATGCCTAACACTTCAGGTGATCATTCTCCGGCTACGCACAGGTCACAACAGACTTAGATTTCATCTGTACGACAAGTTCAAGATTGGCACCATAGACCTTTGTACCTGCGGCACAGCCCTCCCATGAAGGCAGAACATATTTTGCAGTCCTGTCCACTGTATACCGACAAAAGAAGTAGCATTTGGCCACAGCCAGTGTCCTTCCACGAGAAGCTGTACGGAAGTGTACAGAGCCTTGAGTCGACTGCCTCCGTCATTAGAGTAATTGAAATTGAGGTCTGAAGACGAACGAGGAAGAAGAACTGTCTGTCAACTGTGTCAGATTTTCAAAATGGCTCACAGAACGGACTTCACTGATCCTGGATGCCCACATATGCGCACGGTTCCTTTCTTTTGTTGGAAGTGCTGGCAACAGAGCACAAATTCTGCAGTTTGTGATGGCTCAAAATTTTCACGACTTCGTCAAATATTAATTTACAGCTGGGTTGACTGAGGGAAGTAGCCATACCTGTGATATGCTCGATCACAGATAACCAAGCACAACATGGTTTGAACCTGGTAAGTTAGTCTGTAAGCATAGCTCTCAACCTCTTGACCCCACGTTCTCCCAACCATGATTATATATACAAACTCACAAGATATTTTTGAATAAGTTCAGAGCCGACGACTCTTAAGAAAGTAGCAGACGTCTGGTTTGCCACAGCTTTTGCCAGGAGTGTTTTCCCTGTAAAAAGTATACAAAACAACATACATAATGACATACACATATTAACACATCTAATTTTGTATGACATAATTCATTTAACTGCTATGTATGTAAGTAGCAGGTCCTTTGCAGAAAGTCACTTCTTACAAAACTGTCAACCTATTTAGTAGCTATAAGTTTTCGGGCAGGTGAGTAGAGCAATACAGTAGGTTGCCATTACTTTACATACGTGGAGGAGTTGTTAAACAGAGAAACAACCCAGCGTCTGCCAAACTGGACATGGCAAGATTTAAACTGGACACATTGGGATTGTGTAACGAATGTTTCACCCCTAGACCATACTGCTTCACAATTTAACTGCTATGAACACAATCATTTCTAATATTTCCCACATGTTCCAACATCCTTGCTTCCTGTCCACATATTTTACATTGCTACAATACTGTCTACTTCTTGTCAAGTGGACGCAGGCTGTAGACTTAATTGTTCCGGTAAAGATAACATTTATGTAGGCCTATTTGTTCAACCTTTTAGAGTCCAAAAGCAACTGCTTGAAAAACATGACATTATAACTTACAGAAATGGTCACTAGCTCCTACACTGTGCATAGCAATGTAGTTTTATCTCTTAGAAAGACCGTAACTATATAGCGACTTCTGGTGCACGCACAGTTTTTACTGAATTGTTTTCAACTCGATAGGAATGAAATTGGGCATTGGCAGAAAATTAAAATGCGCTCGGTCGACAGTAAACTGGGTTTTTAACAATACCGTCGGCCATTGTTGCATAACCACAAACTTTGGTTAGGAGACCGAAATTTTGACTGGACATCCAGGACACGCTGAATTCGGTTGATTTTCACAATTTCTGTGAATTTTCTAAAACGACTGCATTTTGGCAAATATGGCCTTCAAAATGATGGATTCTTTGCTTCAGGGAATGAGAGAGAGCTTCATAGTTAACCAAGATGACGACAGGCAATGAAGGTGAAGATCAAGGATAATTAAATTCTGTCTTTAGATCTATTCATCTTCTTCTTACGCTAGATCTATTAATCTAAATTTGAGGTCTCACACAAATTAAGTTTTATTTGGAAACAAAAAACACTATTTAACACACAGAGTTCCTACTTATATCTTCAACATTAGGACACATATCAAATTATTTAGGTCTTTTACGTAGGCTTATTTATGTAAGCAAATCTAACTTTTATGTAGGCTTAATTTATGTAAGCAAATCTAACTTTTATGTAGGCTTATTTATGTAAGCAAATCTAACTTTTATGTAGGTTTATTTGTGTAAGCAAATCTAACTTTTATGTAGGCTTATTTATGTAAGCAAATCTAACTTTTATGTAGGCTTATTTATTGTAAGCAAATGTACTTGTATGTAGGCTTATTTGTGTAAGCAAATGTAACATGTACTACTGACCTGTCCCAGGAGGACCATAAAGAATGACCCCTTTAGGTGGTTTGATCCCCATCTCCTCGTAGTACTCTGGGTGAGTGAGAGGCAGCTCTACAGACTCCTATAGAGAAGAGCACTAAACTGGTTACATCATCACTTATATCATACTTGATTTACATAGAACGGCATTATTGCAGTTTCAGGCATTTGTCATAAATATTATGTGTGTGTGTGCGAGTGAGAGAGACTGTCCATTTCCCTGGTTATATTATGTGTGTGTGTGCAAGTGAGAGAGACTGTCCCTTTCCCTGGTTATATTATGTGTGTGTGTGCGAGTGAGAGAGACTGTCCCTTTCCCTGGTTATATTATGAACGCAGGAACAACTGTGACAAAAGGCAAACGACAGCGACAAAAGCAAATACAATGAAATCTTTGGCATGGTCAAATCGTTCAAATAATTTTGTGAAATAAACTGCCAGAGTTGAATGATAAATAAGTATGATCTATATTTGACATTTGTGTTTCTGTCAAAGGATAATCCAAGCTAAACAAGTTCTGCTTATGAAAACAAAACAGTATTCATTAGTCCACGAACTACATAAATATTAAAATGGGTGTAATTATGAAGTAACAAGTATATGAGTATTACGTATACGTTTTCTCAAAGCTTATGAACCTTCTACTCTCTCTTGAACAATGTGGCCATAGAGGCCGTGGACAAGAGAACAGAAGTTTACGGTGCACTTACATCTGCAGACAAATGTAATATAATGGATAGTGCACTTACATCTGATGATGCATTCAAGAGAATGGTATGGTGCACTTACATCTAGTGACATGTGTAAGATAATGGATGGGGCACTTACATCCGTCGACAAATGTAAGGTAATTAATGGTGCACTTACATCTAGTGACATGTGTATAATAATGGTATGGTGCACTTACAGCTAGTGAAATGTTTAAGATAATGGTATGGTGCACTTACATCTAGTGACATGTGTAAGATAATGGTATGGTGCACTTACATCTAGTGACATGTGTAAGATAATGGTATGGTGCACTTACGTCTAGTGATATGTAAGATAATGGTATGGTGCACTTACGTCTAGTGATATGTAAGATAATGGTATGGTGCACTTACATCTAGTGACGTGTAAGATACTGGTATGGTGCACTTACATCCAGTGACACATGTCAGATATCACTTTACAATCAACCAAAAAACCAAATACCTTAATTTCCTGAATCTGATTATCAAGGCCACCAATATCTGCATATGTTTCTTGTGGTGCTTTCTCCAGCTTCATGACAGTCACCATAGGATCTGTGTCATCTCCCAGCACGCCAACAACAGCATGAACCTAACAAACAGAATGACCAATTAGAATATCTACTTCCTCAGTCAAATAAGCTCAAGATTTTGACACAACTGGCAACCAAGCTTGTACTGTAAAAACTCTATTTGGTCTGCGGAAGGGGCATGAGCTAGATTCAAGACTGCCCTTCGGAAAAACATAGTACTCCAAGTACGAAAACAAACATTTTTTTTATAAAACCCACATTAATGATGTCAATAATTAAGTTCAAAATCTGGACTTACGCTATCAAACAATTAGGAGAACTAGAAATGATAAAATATGTAATTTTGTGAATACATTCGCAGAAGCCGATATATCTGGGTTTTATAAAGAAAAAAAAAACTGCAAGCCGCTGTATTGGTTCGTGAGAGTAAATGAGTTAATACTAACAAATTATTGAGTACTACACATTTAAAATGAATGTTTGTAAGCTTCGTAAATAAAACACATGTTCAAATGATCTGCACATAAAATTCATATTTATACGCTTCACAGATAAAATGACTGTTTCTAATCTTCATAGAGAAAAATGAAGTTATACAGCTGACTTCCCTCTACAACTTTGTCACGTGGCATACATATTAATACTGACTGTTGATAAATATGGCAATGAATACTTCACCACTTGGGATGATGAGGGTAACGTATGGTCAGGCAAAATACACCAATCAGACAATGTTAGTCAGGGTCGGGAGAAATATACTGGACAAGGCCATCACCTGACCTCCTCCCCGTAGTAGTGAGCGATATGCAGATGAAGCCAAGTATAGCACAACCGCCTGAAGGACCCTGGTCCACCTTCATCGGCATGCTCGGTATATGAGGAAAGCTACTGCAACCCGCCACGTCCTTTTCAGGATGCACATAACAGTAACCTACTCATTGTGGGCATTTGCAAACAACAACATCACCCCTTCTGTAATGACACATCATCGTATTACAGATATGAAAATCTTCACGGCAGTTGTTCCAATTTAATTTGATAGGAATATTGAACAGCAACGATCACTTACTCATCATTGGTTTCTATTTTGGGTCATACTCGTCAGCTCCATTTAGAAGCCCACCGTTACTAAGTTGACTCCCACATTATTCTTTTCCCCTTGTTATTTCTAATCCAGCACATGTCAAGAGTATATTGCCCGGTTTATTTCTGAGGGTGTGTTGTATACACCTTCACTTTCTCCGCCTCATGTCTGAATAACAAAATATGTAAATATGTCTTGGTCTCAGCCTTGACCTTAACTAAAGAGGACACACTGGTGGATTGGAGCAGTCAAAATGATCATACGAAGAAAGAAATAGACATGGAAACCAAGAATACTGTAGGAAAAACTGAAAAATACAGAGAATATGTAACTCAGAATGAAAGCCAAGAAAACCATGCACAGCAAAGTAAAAATCCTGGGAGATCTTTGGAGAAATGAAGGAAAAGAATGTCATAGAAAACCAGAAGCTGTTCTACAAGACCCTAATGAACACGAAGAAGGAAAAAAGAGTGCTCACTGAAATTTGTCAAAGACAAGCAAGGTGCTTTGCAGAGTTCCTTTACGCAGATGAAGAGAAAGTTCCACGTACAACAGGCTTTAATACAGAGGAATAATCAATGACAGGGAAAACATCACAATGGAGGAGCTGAAGGCAGCAATGGAGAAAATAAAGCTTAGCAAAGCAGCTTGACATGAGATGGTATAACACCATCGTGATAAAGTACACAGGAACTGCAGGTGAACTGAAGGTTCTCCTGGCACCACAAGGCCATACCAAAAGACTGGGAAATAGCCATTATTAGATCAATTTATAAAAATAGGTAACAACCATCAGTGCGAAAACCATAAAGGCATAACCCTCCTGAGTGTCTCTGACAAAGACCAATACGCTTTCAGAGCAAACCGAAGTACTAAAGACCTTAACTTCACACTCGGACAACTCAGTGAAAAAGCTCTTGCATACGATGACGACATGCACCTGTTTCTCAGACCTGAAAAAGGCATTTGTTATGGTTTCTTGGAGCAGCTCTGGATAGGAAGAACATTCCAGCACCCTTGATCTGTGCTACACAGAGTTTTTATAACATCCCCAACAGAACATATTTTAGTACAGAAAACTACATGCACGATGAGTTCAAGATCACCAGTTGCGTAAGACAGGGTGACATTATATCATCAAACCTCTTCATTCTACTCATAGATGATGTCACCAAAGTCTGCAAGGAGAGGACCTAAAAGAACTCAGGGGGATTCTGGAAGATGAGAAAAGTCTATATATTGGAGCTGGCGCTTGCTGATGTGGTCCTGATTACTAAATCAGAAGTAAATCTCCAGACCAACCTTCAAATCTTGAAAGAAGAGCTGGAGAAGAGAGGGATGGCCTGTAACAGTTTAAAAACATAAACCACGATGGTGTCAAGAGACATCACATTTTTCTGGATGAACATTCTCTGGCTCAGGTCAAGCAGTTCAAATACCCTGGAGCTGTAATAAACCAGACGGAAGGTATTCAAGAAGAGTTAGCAGGGGACGGCATGGGTTAGTTGTTAAGTGACACAGCTCACAACAAAAAAAAAAGGTACAACATAAATTACGGAGTGGTGTATTTCGCTTCAAAGATGGCCATACTTTTGGTGATGATGCCACGAGTACCACATAAATTAAGGAGTGGTATATACGCTTCAAAGATAGTCGTACATCGGTGGAGAGGACCAACATTTCAATAGGCCCTCAACGAGCTGAAATGACACGGTCATTGACCAAGTATGGAGTCTGGTTATGCAGAGCCATCGTGTCACCAACAGGAAACTTGCAGACAAGGTGGGGATAAGCATTGGTTCGATACACTCCAATTTGACCATGCGGAGAGTGTCCGTGAAATTTATCCTGAAGGTGCTACGATGGTGCAGAAGCAACTCTGTCTGGAAGTCACAGGCTGAATTGTGCAAACGGTGATCCCGACTTCTCAAACATCATTATCACTGGCGACGAGTCTTGGGTTTACAGGTACGACTTGAAACCAAGGTGCAGTGAAGACATTTATCCTCCCTGAAGCCAGAACAAGCATCACGGTTAAGCACCACAAGGCCAAAACGTTACCCAAGAGTACTACCTGGAGGTCATCCGTCACTTAGTAATACAGGATGTGTTTCCTGTTTAAATGGTTAGCAGATGATGACTGGCAGCTCATTCAACTCTATTGATCATGTTACCAACATTGGCCTGTTTAGATAATCCAACATTGACATCATCAAGTGACATTCAATTAAACCTAATGTAAGCCCCATTAGGGTAGACATACCTTGTGGTTCAGTAGTACAGAACAGCCAGGCTCCAGTTGGTCTTTATCAACAAAAGACAAGATGCTCACATAATGTTCGCTGCCAACAGAGGTGGACACAATCGCATGATTGTCATCAATGATTTCTTCCAGGGTTCCAACAGACATCGGTGAGCCTCTCAGCTCATCTACTTTGCTTCGTTCCTCCTGTTTAATATTTGTAGTTTTATAAAAATGATCAGGGCAACTGAGCAAAATAATTATAAAAATTGAGATAAATTGATCGTCAAATATAAAAAAACTGGTTTTATGGATCCTATCACTTATATGAAAGGGACAAATAATCCAGACAATTTGAAGTACAATAAACAACTGAACAATTCAAGCAAATATGGAAATACCTCGTGCTTTTCTTCCTGAGGTTTCAACCTCTCTTGGTTTTTGATAAACTCCTCCTCCATGAGTAGAAAATCCTTGATCCGTTCAAGCTTTAGCATTTTTAGACGACATCTTGTGTAAGGAGTCACTGGAAATGGATGGATAGATTAAATTAAAATATAATTCAACATTTTAACATGACAAAGATGCAAGGACTACAGAATGAAGGAGAGCAAGGCATCTAAAGAGGTCAATTAGATGTTACAGCAGCACAACCTTATCATAATCACCACTATCTTACAGTGTTCTAGTTTAGACACACACCTTCACAGATGCTATCACTTGCAGCACTCTATACTCTGAAGAAGACTTACTTGAATCCTGGTATTCAATCAGGCAAGGTTGCCTGATGCCAGGTAGCTAAAGCTGCTTGAATGTTTGCTTGCCCTTCGTCTTGGAGTACCATAACAGTCCAAAGACGCTGTGCAGGTCATCTCTCCGCCCGTTGTAATTGTATGGCCACCAGATAGACACCCTTCTTGTCCATTTATCATCAGTCATGCAGACCCCATAGCCAGCCCATCTGTACTTTTTGTATTGGTGCAGAGTCTACGACATCCTGAAACTCAGTTTGGTCATGGATGTTGGTGTTTCGGATGTGGTCTCTTATGGAGACATTTAGGATTCTACGCTCCATTGCTCTGTCAGTAATTCGAAGCATCTCTCCATCTTATTTACATGGATTCCAAACCTCACACCAAGATACCACTGCTGGAATAACTGTACTATTTAACCTTAGGCACGCTACATAATTAGTGACTAAATTTGACCTAATTAATTTTCTTAATTAGTCGCTGTGGTAGTCGTCTTTCAAAATTTGTAACTTTTATGTTTGTTTGTCAATAAATATGTTTTTCTCGTGTGTAGATACACAATAGCATAACGAACATGTGGGTGTTATTGTTTTTGTTGTATGTTTGTTAGTTTTTGAGATTTAAAAAGATGAAGTTGAAAATTTATGAAAATCTCGGGAAAAATTTGGACTCGACCACTAGGCCTAGTCGCTTCGATAGAAAACCATGGAAACCACAACAACGTATCGATACTGTGTTTACAATATCTACACAACTGTTAGTTTCCAATTCAAACGTAGTTCTTTCATTTAAACAAACAAAATAAACAGATCTACGCGATAAAAATCTTTCTCAACAACCTACTTCCCCTTTCGCAAAAAGTTGGCTTGCTCCAAACGGCGTATACAAAATTAAAACTGTTCAAAAGCCATTTGTAATCGCACATACGATACTTTAACCGGCAAAATATCGTGTATATATGGAGGGCGTAGTCAGCAGTAAAAAATGGCTGTCAGGAGTGACTCCGTTCAACAACAAAATTTTTTTTCCCGCACACCGTTTTTGCAGGCCGAGCTGGTTCAAAGAGACAGGACATTGGAGTGCTACAGGTTAAGGCATGAGCCCTGGCACTCATCGTCAGCTAGAGTATCGGTTTAATGCAATTGAAGCAGAGCAGACTCGCTGCTCTCCTGCGTGAGATCTCCTTATGGGATCAAGATGCCGAGCAGCGCATGAGCTGCAGTGGTCAGCGACTAGTAGCTGACTGCTAGCGTCAGGGCCAGCGAACCAGAGCTGCCAAGACCCTTCTACACCTCCACGCGGTGATCCTGGATAAGAGGCTGCAGCAGGGCAGACTGACTAAGGAGAAGGGATCAAAGAGGGAAATGCTAACCCGGTACACAAAAAATGCTTGCTGAAGTCGGATGTGTTGGACCGAAAGGTACAAATATCGCAGTAAGCTGTAAACTATGACACAAGGCATTCCGTTCTATGGACTACATTCTGCTACTTAAGCCCTTTCAGTGGTTGGTAGTGGGAGATTGAGAACGAACGAAGCCAAGCCAGATCTCCTTATCAATGTTGTGGTTATTGTTGATTTGCTAGCCTAGATAGACGAATGCATGGACATTTTGTTCAATGAGCTCATCTTCCATTAGCAGCACACTTTGCTTTAACATTTAAAAAAAAACACACCCAGGTGTTGGGGTGAAGACAATACAATTGGGTATTCATTTTTTATTACCAGCTGGCACATAAGAAACAAAAACTAAAATTACCCTGAGGCAATTTGGTAGCAGCATCTGGTCCCTTGGACTTCTTCTTCCTTTTACCAACACGGGTTGGAACTGGTGGTTCGTATTTTCTTTTTTTCTCCTGGTCAAAGATAGAAACATTTGTAATCAGACACATAAATAACAGCTAAAAAATGTGTTTTTACTGGTGAATAAGTTAATGATGTTTAACAGGAAATTATGTCTAGCACTGATGAAAAGATTCTATTTCTTTATTGTCAAGTTTCAAGCTTTTAAAGATGAAATACATAACAAACTTGATACATTATGTTGTTATATTTCATTCAAAGCTACAGAAAGTTTCCTAATAACGCACATTGACAGAACATTGACATTGTTAGCTTACCTTATCATCACTCTTGTCATTACCTCCACCACCTGATCCACCTGACTGACGCTGACCCTGTGAAAATAGACCAGTAAATAGTACTACAAATGCTAGGTTAAATACTACTACTACTGTAATATATGTACTTATTTATGCTGATGTAGTCAGATAGCCAAAAATGTCAATATCAGGGCTTAAACTAGAATTCAACCAAATCTCCTGACAGTTTGAAACTTTTAGGATCAGTTGATTACAAGCAGAAGCAGAACTCCAGGAAACGGCCCGAAGGCTCGATGAAACAGCTCTTGACTATGGTATGGAGATAAACGCCAGAAAGACAAAATTAATTAACGACAATGCAGAGGGCTTTGACAGTAGCATAAAAGTTAATGGCCAGGAACTCGAAGCGGTCAAACATTTTAAATATCTTGGGTCGATTGTCAGTGATGAAGGATCAAAATGTGCAGAATAGCACAGACAATAGCGGCGCTTGCACGGCTTAACAAAATCTGGCAAGATAAAAGGTTAGCAATATGCAACAATATGATGACTTGCTCTTCTCTGGTTGAATCATAGTAGTTTTGTTGGGTTTTTTTTTGGAAGTAGGCGTTGATGAGTCCATTTTCCCCTGAAGTTGGCTTTAAATTGTGTTGTCTTTACCTCATTAAGCCATTATTTTGTTATGTATCATTGTGGTGCTCAGGTCTGTTTGTAGTTTGTGGGAAAGCACCTTCTCTAATTAACATTGATTACTAATCTATTCTAGTAATTTAAGTAATCATAATCTGTCTGCAGCTTCATTATGAATGTCTTGCCTTCGATATTAGTCTAGACTATATATATACTCCACATACTAATAAGTCAGTAAGTTGAGTTAGTGAGAGGGGATCCACTGAATCACCAACGTTGAACTTGTAGTTGTAAGAATATTATATTGATATTGTATAATTGTTAAATTGTATGTTCTGCTGTGAGTTGTGTCAGAGAGTACAAGTACAATTAGTACATGCACTGCCTGCTCGAGATCTCCATCTTTATATTATTTTAGAGCTGCAATTACTGACGAGGCATCAGTCACGAATAAAGTATCGGTGTATGATCTGTAACAGTCAGTGTAACTGTATGATGTATATAATTGTATATCACTAGTAACCAGTTTGCTGAATGTTGATCGTTTCTAACTTGGACTTGGCGGATAAATATAATAATAAATAATTGCATTATCTTCATCTTGGATTACAAGCTAAGTAGCGGCACGGAAGTTATTGTAGTATGTTCCCATTGTTAGTACTAGAAATAATGTACCTTTATTATAATTAATACAATCTGACAAAGTCGAACATATAACTTGAAATAAGTAACATATTAATACCATAATCTGCTTCTTACCATAGTGACTCAGTTTTTCGGAAGTTACTATGCAGTATACTAGTCATGCGCAGTAGAATGGATGCAACTCTTGAATGAAAGAGAACAACATTGGGTATACTAGCAGATTAAACACTCTTTAATTGAAGAGCAGTTCCAGGTTGGTTAAATTATGATTATAGAAATAAATAAGGTTGATCGACAAAAGTAACGATGGGGTGTGCAGTGAGTACTCAGTACACCTAACACCGTCATAAACAAATATTTAGTTACACTATACTTAAGCACTGTGCAAATTAAACGTATAGATATACATAATTGATTAATTCATCCATTAGAAAAAAAATCGTTATATTGTTTGGATATAAAAATATTCTTGAATTTTAATTTGGTCTTAATTAACTTAACGTTTTTATACCAAGATCTGATAAGTAATACGCCAGACTGTCACTAGAGTTGAGTAGTAGTAGTACTAGTAGGTCACACTAGTCAGTGACTAGTACTAGTTAGGCAGGCAGACTAGTAGTAGTACTGACTAGCAAGCAACTTTTACTTAGCAAGACTGAGAAGACTCATCAGAGTCTGTAGACAACCAGTCACATTTGCATGACCCGTTCCTAATTTAGCTGCGGAGCGACGCTGCGAGGGTCTCACTCTCAACTTCGTCTCCAGCGGACCCTGTCAGTGGAGTCTTGGGCACGGAAGTGCAGTGCGTGGTAAGTACTCTAGGACTAGAAGCATCTCGGATGTTGCAGCGTACATTGTACGGTACAGCAAGGGAATCTGAGCAACGTATTGAAGATCTTCCCCGTGGTCTCTTCTAGCTCTTATCTCAGAGTAACCAAACTCATCAAACTGCTGTCGCTGTGCAGTGTGCTCAATCGTTTCACAGTTTCGTCGTAACAAAAACGTGACATTTGACCTATCCATCTATGTTTTGTCTTGTACTTGTAGGTATGGATTACCGCATCATTCACCAGGGACAATCGTCTTATGTCAGAATTGTGGAGACCTTGCATACGTTGGTTTCGGAGAGTGATTCCAACCAAGCGTCTCTCAAGAGAGGCTATATATTAACTATATATAATATATTATATAGATTTCTACTAGATCTATACTATACAGTCACGGTATAGAAAATATTTCCAAAATGGAGAATAACCTGGAACCTGAATTGACAAGATGTTGCTGCACGGGCTGGGCAGCCTTCTAGTCTATTAACACAGTCCTGGATGGTTGCCATGACCACAACTTACGAGTCTCTCTCTTCAATTTCACTGTGCTCCCTGCTATCGTGCTGAGACATGGACACTAACAAAATCACTGAAAGACAAATTGATCCAGGACTTTCTTGAGAGATGCTTGATTGGAAACACTCTCCGGAGCCAACATATACAAAAGCTTTACAATTCCGACATACGCCAATTGTCCTTGGCCTTGATGAATGATGTGGTAATCTATACAGACAAGGCAAAACACAGATGGGCAGGTCACATGTTGCGACAAAACAATGGTCGATGGAGCACAGCAACATCAATCTGGTACCCCTGAAGTAAAAAGAGGTGGCAGGGAAGATCTCCAATACTCCCTTGCTGTACACAACATCCGAGATGCCTCGGGGGGTGGGGGGGAGGGGGCTTACCATGCACTGGACTTCCATGGCCTAAGGCGGGGGCATCTGGAGATGAAGTTGGGACTCGCAGCTACGCTGAGGAACGGGTCATCAAGATATAAATAATATAGCTATAAGTTAGTAGTTTTATATGTAATATTTATTTTTGTACTCTGTAATTTAGTAAATTGCCAGAGTGGTCTGTGGGGTCTTTGTGTATGAACAAGAATAGCACCACTGCTCCACAGAGAGCATGTCATAAGAGGCAATTCACTGTGTGACATGGCATAACACCAGCCAGCATAGATGACACCTAACATGTTGCAGGTCTACTTTGCTCTAGTAGTTGAGTTTAAAAGATGAACTCTCACATTGGTTAACCACCCTCCATGCCTGTTGTCCCAACGCAGTTGAGTATAAAGCTGCTTGAACCTAGGCCGCTAATCAGGAAATCATCTTTCCAGTTATATTCAGCTAATGCCAGAGCTGGATCCTGCACAGGGGCATTTACCCCTGTAGAGGTACAGGAAGACTAAGACTCAGTAAAAATAATAGTTACCCTTCACAAACGAAGATGGCGACAGCATCAAATTTGTGCTGCTAGATGTCTTCTAATATGGTTATGGAGACCAATCCTGGCACGGCAGACTTTGCAGCACTCGAGGCACTCATGTGAGAACTCGACAGTGGGGTCATCGTGCATTCTGCTCTTTTGTGTGACATACCTACTCAGAGCCTCATCGATGGAGTTTCACTCTGCGATCTGAGCACGTTTGGTGATGCTAACGTGCAAGGTGGAATAGTTCTATACAAGCAAATCCAATCAGTAGAGTTGAATAGAGACATGATTTTTAATTTTCTTCTTGAGACGAATCGAATGACTGAGTTAGCATTATCACTAATGAATCATAATGGTTATTAAGTTAATTGATTAATTTTAAGTGGCAGACAGTTCATGAAAACTGTGCCAGAATATGATATATAGGATATACTATTTTTAAATAATTAGCATAAAAACATTTTGAAGGTCATCTTTTCAAGTTGTATGTGCCACTAGTGTCAGATTTAATTGATCAATGGCAAATATCTAGACAGGTCACACTTAGACATGGGAGTTGACAGTTTGGATGATCTTATTACGGCGGTAGCCTTGTCTCATGAATATAAACTCAGAGAATCAGAATTACAGTCAACAAACAATGATATTAATAAACTTGAACAAGTAAGTTTTAAGGTGTTTCCTTGTATTTAGTCTGGACCTTTCTTTAATTAATTTGTAGCTATGTCTTCTTGTTCTTGTAGGCAGCTGTACGTTGAAAAACTTGACTATAGTCTAATTTATCCTTTCCCAAGATTATCATATAAACCTGTATTAGATCACATGGACATCTTCTCATTTCTAGACACTATAGTCCGGTTTTTCTGAGTCTTTACTTATAACTATAATTTTGGAATCTCACTATCAGTTTTGTCGCTCTTCTTTGTATCCTTTTCTAGTGCTTTATGCAGTTTGACTATCACTTCCTTGCTCCTACGTTTAATATTTCTTTTTTATCATATCTAACACTGCATTTAGTTTTTTTCACTGCTACCTCGACTTGCTCATTCACCTTATCTTTATGACCTATTATAATTCCCAGGTCCCTTTCCTTTTCTATCTTTCTAATATTTTTCTCCCCCATTCTGCAATTATGTTCCATATTGGATTTACTCATGCGGAGGACTGTACATTTATCTACATTAAACTCCATTTGCCAGCTCTCAGACCATTCTCAAATTTTATCTAAATCCGACCTCAATATATCCACTTCTGCTTTAGATGAGACGCTTCTGCATAGTTTTGTGTCATCCGTGAATTTTGCAATCATGGATCTGATATCATTGTCCAAATCGTTTATTTATAGAAAGAACAAAATTGGTCCTAAAACCGAGTCCTGTGGCACTCCACTTTTGACCTCACACCACTTAGAGTATTTCTTATATATTCCCACTCTCTGCCTTATTCCTGTTAACCAATTTTCAATCCATTTGGCACCTTTGCCACCTATTCCATGTGATTTTAACTTTCTAAACAATCTTTGATGAGGTACTCTATCAAAGGCAAAATCTGGATAAATAACGTCCACTATCTCCCCCCCCCCCCCCCCCCCCCCCCCATCATTTTAGTAACCTCCTCCATGAATGCTAATAGATCTGTTAAGCACGATCTCCCTCTAGTAAACCCATGCTGACTATTTCTGATTCGATTAAACTTGTCTAAATGCATTACAATGTTTTCTTTGATTATTCCTTCTAGCATTTGACAATGCTCGTTAAACTCACCGATCAATAATTTGCTGGATCAGATTTTTGAGCGGCATATGGTGGTTTGATGGACTGCTTGTGACCTGTAGGTCACACAATTAAGAGCTATGCTCTTAAGGAATTAATTCAATCATATCAGATGTTCCATTGGTATGGTAGTTGAACATCAACTTATATATTTCACTTACTCATTTTAGACATCAAGCACTAAACAGTGTCTACAAATATGTCTGAAATATAACACCCTTGAGGGTATGCCAGGACGTGTTTGGAGTGACCTAACAGCTTGAAGAAAGGATTTATTGTATTGTGATGTCTTATTTGTTACTTTTTTTCCCTCTTGTTCATCTGTGCACATCAGTAGGCAGAGAAATACAAGAGACTTCCAAACCACCCAATGCACTAAAGAATGAACAGCCATGGAAAGAACAGAGTACAGAGAAGTAACTTTGTGACAAACTCAATGGAACTGATACTTAAGGATTTGGTGCTGTCACAAAGAAAATCATGGCTCATACTGCCTGCCAGTTCATACTTACTCCCCACCCTGGTATGCACAATCCCAGGGCTAAAAGAAAAATGTAACGGGTAAAAAAAGAGAAGATGTATTAAAAAAGAGTATGTAGAGGCTAATTATCCAGAAGACAGGTAGAAACATGCCTATACAATATACAACATGCCTATACAACATATACTTGTACTACTGGTTCAGCTGAAAATGCCACCAGAGACAGAGGTTTAATGGTGATCAGGCACAAACACGGGGAAAAGGTAACCCATTCAATAGCCGTAAGCAAGTTCTCATGCAGCTTCAGAGCTGAAATAGCTCTCAAGACCATAGCAGAAATGACTCATAAACTATATGTATGGAAAAATAATGATACTGATTAATGCAATGTCATCAAGGGAAACAAAGAAGCCAATAGTCTAGCTCTAACATACCTTCTTAACTGTATGTTAAATATATTGACATTAAGACTCAAACATAGAAGACTTTAAAGCTTGATTCGATATCAAACAAAAAGCAATTCATTTATTACTAAAGTATTTGTTGTAACAATATCAAACAAAAAGCAATTCATTTATTACTAAAGTATTTGTTGTAACAATATCAAACAAAAAGCAATTCATTTATTACTAAAGTATTTGTTGTAACAATATCAGATAAAAAGAAACTAACTAATCTAAACATGATAACTCTAATACAGGGGATGTAAGCAGAAGCTATTGTTAGACCCCCTGAAAACTGATTGACCCAGATTCTCAATCTTCTATCTTAACTACATAATTCACTCAACTTGATCTATACAAATCTTGAATTATAATTTAGTGGCTAACTAGGTAAACATGTTGTTTCTGGCATTCATCAGGCCGCCAGTGTTGTGACGAATCTGCCACTCTCTGGTTGACTGAACTAAGCTGTCACTACCACTCTCTGGTTGACTGAACTAAGCTGTCATTGCCACTCTCTGGTTGACTGAACTAAGCTGTAAAATCAAATCTTGTCACATGGGTTAGAATCAGCTCCCGAAGAAGGCTTAAGATACAACTCACTCTTGGACAAATAATGATTCCCAAACGTTGGGAACATGTCCCTCTGGTGCCCATGTTACACCCGTTCTTGGAGATTGTGTTCCTTGAGGATTCTAAGGGTTCCCTCCCTTTTTCTGAACAAGAAGTTGGATAGTATCCCAGGGTTCTCCTGACCTAATTTCAAACAAGATGTGGGATCTTATCCCATTGGTTCTCTTGACCCCTTTTGAACCAGAAGTTGGATAGTATCACTGGGCTCTCCTGGCCCTATTTCAAACAAGACATGGGCAGGGGACAGCGTGGCCTAGTGGTTAAGTGGCACGGCTCACAACCAGAAGGTGCTGGGTTCGATCCCCATCACAGCACCGGCCTTTACCCCGGGGAAGCAAACCCTTAGAAAATGCAGGAGGAAGCAGACCCTTACATAAAAATGCATGCTGAAGTCGGATGCACTGGGCCGACAGGCGCAAAAATAAAAACCACAGTGTAACGCACACCCGCCTTGGGGAATAGAGAAATAAGGCGAACGCAAAAAAAAAAAAAAAAAAAAAAAAAACAAGACATGGGATCTTATCCCAGAATACGTTTGACCCTTTTTGTACCAAACATGGGATAATATCCCAGGGTTCTCAGACCGTTTTCAACACAAGACTTTGGGATGTTTATCTCAGTGTTCACCAGGCATTTTTTGGACTCCGACATTAGGTTTGCCTACCATTTTTCATATATGCAAACCTTCTCACTTGAAGTGTTCAGATTTCTTCGTTTTGCTTGTTACAGGAAGTCCACCATTCGCGTTAATGGGCAGTAATGCAATGTCCCAGATGTATAGTGGGAGAACTCCCTCTCTTATGTCTCTGTCTTTAGTTCATCAAAATACATGGATTTGTTTTTCAAAAACAATCACCATACTTTCCCATGGGCCAGTCAAAAAATGAGCAAGGATCGCAGAAGAACAGAACGCTACTTCTAACTTATCAAGAAACATTTTAAAAATCAGCTTGTAAAATGTTCACCTTTCAAGATTTATTTTAATACTGTAGTTGTTTATATATGATACATAAATAAACCAAATTTATTTCAGGAGGTTGCAAAACTGAAGTTAGAAAGAGAGTGGTGCTTGAATGCAGAAGGCAAGAGAATCATTTCTACAGCAGAAGAAAAAACAATGAAAATTTGTCAAGAATTAGTTGATCATCCTGAACTGTTGGAAGGTATGAACTATAGAAGCCATGGAACAGACGTCAATAAACATGTTGCTTGGTTTTTGTGATTATCAGCTGTGCATGTACAGTACATGTATAAAGTTCATGTTGGTGAACTCTTGTACAGCTGGCTGACATGACTAACATGTTCCTCAGGGAAAGCTTGATATATTTAAATTTCTGTGCGAACATCAAAATACATTGAATTTGAAGATGAAGGCCTTTAGCATAGACCCGGCTATCTTTTTAACCAGATAAAATAATTGGCCTTTGGAGTTGTGCCCTCGCATGTCTATTTTTTCTGTGCCCTTTCAAATCGAGCCCAATGCTTATTTAGTGATCAGTTTCATTTAATAAAAATATGGGGCTAGTTCAGTTCCATTTAAGGTCTACTCTTATGTTGATGTCCTTTATTTTGTTCTGTCTTCCCAAATTCCTTGCAATAACACTGTGTTTGCTTTGTGTTTGCTTTGTGTTTGCTTATTGTTTGCTGTGTTTGCTTATTGTTTGCTGTGTTTGCTTATTGTTTGCTGTGTTTGCTTATTGTTTGCTGTGTTTGCTTATTGTTTGCTGTGTTTGCTTATTGTTTGCTGTGTTTGCTTATTGTTTGCTTATTGTTTGCTTATTGTTTGCTATGTTTTCTTATTTTCCATGCCTGTGTTTTAAGTTCTTTGTTTTTTGTCTTATTTGCTTGAATCCGTATCTGCCCATGATGGTCCAAGGCCGTGATGCAGATCACCTTGTACATCAATCGTTGGTCATGCAGACCACATGGCTGGGCCATCAGTACTTTCATATTGATGCAGAGTTGACGACATTCCGTAACTCTGGTGGTGGATATCGTAATTTCAATGTAATTCACTCCATTGCTCTTTTGGTAGCACAGAGTTTCTCTACATCCGATTTGCGTAGATTTCAAACCTCACACCATTGCTGTGATAACCATGCTATTGAAGGTGTTTTGTTAGCACTGACCTTGATGTCAGTCATCTGCCAGAGAATTGGTTTAATACGGTTGAAGCCGAGCCAACTCGTCGCTCCCCTATGTGAGATTTCCTTGTCATTATTGTGCCTGTTGTTGATTTCCTGGCCTGGGTAGATGTACACAGTGACATTTTTGATGGGATTATTTTTCAGTCACAGCTTCCCCAGAGGCCAGATAGTGTTCAGTAAAAACTGGGTCTTCTTTCTATTTATGTTTAGGCCAACAGCCTTGCCTGCTTCATTCAACTCGTTCAGGCCAACAGCCTTGCCTGCTTCATTCAACTCGTTCAGGCCAACAGCCTTGCCTGCTTCATTTAACTCGTTCAGGCCAACAGCCTTGTCTGCTTCATTCAACTCGTTCAGGCCAACAGCCTTGCCTGCTTCATTCAACTCGTTCAGGCCAACAGCCTTGCCTGCTTCATTCAACTCGTTCAGGCCAACAGCCTTGCCTGCTTCATTCAACTCGTTCAGGCTTTTTTCACCTTTTGTAATTCTGTGACTGAAGATCACATGTATGAAAGTCAGTTGATTGCTTTTTGTTTTACAAGCTATATCAACAGTCCTATTGTCCAGAAATGTGTGTCCTTAGATTTCTTGTGTAGTGTTTTAAAGTGCAGGGTTATATTCTGTATATTTAATGTAAATGGGTTCCTAATGTTATTATTTCATACTTCTCTAACATTTTACTGTTATTAGTTGATCTAGGGAGCATGTGGCCGCAGGGTTGTCAGCTTAGTTTACAACCCAATACCCCAGGTTCTATTCATAATTGATGGCAGACCCATAGATGTTCAGTCCCTCTCAGCAAATGGCAAAGAGTGTAGATACTGATGGTTACTGTAGCTTGCTGGTTGTACACACTCCTGCTACATCCACTCACGAACCCCTCTCTGCTGGACCCACGTGATTTCAAAACCCTGTAATATGATTGCTGGTCATCGACTGCAGTGTCTTCATATAAAAGGCAGTCATTGATCAACTTCAAAATGTCGCCTCTGTCCATTGTCAATGTCCCCACTGAGGGTGCAACTGAGACCAGGATATCAGCTCTTTCTTTCCTGCAAACCCCAGTATGGCAAGGACGGTAGATACACAAGTTTCCAGAGGTCCCCCCCCCCCCCCCCCATTATTTATTTCACTGAGATGCTTATGCTATTGTCTCCCCTGTTTTAATGAGGACAATATGAAAATATGTTGTCAGGTCCTCCTTGTAATGACATGATTTATTGACCTGGCCCATTTATATTTACAGATACTGTAAAGGCCCTTAGAATGAAGAGGATTGATGTGTTGTGTAATCTTAAGGAGCTTGAACAGAGGTCGGGGCAGATGAAAAATGACATTAAACAATTGTAGAAAATGTAAATCTGTTTTTGTGTCAGATCATTTTCAACTTCATCCTCGTAGGGCAAAAATATACCAGTCTAGAAATAAGCGCAAAACTATATCAGCAGTCTAGAAATAAGGGTAAAACTATACCAGTCTAGAAATAAGGGTAAAACTATACCAGTCTAGAAATAAGGGCAAAAATATACCAGTCTAGAAATAAGCGCAAAACTTTATCAGCAGTCTAGAAATAAGGGTAAAACTATACCAGTCTAGAAATAAGGGTAAAACTATACCAGTCTAGAAATAAGGGTAAAACTATATCAGCAGTCTAGAAATAAGGGTAAAAATATACCAGTCTAGAAATAAGGGTAAAACTATATCAGCAGTCTAGAAATAAAGGTAAAACTATACCAGTCTAGAAATAAGGGTAAAACTATACCAGTCTAGAAATGTGCAGCTGATGACATTCTACATTGATTATTCCTCCCTCACTTAATGAATTTGGTAAACTCATTCAGGCCAAAAAATGTTTCCTGTCATAGCACCCACCTACACAATATCATCCACCTACACAATATCACCCACCTACACAATATCATCCACCTACACAATATCACCCACCTACACAAAATCCCATCCACCTACACAAAATCCCATCCACCTACACAAAATCACATCCACCTACACAATCCCATCCACCTACACAATCCCATCCACCTACACAAAATCCCACCCACCTACACAATCCCACCCACCTACACAATCCCACCCACCTACACAATCCCATCCACCTACACAAAATCCCATCCACCTACACAATATCACCCATCTACACAATCCCACCCACCTACACAATCCCACTCACCTACACAATCCCACCCACCTACACAATATCACCCACCTACACAATCCCACCCACCTACACAATCCCACCCACCTACACAATCCCATCCACCTACACAAAATCCCATCCACCTACACAATATCACCCACCTACACAATCCCACCCACCTACACAATCCCATCCACCTACACAATATCATCCACCTACACAATCCCATCCACCTACACAATCCCATCCACCTACACAATCCCATCCACCTACACAATCCCATCCACCTACACAATCCCACCCACCTACACAATCCCATCCACCTACACAAAATCCCATCCACCTACACAATCCCACCCACCTACACAATCCCATCCACCTACACAATCCCATCCACTTACACAATCCCATCCACCTACACAATATCATCCACCTACACAATCCCATCCACCTACACAATATCACCCACCTACACAATCCCATCCACCTACACAATATCACCCACCTACACAATCCCACCCACCTACACAATCCCACCCACCTACACAATCCCATCCACCTACACAAAATCCCATCCACCTACACAATATCACCCACCTACACAATCCCACCCACCTACACAATCCCATCCACCTACACAATCCCATCCACCTACACAACATCACCCACCTACACAACATCACCCACCTACACAAAATCCCATCCACCTACACAATATCACCCACCTACACAATATCACCCACCTACACAATCCCATCCACCTACACAACATCACCCACCTACACAACATCACCCACCTACACAAAATCCCATCCACCTACACAAAATCCCATCCACCTACACAATATCATCCACCTACACAATCCCATCCACCTACACAATATCACCCACCTACACAAAATCCCATCCACCTACACAATATCACCCACCTACACAATCCCACCCACCTACACAATCCCATCCACCTACACAAAATCCCATCCACCTACACAATATCACCCACCTACACAATCCCACCCACCTACACAATCCCACCCACCTACACAATCCCATCCACCTACACAAAATCCCATCCACCTACACAATATCACCCACCTACACAATCCCACCCACCTACACAATCCCACCCACCTACACAATCCCATCCACTTACACAATCCCACCCACCTACACAATATCACCCACCTACACAAAATCCCATCCACCTACACAATATCACCCACCTACACAATCCCACCCACCTACACAATCCCATCCACCTACACAAAATCCCATCCACCTACACAATATCACCCACCTACACAATCCCACCCACCTACACAATCCCATCCACCTACACAAAATCCCATCCACCTACACAATATCACCCACCTACACAATCCCACCCACCTACACAATCCCACCCACCTACACAATCCCATCCACTTACACAATCCCACCCACCTACACAATATCATCCACCTACACAATCCCATCCACCTACACAATATCACCCACCTACACAATCCCATCCACCTACACAATATCACCCACCTACACAATCCCACCCACCTACACAATCCCACCCACTTGTAGGATATCTTCAGTAATGTTTCATTAGCATGTCACATAATATATACTCCCTCTATAACACATATTCTGGGATAATGATGGAAAAAGTTGTTTGAAGTTGTAATGGGAGTGTCAAAGCCAATGGTATGAAAATGAATATCAAATTTGCAGATGATCAAGCCATAGTGAAGGCTGCTTGACAACAAATGGACAGCACAGCCAATACTGAAATGAAGACAACCGAACTGAAGAGGATATGGTACAATAAAGAGACAAGCTCAGATAACCTTAGAACCAATCTTAGGGCTGATCAACCTAAAAATAGAACCGAAGGGAGAATGTTTAGCTGGATACTATAGACTTCCTCCAGTACCGCACAGCAAGAAATGGAAGTGGGCAATAGACCTGACCCAAACCACCATCTTTCACCACTGGCCACTGCAGGCTATTTGGTCACCTATATTGGCTCAAGATATCACAAAGTGACTGTCCAGACGTCTGAACACATCCTACAGGACTGCCCAGTATACAGATCTACAATGCCAAACCTGGCTAAAGGGAGCCCGGGGACGCAAAAGCTGTGGGGTTGCCACTCGGACCGCGAGAGAACTATGGACTGTCCTAGTAATTGGGACTATAGATATAGCACGATCAAAAAGGCTGATCCCAGGACTACTGACCAACTAGATGTTATATAAACCATCTTGATGACCTGTTCCTCAACTTAGTTACAGGCCCCAAATTCGTCTCCAGCGGGCCCTGTCTTGGACCATGGAAGTCCAGTGTGTGGTAAGCCCTCCTTTAGATGCCTCTCAGATGTTGTTTCGGACAGCAAGAGAGTCTGACCAATGCATTGGAAATCTTTCCTGCAGTCTCATTTTGCCTCAGGGGTACCAGATTGCTGGTGTTTAAACTATATACAATAGAATAGAATAAAGAGAAAAGCAATAATGCAAGCAGCCACCGAAACCATCCCAAGATGGGCAAGGAAAAACTACAAGCCATATTGGAATGATGAATTGCAGAAAGCTGAAGACGAAGCATCAAATGCTAGGAACATGGCAGAGAGAGAACAATCTATGGAGGCAAATATCGCCCTCAAAGCGAAATACAAAAAAGAACACTAAACCAAATAACAAGAGACAGCTGGAAAAACAAATCAGAAAGCCTCAATTTAGATAAAGATGGTCTTGCTTAACCCTACAGAAATCGCAGGTTCCGGACACCTGGTCATTGACTGACTAAAAAGCCCTCTATTGATTCGTTCGGTCTACTAGTGAGCGGGTGCTGGTATTAGACCCTCGGAAGACAGGTCAGTTTTACCCTACTAATGACAGGGCGTTGCTACGGTAATCCTGCTCAACTCGAGAGGAGCCGCATACATTTGGTTCACGTACCAGGCTGATAAGCCAATGGCGCAAGGCTACCATGTGAGGGATTAAGGCCGAACGCCTCTAAGCTGGAATCCCGCCCAAAATCTCAGCACCACTGCGATGGGAGGTTACGATATGGTCGGGACCTGGGGCTCGCGCCTCAGCCCCACCCGGTCGAGCCGCAGAAAGAGGTCTCTGCCGTTTGCCGATCAAAGCGGGCGGGTAGCTGCTCGATATTCACCCCATACGGCGATGAGGTGCGAAACCACTAGCAGAAGACTTAGTCCTTGGTCGGGGTGTCGTAAGCAGTAGAGCAGCCACCTCACTGTGAACTGTTGAGACTCAGCCCCTGACCATGAGATATGTCCGCACACCAGGCGAACAACATCTCCGTGACATTACCAGGCTTGTCCCCTGGTTAAATGCACTCCTGCCTCGCTCTCTACCTCTGTATGCTATCAGTCATCCCAATGGATGCAGAAGAGATGCAGGCTAGCGGACATTGCACATCTGCCCTATTGTGTCAACCTCCCAGGTGGCGGGGAATGCTAGGCGTACCATCACTGCAGAGAAGCCGAGAAAATAAAGGGAGCAAAGAGACACCCCACTCACATGCATATGCCGGGATAGTACAAACCAGTACATAGTCCATATCATATCTCATATATCATCACTGCACCCTATAGACACGAGTAGTGAAGACTCATTAGTCCTGTAAGACAACTTCCATAAGAGAGACAACTCTGATCACAAACAACTGCTGCCTTGCAGATAGGGTTGGGACAGCCAAAGACTAAGGAGGGCATCCCTACAGAAACGCCTGTTGAAAGCGGATGCACTGGGCCACAGGCTTAACAAGTAACACAGTGCAACGCATATCGCTGTATGATGATAGTACGACCTAATAGAAAAAAGCGTGGCGCTCATCCTGTGGAGTCCCACCAGGCAGCGAGAGTGCCGGGCCTCACGCCTCAAAGGGGCCCAACCATAGCTACTGGTGGTCACCCACCCATGTGCTGTGGAGTCGAGGCACATGGTGATGGGGCAAAAACTATTGACCAAAAACACAAGACCCTCAGAATACTACAGTGGAATGTGGAGGGAGTCATTAACAAAAAGCTTTCCTAACACATCACTTGCATGAAGGTAAGATTGACGTGGCATGTATCCAAAAAACGCACCTCAACAGCAACCATAAATTCTCAATAAGAGGATACCAGACCTTCCGTCTGGATAGAGAAGGTCACAAAGGAGGGGTTCTGATACTGACACGTAACTGCATACCGAGTAGCGCGGTAGCTGTCAATCACACCAGAAATTGTAGGAGTTGACATAATGGCTCAAGAGACGAAGATCCGCATCTTCAACCTGTACGGACCACCAAACAAAGACCTGTCGCTCTTGAGTATGGAAGTCAAAGACTCCAACTGCATAGTAGCTGGAGACTTCAACAGCCACTCGGAGAGATGGGGATACTCGGACACAGACAGCATAGGTGACGAAGTGGAAGATTAGGAGATAGACACAAATCTCTATCTAATCAATAGGCCGGAGGATAGCCCTAGCTTCTATTCTAGAACATGGCATACCACCTCTACTCCAGACTTGGCCTTTTCCACGGTGGACATTCACCACAAAATAGACCGCCAGGTGCTAAACCAATTGGCAGTTAGCGACCACATGCCAATTAGGCTAGAAGTTGATATGGAAGTAGGCCCACAGGAAACAAAACCGCTCCCATGTTGGAATTACAAATGAGCCGACTGGGACAGATTTACAAGCCTGACAGATGGGCTGTGTGAAACCACCAACACACGAAATAACAAAATGAAGCCCATGGTAGAAAGCCTAAGCAAAACAATAATGCAAGCTGCCACTGAAACCATCCCAAGAGGGGCAAGGAAAAATTATAAGCCCTATTGGGATGATGAATTGCAGAAAGCGGAAGACGAAGTCACAAATGCTAGGAACATGGCAGAGAGAGAACAATCTATGGAGGCAAATATCGCACTCAAAGGCGCCACTGCGAAATACAAACACACTCTAAACCAAACAACAAGAGAAAGCTGGAAAAACAAAACAGAAAGCCTCAATTTAGACAAAGAAGGGAACAAACTATGGAAGCTAGTCAGAGCCATGAATGACGAAACTCCATCAAATAAACAAATTACCATCAAGCAGGGCGACAACATGCTCACTGGAAAAAAAGCAGCAAACGCCTTTATAGAACATTATGCCAGAGCAAACCACATTGATGTCCCTACAGACAGGCATACAGACATTAGTGAAGAACAAAAGAGCCACGACAACATCAATATAGCACCAGAGGATTACATGATGGCAAAACTAACAATGAATGAAATGGAAGAGGCCATGAGAACTTTAAAGGAAAAGAAATCGCCCGGAAAAGATGGGGTAACAAACGAAATGCTGATGGGGTTGGGCCAAACAGCAAAGAGGAAGTTACTGTCAGTCCTGAACCAAAGCTGGAAAAGGGGAATTGTACCGCAGGCATGGAAAGACGCTGTACTTATACCAGTACCAAAGAAAGAACAAGATATAGCAGATCCAAATGGATACAGGCCTATCAGTCTACTGAGCTGTGTAGGAAAACTGATGGAGCGTATGATAAACACCAGACTGATGTGGCATCTGGAAGAAAAACACATACTAATTCCACAGCAAGCAGGCTTTAGACAGCACAGATCCACTGAGGATCAGATCACTCTCATAGACAGGAAATAGAGGATGCTTACCAGGAGAAAAAACACACAGTAGCGGTTTAGGTGGATTTAGAGAAGGCATTTGACAAGGTGTGGAAAGAGGGACTTAAAGTCAAGCTACGAAGAAGTGAAGTTTGTGGGAAAATGTACAGATGGATCAGCCACTACCTCGAAAACAGAACAGCCAGAGTTCAAGTACAAGGGCAGATGAGCAAAAAGGTGACACTTGAGCAGGGAGTACCCCAAGGGGGAGTACTGTCACCCACACTTTTCCTGGTGTATATAAACATCACAGAGAATATACCAAGAAGAGTCCACAGTTCCATGTTTGCAGACGATCTGGATTTGTGGACCTTTGAAAAAAATCTCACCATAGCAAGCAATCGGATGCAGCAGGCCCTAACATCGTTGGAGGAGTGGGCGAACTCATGGCTGGTCAAAATAAATGAGGAAAAAACAACATGTACGATATTCTCGCTTTCAAACAAACTCCAGAACACCAAAAAAAGTCTTAACGGCAATTATCTGCAACCAACCGACAACCCAAACTTCCTGGGAGTCACATTTGATCGGCGCATGGCATGGAAAAGTCAGATCGAGAGAAACCGAATGAGAGCCAGACAAAGAATGGCAATCATTAGGAAACTTGCTGGCACAAGTTGGGAAGCAGATGAAAGTATACTAAAGAAACTGTACACTGGAAGAGTGAGACCAGTTCTCGAGTATGGCATTGCGGCATGGACAACAGCAGCAAAGGCGAACTTTGATAAAATTAGCGAACTTCAAAACCAAGCCATGAGAGTTATAACAGGAGGCATGAAGTCAATGCCAATTGTAGAACTTGAAAAGATTACAAATCTGCAATCCATGACCGACAGAAGAGACTGCAGAGCCCAGCAGCAAGCAGAGAAACTCAGAAGACTGACAGACCATCCAATGCATCAGAGACTAAATAGATTTGGAAAATGGAAACTAAAGCGGAGAAACTTTGCAGAAATAGCCAAAGCAAAGATGAGCGAAGACCCTATGAACACATTAACAACACCAAAGCCCATCCCTACTGTACGCAAACCTACCTGGAAGCAGCATATATTTCCGGAGGTGGTAGAAAATATACCAGGTATTGGAAACAAGAACAGTCAGACTGGAAAAGAAAGAAGAGACATAACCCTGAGGTACATAACGAAAAACTACCCAAGCATAGACTGGACCAATGCATACACCGACGGTTCTGTAACAAACACAACACAGAATGGAGGGGCAGGGGTATTCCTGAGCCTACCAAATGGTAGAAAAATAACACTGTCAGTAGAAGCAATGCTGACAGGCAAAAGAAATGAAAGCCAGATGCCCTGGCCGTAGTCACAGCACTATAAAGCCAGAAAAATACTGAACTAAATGATTTAAGAGCAGTACTCTGTCAACTATGCCAGCAGTCCGCACCAAAAAGAGTAGTGGTACAGTGGGTTCCATCCCACTGTAACATCCAAGGCAACGAGGAGGCAGACAGACTGGCAAAAGAAGGTGCAAGACTACCACAACCAGATTCTAGTGTGACCTACGAAGAGTCCAAAAGACTTATTAGAGCCAGATACATGGCCAAATGGGAAACAGAACATACTGGCTACACAAAAAATCATGCCTATTACCAATTGAACAGAAGAGAGTAGGTCGTGGTTTTCAGACTCCACACAGGCCACAACAGGCTGAGGTACCACCTATTCAATAAACTGAAGATAGGTGGCACTGACGAATGCACTTGTGGTACCGGGAAAATGACCGCTGAACATCTGCTGCAAAATTGCCCGACACACGAGGACCAGAGAAAGCACATGTGGCCATCACCAGTGGCAACACTAGACAAGATCTATGGCAGTGTCGACAGCCTCAGGATGACCGCTGCTTTTTTCGAAAAAATACAGGTTGACATCTGACAGCCTACAACGAAGAAGAAGAAAGATTAGTGTAAGAGAGATTACAGTGACATAGTTTTAACATCAATTAAAAAGAACAATATTTGTGTGTTCATGTATGGATATCTTCTTCTTCGTACGCTGTCAGACGTCAACTTGAATTTGTTCGAAGAAAGCAGCTGTCATCCTGAGGCTGTCGACACTGCCATAGAGCTTGTCTAGTGTTGGCACTGGTGATGGCCACATGTGCTTTCTCTGGTCCTCGTATGTCGGACAATTTTGCAGCAGATGTTCAGCGGTCATTTTCCCTGTACCACAGGAGAATTCGTCAGTGCCACCTATCTTCAGTTTATTGAATAGATGGTACCTCAGTCTGTTGTGGCCTGTGCGGAGTCTGAAGACCACGACCTGTTCAACTGGTAATAGGCAATTTTTGTGTAGTCAGTATGCTCTGTTTCCCATTTGGCCATGTATCTGGCCCTAATAAACCTTTTGGACTCTTCGTAGGTCACACTAGAATCTGGTTGTGGTAATCTTGCACCTTTTTTTGCCAGTCTGTCTGCCTCCTCGTTGCCTTGGATGTTACAGTGGGATGGAACCCACTGTACCACTACTCCTTTTGGTGCGAACTGCTGGCATAGTTGACAGAGTACTGCTCTTAAATCATTAAGTTCTGTATTTTTCTGGCTTTTTAGTGCTGTAACCACGGACAGGGCATCTGTAAACAGGACTATCTGGCTTTCATGTTCATGTATGGATATATTTGTACTCGCAAGTCAATAATTCAGCTATGTATCCAAAGATGAACAAAACAATGGATTTCTATTGAAGATATCCATGTTCAAATGTGTTTTTTGGCTACATGGATTGATTTAGTTATAGTTATCGCAAGAAAAGATGGTGACAGCATCAAACATGTGTACTTAGATATGACTGTACAGCCAGATCCGAGCGCGACAAACTATCACACATGAACAGTGGCAGTAATTGGGACATCTTCCAAACTGTCCTTTTGTTCAGCTCACTTCTTTTCTTCCTTGCTGATGCGAGCACCGTATGTAATCGTAGTGCACCAGGCTGAGCAATTCAAAGCAAGCAGCTCCCAGGAGACATCAGTGAGGAAACCGTTCAGAGATACTTTTAGTCTTTATTTCGTTGATCTGATCTCACTGGAGCAGCGCATGGGTGCCTAACAGCCTCGTCCTTCTGAGTTTGGCACTTCCCTGAGCAGCCTGCGACAGCTCATACTTATACATTAGTATCACAGTAAAATTAACCTTGCTTGATGGCAACACTAATTCTCGGCTGGTCCCAAACGTTTGTTTGTCTTCCAAAAGCAGCACTTCCCTTGGCAATTATTTGGCTTAGCTTCATTCGTTCTCAATCTCCCGCAAACAAACCCTGAAAGGGCTTAAGTAGCAGAATGTAGTCCAGAGAACGGAAAGCGGTGCCGTAGTTTACAGCTTGACTGCGATATTTGCACATTTCGGTCCAACACATCCGACTTCAGCAAGCATTTTTTGAGTACCGGGTTAGCATTTCCTCTTCGATCCCTTCTCCTTAGTCAGTTTGCCCTGCTGCAGCCTGTTTTCCAGGATCACCGCGTGGAGGTGTAGAAGGGTCTTGGCAGCTCTGGTTCGCTAGCCCTGACACTAGCAGTCAGATATGGGTCGCTGACCACTGCAGCTCATGCGCTGCGCAGCATCTTGATCCCGGCAATTATTTGACCTCAGTCCATTCTCCCTTCTCTGGTGAGGGAACTGCCAAGGTAAACAAAGCTATCAAACTGGAAAACAATGTTAGCCCTGTTCCGTGATGTTCGGCTTGGCCGTGCTGGGTAATGTATAGCCAGCATACAACATTATTTTAGGTCACAAAATCAATGAACAAATGTAAGCAAGAATGAATAACAACAAGGCATTGTTGTGTTGATATGGTGTATTAGTCATATAGTGTATATAATCATCATTTGGTAAGCTAATCACCAAGAATTGCCCATGAAGACAGACTAGATGTACACATGCAGATTTACATCAAGGAAAGTCACTCATTTTTACCTGCCTGTTACATGGACCCGATATTATTCCAAACAAATTGTTATACACAATGCAAACCATGATACATGGGTAGAGCCAACATTGAAAACTACTATGATCTGGAAGCAAGTAATACTGGACAAGAAATGTTGACCAACATTGGGTTTTGTTCATGAAAACATCTTCATTCTTGTTGAGACACTGGCATAACAAATGACAGTAGAAAGGGTCTATAAGCTCTTTTTCAAACTAAATGTGATTAGCCTAGGTTTCACATCCAAAGTACAGTAATGTAAGTTTTGTTTCCCATGTTTGAATGCCACTAATTCACAGAATAATTTCACAATTGACTTCCATAAAACAATATACAATCTCTTAGGAATACGAAATTGTCAGACAATCACTGAGTGCTATTGTAGCCTTCAGTTACAGCTGAGCACTGGCAGATCTTAGACCTAACCTAAGGAAGTATTCAACAATTGTCCACCCCTATATGAGTAACCACATTGCCAAAAATGTGGGAAGTTGAACTATGGTACAATTCTCTTTGAACGTCTGCATGATAGAATAGATCATTAATTAAAGAATACATATAAAATAAACTAATGTATTCAAATTTAAGAAGAAGGAAAAAAAAATGACAAACATCGTACAAGTTATTACTGGTCGACTTTGATGGCCCAAAAATTTACAGTACATCACATCACAGGGTTCGATGTTTATGTAGGTCCTCTGTTGTGGAGGTAATAATAGCACCACAGCACACAATGATGCATATTATACTAGGTGACTAAGGAGGGTTGTGCATGGGACTAGCAAACTGGTAATTTAAAACGTAGTGGGAGATAAACTACCACCCACAAGCGTACATAAATGATAGGGCATATTCGTTCCAGCGAAGAGATCAACTGCAGCAGAGCTCCAATGCTTCTGTCAATCTTGATGGCCATGGTGGATGTTGGTTGCACTAGATGTCCGTTCATCTATTTATCATACAAGGCTGTTATTTTTACCAACAAAAAACCCCAGTTTGCGCACTGGAGACTGAGAATTTTGCACTGCGACGATATCATATAAAATACAACCGGTGCGCCATACAAAAATGCGGATGATTTTATAGTACATAATTATCATTTCTGTCACTACCAACTTTAGCCAGGGAAAGTGTAGATCGACTTTGATAAAACAGAGTTTTAAAAGGTTATATTCTTCTTGTTCAATCAGTGTGTACTCTGCCCATTATTGGGGATGGTGAAGTAAGTTGTTGTAGGTCTTTGTGAGGTAGTTCAGTTTAGTTCATTCATTCAGATGTCATAAATACGTTTTTAGTGTAAACTATTGTGCTGATATTATAAACACAGTATCAATACTCTGTTGTGATTTTGATGGATTTATATGAGGAGTGACTTTCCTCACTAGGTGGGTCCTTCTTCTTCTTCTTCTTCTTCTGCGTACACAGTCAGACAGTAACCATTATTTTTTCGAAAAAAGCGGCGGTCATCCTGAGGCTGTCGCCACTGCCATACAGCTTGTCTTGCAGTTCCACTGGCAATGGCCACATCTGCTCTCTCTGATCCTCGTATGTCGGGCAGTTCTGCAGCAGATGTTCAGTGGTCATTTTACCAGTACCGCACGGGCATTCGTCGGTATACCCTATCTTCAATTTGTTGAATAGGTGGTACCTCAGTCTGTTGTGGCCAGTGCGAAGTCTGAAGACAACGACCTGCTCTCTTCGGTTCAACTGGTAATAGGCATCGTTTTTGGTGTAACCAGTATGTTCGGTTTCCCATTTGGTCATGTATCTGGCTTTGATAAGCCGTTTTGACTCTTCGTACGTCATACTGGTATCTGTTTGTGGTAGTCTTGCACCTTCTTTTGCCAGTCTGTCTGCCTCCTCGTTGCCTTGGATGTTGCAGTGTGACGGAACCCACTGTACCACTACCCTTTTTGGTGCGGACTGCTGGCACAGTTTGCAGAGTGCTGCTCTTAAGTCATTAAGCTCAGTGTTTTTCTGGCTTTTTAGCGCTGTGACTTCGGCGAGAGCATCTGTCAGCAGGACTATATGGCTCTCATTTTCACTGTGTGTTAGCATTTCTTCCACTGCCGCCCTCAGTGCCTCTGCCTCCGCTCTGAAATTGCTTGTGTACTTACCAGTAGCGAATGACAGTGTTATTTTTCTGACTAGGTGGGTCCAAATGTTTGTGCTTTGTTTTTATAAATGCTCACCTTCATCTTCTTCTATCCCAGAAATTAACACAAACAATAACCACCAAGAAGCTCTTTACTCATTTATGTCTCTACACACAACAAAATCATATCTATAGGTTGACTAATAAGTAGGTTACATGCTCTCAAAGTCAACAACCAAAGTCAAATATGATGTGCTGAAAATGAGTGCAGCTGCACGGGAAATGACAAATCTCTGTCATGCTTATCTGCTCTCTATTAGATGACATTATCAATGAAAAAAAACCATAAAGAAATACAAAATGTAAAAAGAAATATAGGCAAACATCACGAATAGAGCAAGAATGAAATACTGACCATTCCCTTTATCTACTGAAATAAATGGTTCCAGAACCTCTTGAGTGGAGTCCAAGTGAGCAGACGTAGTATATTGATTGCAACAAGTTACTAAGACTCAGCAATGATTCCATCTTGTTAATTTGACACAAAACAAAAACATCAAATGGGACTACTTAAACATTTTAAAATGTTCCACATTCAGCTAGCAGATTTGTATTAGAGAGTATTTCATGTACAAACAAACTGTTGCTCACTTCTGGAACAAGTTGTCTTCCCATTCCTCGTGGCGTACAAAACTCTTATCTATACATTTATTGGCATGCAGCATCCTGTCTACATACATGTCAGCACATATCATCCAATCTGTACACATATGTCACCACACAACATCCAATCTGTATACACATGTCACACCACACAACATCCAATCTGTATACATGTCACCACACAACATCCAATCTGTATACATGTCACCACACAACATCCAATCTGTACACATGTCACACCACACAACATCCAATCTGTACACATGTCACACCACACAACATCCAATCTGTATACACGTCACAACATCCAATCTATCAAACACCCTTATCGCCAAGCATCCTATACACCAAAATACAAGGTTTGTTCATAAGGTTCCAGAAGTATTATTGTATAACTTTTCCAGGCTTACCTGGAACCTAGTCGGCCTTGTCCCATCTCCTCTCCCTATAAATACATTTCCACTTATGAAAGTAGTGCTGGTAAACATTTTTGGAGACCATGCCTTGATCATCCGTGAATTGCTCTTAACTCTTTACAGTTTGTATTTGGTAGCAAAAACCCAAAAATGGCTGCCAAACTCAAGGAAAACAGATGTCTGAAACATGCATTTGTGTTTCCAGATTTAGCTTGCAGAATTTTTATTTTACGGCTCTACACAATGTGTATTTGATGCCAATTTGTACCTTTCAGTCTGCGTGAAAATGTCAGAATTCCATGCACCAAAGTATTATTCAAGAAAAAAATGTATTATTTTTGAACAAATTGAGCCAAAATGACAATCTAAACATCGTGAGACACATAAACTATCTATGGCATGAAGTATTCATAATCAAGATTATATATTAGCGTGAAGCACTAAATGACATTAATACAGAGGTGCAAATTGTAGTCATACCCCGTCGCGTGGTTTGCAGATATATTTGTCAAACCCTATACACATACCCACGTTTTGTTCACGTGACCTAGTCAGTCTGAATTGAATATCCACAAGTAATACAGATGCGTGATAATTGGATTGACCAAATAAATCATTTCAACTGTATTGAAATCCAACTTTTGCTCCAATAAATGGGGAGACTTTTAACCTGTAGCACTCCAATGTTCTGTCTCTTTGAACCAGCTCGGCCTGCAAAAACGGTGTGCGGAAAAAAAATTTTTTTTTTTGAACGGAGTCACTCCTGACAGCCATTTTTTACTGCTGACTACGCCCTCCATATATACACGATATTTTGCCGGTTAAAGTATCGTATGTGCGATTACAAATGGCTTTTGAACAGTTTTAATTTTGTATACGCCGTTTGGAGCAAGCCAACTTTTTGCGAAAGGGGAAGTAGGTTGTTGAGAAAGATTTTTATCGCGTAGATCTGTTTATTTTGTTTGTTTAAATGAAAGAACTACGTTTGAATTGGAAACTAACAGTTGTGTAGATATTGTAAACACAGTATCGATACGTTGTTGTGGTTTCCATGGTTTTCTATCGAAGCGACTAGGCCTAGTGGTCGAGTCCAAATTTTTCCCGAGATTTTCATAAATTTTCAACTTCATCTTTTTAAATCTCAAAAACTAACAAACATACAACAAAAACAATAACACCCACATGTTCGTTATGCTATTGTGTATCTACACACGAGAAAAACATATTTATTGACAAACAAACATAAAAGTTACAAATTTTGAAAGACGACTACCACAGCGACTAATTAAGAAAATTAATTAGGTCAAATTTAGTCACTAATTATGTAGCGTGCCTAAGGTTAAATCGACTTACCGGAAAAAATTGTGCATTTAAACGTTAATTGCGTATGCGTGGATACAACTATCGTGTAGAGCTGTTTAAAAAAAATGAAATTTGATAAACTAAATCACGAAACACAAACGCATGTTTCAGAGGTCTATTTTGGTCAAGACGGCTGCACTTTTTAGGTTTCCGGTGGCCAGTGCCAGGCAGTCCAAAGAGTTAATAGTATGATCATCTCCAGGAGATCAATTCCAGCCCGTGTTATGATACTTGAAAGTCGACCCATTCAATTTGTTTTCTCCAATTTCCACCTCTGCATTAATGTCGAATTCAACGCTTCATACTGATGTAAAATCTTCATTATGAATACTTCATATCATAGATAGTTTCATTATATGTGGCTTACTATGTTTAGATTTTAATTTGAGTTCAACCTGCTAATATTCATTTATTTTATTTTGAATCAAACGTTGAAAATAGATTTTCAGCCCTTGACCTGGGCGAAACAGGACAAATCTGCACAATTATCCGGAACTGGAAAAGAATTTTAAAAATGTACCAAGGCAGTGCCACTGACCAGACAATGCTTTGACATTACATTGACAAACAATTTAAAAGGAACTTTTATTGGAGAGACCTTGATATAACACAATCCCCGTCTCATCACACACCACTCGCTCAATGTAAACAAGTAAACAACTTTGTCCACTCCCTGACAGCAGTGTTATGTTAAAATCTATTGACCCACTCCCTGACAGCGATGTCACGTAAGATCTATCTGGCCCACTACCTGACAGCGATGTCACGCAAGATCTATCTGGCCCACCCCCTGACAGCAATGTCATGTAAGATCTATCTGGCCCACCCCCTGATAGCGATGTCACGTAAGATCTATCTGGCCCACCCCCTGACAGCGATGTCATGTAAGATCTGTCTGGTCCACCACCTGGCAGCGATGTCACGTAAGATCTGGTAGATCTGTTACCTTTTTGCCACCTAATTTCATTGCTCCACCAGTTTTTCTAGCTTCCCTTTTTTCCTGCATTTCTTTCTGTCTCTGTTTTTTCTTTTCTTCTCTTTCTCTCTTCATTTTATCAGCTTTGGATTCTGCACTCCCAGAATCTGTGGTGGACAGACAAGAACAAAATATCAGCAACAAATATAGCAAAACATTTGAAATCACTGTGTACCATGCCCTGTGATAAAGGTAATGAACTTTTCACACAATTTTATCTCTCTATTTCAGTACTTTAAATATTAGTCAGTTTCCAACACATCTGGTCATGTCATCCCTGATTTTACCCCTTTGTCTTCTGTCCTTGATATTTCCACATGTCACTAGGTTTTTCTAAAACTATTTTAAACAGAAATTTCCTGTAATTTTTAAAATAACCATCAAACAAAAATATAGAAAGACAATATACAAAGGTTCCCTAAAATAAACATGATAGCCTACTGTCAGAAACCATGGAGTAATACAATAGAGAAAGTCTACAAGAGATTGTAAGCCCTTTAGTGTGACTGTCTCAAAATGAACATACAAGCGGCAAATAAAACCCTACCAATATGAGTAAGAAAAAAGGGCTCCGCCAAGAGATAAATGCCCAAGATTCACTCATGGAAACAACCAAAAAAACTCGATAAAACAGCTTTTGACTGGTATGGAGATTAACGCTGTTAAAACAAAATTAATGACCAACAATGGCAAGAGCTTCAGCTGTGGGGGTAAAAGCTAATGGCCAGGAACTCAAAGTAATCAACAGATTTAAATATCGGAACTTGATTGTCAGTGATGATGGATTAAAATGTGAGGTGTTGGCCAGAATAGCACAATAGCGGCGCTTGCATGGCTTAATAAAATTTGGCAAGACAAACAGCCATTTCCACGAAGATCAGATTAATGTGTTCATTGATCCTGTCAATATTCCTCTATGCTTGTGAGACATGGACAATTAGAGCTGACCTGCAGCAGAAGATACAGGCCTTGGAGATGAGATGTTTCTGAAGACTTCTAAACATCACATACAAAGACCGAGTTACAAATGAGGAAATATGAGAAAGAATTACAACAGCAATAGGGCCTTTTGAAGATATCTTGGCAATGTTCAAAAGACGGAAAAACGCTTGGTACAGCCGCATATCGAGATCAAACAGACTTGCAAATACAATCCTGCACGGAAAGATGCAAGGCAGACGACGAAGAGGTCGTCCCAAAATGAGATGGGAGGAAAACATAAAAGAATGGACCAATCTCCAACCAGATGAGGCACAGGCAGCGACAACTGACAGATAGGGGTGGCATGGGGGTGTCTTCATGTGTGCTCCAAAGACCTCACCAGTTAATGGATGACTTGACTGATTTGAACCCGCCAACTAACACGATCGGCCGTTTTGACTGTCTAAGATGCTATGGCTGATTAAATCAGCTGTTTGAAAAATCATAATTAAATTTGTTAATCTGATTTTTGTTTCTGTTAGCAAACAGGAGATTTCAGTTAGTAATTGATGTTTCTTCTGGTTTGTAACTTTCAGCTGTACCTTTTGGATGCATTCTAAGGTTCTACATGGATTAATATTTACACCAGTGTAGTCCGCAATCAGGACTGTAGTTATAGAAAAACTGCATTGATGTACAACCGTTGTGCAATATTTCTTTTCAGTTACGTTGATAAAAGTACAGATAATGAGCATTGTTTGTGATAGGCCAATGCTTACTTAGTCGCTCCTCTTCTCCCGTGAGGTGTAGAGATGACAGACCAATGCTTGCCTACGTAGTCGCTCCTCTTCTACCGTGAGGTGTAGAGGTGACAGGCCAATGCTTGCTTACTTAGTCGCTTCCCTTCTACTGTGAAGTGTAGAGATACAGGCCAATGCTTGCTTACTTAGTCGCTCCTCTTCTACCGTGAGGTGTAGAGGTGACAGGCCAATGCACGCAGCAGAATCTAGGTCAAACTGGTGACAAAGGCGTTGCTTAGTAACAACCATCATTTTAGCAGTATTTGTTATATGAATTTTGTTTTATAGAGGTCAGTATGTAAAAAGAGTTACTTCCCATGTCTTGGACTGCAGGCTACAAATGACATAAATCAGGTTGGACTGTGAAGTGTTATGGTCATTCCAAAAATCTAAACATCTCTGCTGTGTGACAGTAGAACAATCAGATGTTAGCTGTCAATTTTTATAGAAACAGACTACAATTAATGTTTTACTTGCTGTCAATTTAGATCAAATGGACTATCAAAAATTAAATAGAGTGTCCACATACAAGAGAGAGTGTCCACATACAAGAGAGTGTCCACATACAACAGTGTCCACATACAAGAGAGAGTGTCCACATACAAGAGAGAGTGTCCACATACAAGAGAGAGTGTCCACATACAAGAGTATCCACATACAAAGATGTGGAACTTACCACTCGTATCATCCCACTTATCACCACCCCAGCCTCCTCCATCATCCCATCCTGCACTTCCCTCCTCACTCCATCCATCATTGTCAGCACTTTTAGCAGAGGTTGTGGTGGCAGACTGTTTGGCTGGGACTGGTTTTGATGCTGGTGGTGGCGTCTCCCTGACTGGAGTATTGGCTTTGGACCTGACGTTGTTAGATCCCTACAAGAGAACACAATGAAATATTATGACTTCTTTATTTTTATTAATAGAAAACAAGAAATAGTGGTGAGTTTTGTGGGGGAAATTAAATCCATAAAATATGACTTCTTCAGATATTTGGTAATAAATGTAATGCACTTCCTTTTGAAAACATGTAGTGTCAGAGTCCACATAGTTGGTGAGTTCAATACCTGCCCTCATGTCATCCTTTCTCGCTCCATCACCTTTCCTAAGGCTGAATTCTTCATCAAAGAGGGGTTCACATGCAATTCTCGTAACCTCATCTATTCTATCATCTGCCGCCAGTGTGGTATGACATACATTGGGGAAACTGGTATGGAACTGCGGGAGCGTTTCCACCAACACCTCAACGACATCCGCAACCGCACTGGTTCCCCAATTGCCAGCCACTTCAATGGTCCTGAGCACCGGGGTATGGCTGACGTTAGTGTCACTGGTCTAGTTTCGTGCTTCTCTGACGATCGTCATCGATTCGCCCTTGAGAATAGACTTATCTCTAGTATGGGCTGTCTCCAACCACATGGCATTAATATCTTCCATACTTTTTTCTTAAACCCTCACACTGGTTCCCATCTATTTGTCTTCCTTTGCCCCCCCCCCTCTTCTATCACTTCTTCCCCCCCCCCCCCCCCCCATCAATCTCACGCCCTCCCGGCTGATATTGAATTCTTTGTTCTCCCATCTGGACCACTATTTGGCCACCATTGGCTTATCCGGCACATTCCCCCGCATTGCTGGCGCTCTCCTGGCCACTGTGTTTTTGACCCCCTCCAATTAAGTTTCAGTCAAGCATCTCGCCCAACCGGTCGCTTAGACAGACTGTATCCATCAGAAATAGATGAGTTTACCATTTTTTCTTATATGTTGATTTGTTAGTTCAGTATTGTTGTCCCTGATGAAGGCCTATTGGTCGTAACGTAGGTTTTGTTTGTGTTCTCGTCTCGGTGCGGTATCTGACCATACCCATTTTAAAATTTTGATTTAAAACTCAACCTTAACTTTTACAAGTTTTTTTCCCTGAGTTCACTTCCCGGTATCGACATATTCCAATGTACTTGGCTGTAAATGGTTACCTGGCATACAGTTTTGTAAAAACAAAGACTGGTTACCAACAGGTCACCCCACCTTATTAAGGTAAAGGTCAGTCCCATGGCAACAATTGCTGTCGGGGATGAAGATAACTCTTCATGTACTAAGCTGCAACCTATGTGAGGTTGGGTGGCCAGTTCCCTTCCTTGCTGTTTTTATATTTTCCAACTCGTACGTCAGTTACCCATTTACAGTTGGGTCGATTGGAGGAGCAGTCGTACCAGGCACGAACCACTGACCTGATTTTTTTTTTCTGTCTGTCCTTTAGTGAATTCAAACCCTGGCAAGCTGTAATCCCAGTCTAGCAAGTCAGCCCACCGTCGACTAGGCTACATGCTCCACCTCATAAACAAACAAAACAGTTCAGAGCCAGTACAATCAAGTCTTGAACACTTGGTCAGGGGCTGAAGATGCAGTAGTGTATAAGCTGACAGCAGCCAGTGACTCGTAGCTGTCTTGTCTGCATCAAGGTCGGTGACCCACAACTGACCAAAACCATATTCTGCTTCCAAGTGGCGCATTAGGGATCGAAAAGGGAAGGCAAACCCGGTCCCAAAAATTCCTTGCTGAAATCGTTTGTGTTGGCCAAAAGGCAGATATTGCAGCCCAGTGGTAAACTATGACAACTTCACAAACGTCTTTATCATTACGAATACTGAAGAACACTTTGTCCCCAATCGCAATGGTTGTTATAAGAAGACTCAAATATTAGAGGACACGAATATAAGAAGACCCCTATTTTTAGAAATTGAAATAAGGGAACAAACCTTTTTATTAATTTTTACATCAGTCAATATTTAGTCACCAGACAATGATTCTTATATTATAACTAAATATGAATTACTAGTTATGTTTTGTGGTTCTTTACTATGTAGAATTTATAAGTTTCAATATTTATAAAAAGCTTTAACATCGATCCTGCCATGTTGCTAGTCCAAGTTGTAATGTTTAAGTACGCTATCTTGTCGTCTCTTTTTTATAAATAGATCGAGGCTATCAACTATGATTTAGATGTTGGAATAGCAAGATGGTCAATAGGGAGTGGTTAGAAATCATGGAGTTGTGAAAGCGGCTAACACAACATGAAGTCCTCAGCACAACACACTATTAATAGCTGAAAGCAACACAATACTTTACTGTGAAAATATCTGCTAAAACAAACAAATACACGTCTTTTCTTTGTAAAATAAACATATATACCAGTATTCTGCCACATAAAAAGGTTACCCTGCACCACATTTTAGTTCATGAGTGAATAGAAGACAACCCCCGATTTTGCGAGGACAAAAACTTAATAGAAACCTGTCTTTTATTTGTGTAAATAAGGTAATTAAAAATGTTTTATAAAAGCTCTGACAGTATTTTCTTTCTTTCACTTTTGGTAATTCCATAATCTAGAGATTTTGAGCTAGCTTCTAAATATCAAACGTAGATCCATATTTTTGTAATTACCACAGTTGATGAGAAAAAATCATCCCCTCTTCCACCTGTCCCCCAGTCATAAGAATCGGTTGTGGGAAGGCCAGTGTTTTTTGTTGAAACAAACTCATCAGGTTTCAGATTTGACCTTGCTCTGTGGTCAGCTGGGTCTGTAGACTTTGAGGAGATCTGTTCAGATTTATAGATGAATAAGACAAACGTCAAATGAATGCAAACAAGCTATTTACTGTATTTTTCTGGACTGACATGAATTGCCAGGGTGATACGTCTTGATAGCAGGTCTACTGTTTTGTTTTCTACAAATACAATTTCCTTTTTGATCGTTTCTTAATGGTTGCATTTTTGTATTAGGTATACAATACATACGACGTATGATACGTGTATATTTACTCTACTGTATTACTAGTCTCTAAGTCTGTATTGTATGCTGTGTTCTACTGGTGGCACGGCCACCCCAGCCCTTTAGATTGCCTCACACCTTATAATGCAAACACACCTTCCGATACTTGAGTTTCTTCCGAACCACCATTTGAACTGTTCCAACCGACATACCGAATTCTTCCGCCAGCGAACGTAAGCTCCGATGACGGTCCACCCGTATTGCTGCATCAATCTTGGCGATGGCTTCTTTTGTCGCGACAATACGCGCCTGACCTGGCCGAGGAAGATCATTTGTCAACTCACGTCCTTCCCGAAACATTCGCGCCCAGTCCTTTACTGTTGTCTTCGACACACATTTGTCACCATACACTTCCTGCATTCTGCGATGAATGTCGACTGGTAGACATTCTTCTGCTGTTAGGAACTGAATCACCGCTCGCTGATCCACTTTGGTCGGATTCGGTACCACACCGGCCATGTTGTCAACGATCTGCAGCAGAACCAATGAATGCGTGCAGAATGATCACGTGATCGCTTGTTATTGGTTGGTCTGTGCTTAGTACGCTCGCGCAGAACGGACGGGTTTCCATTTGATCTCGTCTTGCACCTGTTCTTCTTGTTGTTTGCCTTCAACGAGTACGTTTTCTATTTTGTGTGACCAGAAAAGAACATTGGGTGGCGGGTTGCTGTAGCTTTTTCCAGATCCCGAGCGTAGTGATAATGTCCATCAGGCGGTTGTGCTATCCTTGGCTGCATTTACGTGTCGCTCCCTACTACGGGGATCTCGTCCATCTCGACCAATGGGATCAGATCAGACCTCACTGTTAGTCACCTGTTACCCCAATGGGATCAGACCTCACTGTTAGTCACATGTTACCCCAGTGGGATCAGACCTCACTGTTAGTCATCTATTACCCCAGTGGGATCAGACCTCACTGTTATCCCAGTGGGATCATACCTCAGTCACCTGTTACCCCAGTGGAATCAGACCTCGCTGTTAGTCACCTGTTACCCCAGTAGGATCAGACCTCACTGTTAATCACCTGTTACCCCAATGGGATCAGACCTCACTGTTAGTCATCTGTTACCCCAGTGGGATCATACCTCACTGTTGGTCACCTCTTACCCCAGTGGGATCAGATCAGATCTCACTATTAGTCACCTGTTACCACAGTGGGATCAGACCTCACTATTAGTCATCTCTTACCCCAATGGAACCAGACCTCATTGTTAGTCAACCTGTTACCCCAGTGGGATCAGATCAGACCTCACTATTAGTCACCTGTTACCCCAATGGGATCAGACCTCACTGTTAGTCAGTCACCTGTTACCCCAGTGGGATCAGACCTCACTGTTAGTCACCTGTTACCCCAGTGGGATTATACCTCACTGTTGGTCACCTCTTACCCCAGTGGAATCATACCTCACTGTTAGTCACCTGTTATCCCAGAACGATCAGACCTCACTACTAGTCACCTGTTACCCCAGTTGGATCAGATCAGACCTCACTGTTAGTCACCTGTTACCACTGCGGGATCAGATCAGACCTCACTGTTAGTCACCTGTTACCCTAATGGGATCAGACCTCACTGTTAGTCACCTGTTACCCCAGTGGGATCAGATCAGATCTCACTATTAGTCACCTGTCACCACAGTGGGATCAGACCTCACTATTAGTCACCTGTTACCCCAGTGGGATCAGACCTCACTGTTAGTCACCTGTTACCCCAGTGGGATCAGATCAGATCTCACTATTAGTCACCTGTTACCACAGTGGGATCCGACCTCACTATTAGTCATCTCTTACCCCAATGGAACCAGACCTCATTGTTAGTCACCTGTTACCCCAGTGGGATCAGATCAGACCTCACTATTAGTCACCTGTTACCCCAGTGGAATCAGACCTCACTATTAGTCACCTGTTACCCCAGTGGGATCAGACCTTACTGTTAGTCACCTGTTACCCTTGTATGATCAGATCAGACCTCACTGTTAGTCACCTGTTATTTTGGTGGTATCAGATCAGACCTCATTGTTAGTCACCTGTTACCTAGGTGGGATCAGACCTCACTGTTAGTCACCTGTTACCCCAATTGGATCAGATCAGACCTCACTGTTAGTCACCTGTTACCCCAATGGGATTAGACCTCATTGTTAGTCACCTGTTACCCCAATGGGATCAGATCAGACCTCACTGTTAGTCACCTGTTACCCCAATGGGATCAGACCTCACTGTTAGTCACCTGTTACCCCAGTAACCTTCACTTGTCTGTCATACAGAGCCTGACCATAAACCAATACAACTGTATTCAGTTTGACTATAACCTTCATTTTCATTGTCAATAGTATGTTGTCAGAGACGAGCCAACTATCCGTGCCGACCATCATCAGGAAAAAACTATGGACATACATCGGACATGTCCTTAGAATGAACAACAACCGTCTTCCATTGCAAGCACTCGAATGGACACCAAGGGGCGTTCGGAAAAGAGGGAGACCCAAGGAAACACCCAGAAGAACAATCATCCGAGAGGGCTCAGCTATGGGCCTCAGCCCCATACAAGATCTAAAATTAGTGGCGTCACTCAGTTCCAACTGGAGATCATTTGTTTCTGCCACATGCGACGTATTTGGTGCGCAAAGAACATAGATGGATAGTATGTTTCCATCTGGTTATAAGCAGTTCCCCCCTCTCTCCTCACACACATACCCTCTCCCTCTCTCACACACACACGTTACTTTTGTGAGGCCTGTGTCTTCAAGGCTTCCCCAGTCATTATCATCATCCCAACCAGCACTGGCCTGCCCGTCAAGGCCCTCAACTTTGCCAGATACACTGACTGTTATACTTGTATCCTGGAGATGACATGATAACAGAAATAGTCCAGCAGATATCAATGATGGTAGATCAGTATTCATTCATGTAACTATATGGAAGACCAAGTATTCATGTAACTATATGGCAGATCAAGTATTCATGTAACTATATGGAAGATCAAGTATTCATGTAACTATATGGCAGATCAAGTATTCATGTAACTATATGGCAGATCAGGTATTCACGCAACTATGTAACTGACGACATAATCATGAATTTGAGCAGACATGTGATCAATCTCACATACAAAGTTATTTCTAGCAATGGAAGATAAATTAATGATAAACAGAATCAATGACAAAGACACTAAATAACATCAGATATCACAGTTCAACTGTCAGTCACATCACATCCTATGTTCATCAAACACAACACATCACGTCCTATGTTTATCAGTCACAACACATCATGTCTTATGTTCATCAAACACAACACATCACGTCCTATGTTTATCAGTCACAACACAGTCTTATGTTCATCAAACACAACACATCACATCCTATATTTATCAGTCACAACACATCACGTCTTATGTTTATCAAACACAACACATCATGTCTTATGTTCATCAAACACAACACATCACATCCTATATTTATCAGTCACAACACATCACGTCCTATGTTCATCAAACACATCACATCCTATAATCGTAAAACATATCACATCACGTCCTATGTTCACCAAGCAAGCAAAGAAAAACTAATCTCAGAATCAAAGAGATAAATAAATCGATGAAGCAGTGACACATATAAAACATTGCTATACTAAAGCTTGCCATGAATGCTAGCCCATATCTTTTATGTGGTTTTATGTAGATTATTAGTACTGCATGAGAGATGTCTAGATTATTGGCGTAATGTCTAGATTATTGGTGTTGTGTGAGTTTTGTCTAGATTGTTGGTGTAATGTCTAGATTATTTGTGCTATGTCTAGATTATTAGTGTTTTATCTAGATTATTGGTGTTATGTCTAGATTACTGGTGTTGTGTAAGAAAAATTGCACCAGATGACACGGTACTGGGCATTAATTTTGTGCTCTATCTGCTATTGCATTAATTCTGATGTGTGCAGGAATGTCGCCTGATTGCTAAAATCTGATGTGCATAGTAATGTCATCTGATTGTTAACAATCTTATATTACTCATTAATATACAAATGCTGTTTTGATTTAAGGTTACTATGTTCAACCTCTCAGTCCTTCCTGGTCATATTGTTACTTTTAACATGCTAACACATTCCAGCATGAAGATAAACAAAAAAACTAGTCACATGAAAAAGCTTACATCAAGTTCTCCCCAGTTATCTTCTTCCCAGCCATCACCAGTTTCTTCAACTTCTTCCTCTTCGTCTTGATTATGCACTGTCTGCGATGGAGGTCTTGGTCCCCCTGCTGTTGCTGCAGGTTGAAGAGCATCTCCTGAAGTTATCTTGGCTGCTTTTTTGTCCTCAGCCAATGGCTGTGCAGGAACTAAAGAGATTGGTGATGGGAAAGACGTGTTAACATTTCACTAAAGAGATTGGTGATGGGAAAGACGTGTTAACATTTCACTAAAGAGATTGGTGATGGGAAAGACGTGTTAACATTTCACTAAAGAGATTGGTCATGGGAAAGACTTGTTAACATTTCACTAAAGAGATTGGTGATGGAAAAGGTGTGTTAACATTTCACTAAAGAGATTTGTCATGGTAAAGACTTGTTAACATTTCACTAAAGAGATTGGTGATGGGGAAAGACGTGTTAACATTTCACTAAAGAGATTGGTCATGGGAAAGACTTGTTAACATTTCACTAAAGAGATTTGTCATGGGAAAGACTTGTTAACATTTCACTAAAGAGATTTGTCATGGGAAAGACTTGTTAACATTTCACTAAAGAGATTTGTCATGGGAAAGACTTGTTAACATTTCACTAAAGATATTTGTCATGGGAAAGACTTGTTAACATTTCACTGAAGAGATTTGTCATGGGAAAGACGTGTTAACATTTCACACACAAAAAAACATTAAACGTATGAGGGAAGCTTCGAAGGTAATGCCTCTTATTTTATTATGATGTCCCATGATGTCAAAGTGAATTTTGGTAGTATGGGCAGTAAAGTTTGAACCTTCCTTCCAATATCCGTAAAATCATGTTTTTGCCCTACAGGTGGCAGTGGAGGAGCAGTCTGACAAAATGGCGTCTGTCATGGAAGTGCAATATAAACAGAGGTGTGTTATTGAATTATTGACATTCATCAACACTTGCTGAACGTTTACAGATATCAAACAGTGGATGTTAGCACAATAAGGCGATGGGTTGTGTATTTCAGCAGTGACAAAAGCGACATGAAGGGCAAGCCACGATCCAGACGTCCATGCACAGCTGTCACACCTCGCAATGAAGAACGTCTCAATCAGCTCATCTGCGCAATCGGAGGATTATGACCAGGGAACTGTCTACAGAGCTGGATATCCACTTCAATGTATTCGAAAGGATGGCAGTATTTTTGGAAAATCACAAAGTTTTGCGCCAGGTGGGTCCCATGGATGCTCACACAGGAACAGAAATAACATTGCATGCAAGTTTGTTAAGACCTCTTGAACAGTTACAAAGATGAAGGTAACAGTGTCCTGGATCGCATCATCCCTGGTGATGAGATGTGATGCCACCACTACAACCTGAGTCAAAGTGGCAGTCCATGGAGTGGCGACATGTAAATTTTCCATCAAGGAAAAAGTTCAAGACACAACCCTCAGCAGGTAAAGTGATGTGCACTGTCCATCGACGCTGAATAAGCTGAAGGCTCGAATTTTCAGGATCAGACCAGAGAAGAAGACAACCTGTCTTTTACAAAATGATAAAGCCAGACCCCCATACGAGCTTGAAGTCCGTTGAGCACATTGTTAGTCTTGGCTGGACTGTCCTACCACACCCACCGTATAGTCCGGATATGGCACACTCTCACTTTCATCTGTTTGAGCCAATGAAAGATTGACCGAGTGGGCAACATTTCCTAGCAACAACACCGTCATAGCAGTGTCACACCTCAGCTGGTGCAGATTTTTACGAGCGCTGCATATTTGCTCTTGTTCATTGTTGGAGAAAATGTATACGGTAGCTAAATAGTTTTGTGAAGGCAAGACATTGCTCTATCGAATGGTATTATGACGAACAAATACAAGTTGACGTCTGACAGCGTACGAAGAAGAAGAAGAAGAATGGTATTATGACGAACAAATACAAGTTGACGTCTGACAGCGTACGGAGAAGAAGAAGAAGAATGGTATTATGACGAACAAATACAAGTTGACGTCTGACAGCGTACGAAGAAGAAGAAGAATGGTGTTATTGTGCTATTTTTATCTGTTATGGATTTCATGGAATAGAATAACAGGCATTACTTTCAGGGTGCCCCTTGTATTTCTACGAAAAACTTATGGCATGATATCTCTACCAGCTGATAATGCTAGGGTGGTGTAACTATTGCACGATAATAGCTGTTACTGAATTCTCCAAATGTTATTGAAATAACACATTATTAATTAAATTTGATAAAATGTGTGAAAATCACTGGAAGGACCTGCTTTGTAACGATTCCAACAACAAATATTGACATGAACCTTGAGGTCTTCCAGGACTTTTGGTAGTAGCTTTGTTGTAGATCTTAGAAGTAAGAGATGATACTCCTGTCACAGCCCATCCTGTCCAACCTGAAACTGACGCTGCATTTGCCGAGCCTGACTGAACTTCCTTTTCTATAAGATAGGAAATAAAATCATTTGAAATAAATAATTATAATATTTTTCCATAATAAATATGGACAGGGCACAACAGACTGAACAGACACATCACTTGTAAAGATTCAACTGTCTGTGTCACCATTGTTTACATGTGGACTAAACAAACTGCGGAGCACATGTTACAGCACTGGTCTCCGTATAGTCAGTTAAGGAAAATGTGAGAGAAAGTCAGTAAATAGATCACAAATGGCTATTAAAAAAAGCTAAATGAGAATCCAACTTGAAAACCATTTATTATTGTACTTACATTCTCCCTTATTTCTCAACATAATCTCCACCAACATTGGTAGACTTATCCCAGCTCCACCAACATTGGTACACTTATCCCAGCTCCACCAACATTGGTACACTTATCTGAGCTCCACCAACATTGGTACACTTATCCCAGCTCCACCAACATTGGTACACTTATCCCAGCTCCACCAACATTGGTACACTTATCCCAGCTCCACCAACATTGGTACACTTATCCCAGCTCCACATACATTGGTACACTTATCCCAGCTCCACCAACATTGGTAGACTTATCCCAGCTCCACCAACATTGGTACACTTATCCCAGCTCCACCAACATTGGTAGACTTATCCCAGCTCCACCAACATTGGTACACTTATCCCAGCTCCACCAACATTGGTACACTTATCCCAGCTCCACCAACATTGGTACACTTATCCCAGCTCCACCAACATTGGTACACTTATCCCAGCTCCACCAACATTGGTACACTTATCCCAGCTCCACCAACATCGGTACACTTATCCCAGCTCCACCAACATTGGTACACTTATCCCAGCTCCCCCAACATTGGTACACTTATCCCAGCTCCACCAACATTGGTACACTTATCCCAGCTCCACCAACATTGGTACACTTATCCCAGCTCCACCAACATTGGTACACTTATCCCAGCTCCACCAACATTGGTACACTTATCCCAGCTCCACCAACATTGGTACACTTATCCCAGCTCCACCAACATTGGTACACTTATCCCAGCTCCACCAACATTGGTACACTTATCCCAGCTCCACCAACATTGGTACACTTATCCCAGCTCCACCAACATTGGTACACTTATCCCAGCTCCACCAACATTGGTACACTTATCCCAGCTCCACCAACATTGGTACACTTATCCAGTTGCTTTATTAGTGTATCAAAACCTGCAGCATAGAAGTCTTTGGTCTGCTGTCTCAGCCACCAAAACCTGCAGCATGGAAGTCTTTGGTCTGCTGTCTCAGCCACCAAAACCTGCAGCATAGAAGTCTTTGGTCTGCTGTCTCAGCCACCAAAACCTGCAGTATGGAAGTCTTTGGTCTGCTGTCTCAGCCACCAAAACCTGCAGTATGGAAGTCTTTGGTCTGCTGTCTCAGCCACCAAAACCTGCAGAATGGAAGTCTTTGGTCTGCTGTCTCAGCCACCAAAACCTGCAGTATGGAAGTCTTTGGTCTGCTGTCTCAGCCACCAAAACCTGCAGTATGGAAGTCTTTGGTCTGCTGTCTCAGCCACCAAAACCTGCAGTATGGAAGTCTTTGGTCTGCTGTCTCAGCCACCAAAACCTGCAGTATGGAAGTCTTTGGTCTGCTGTCTCAGCCACCAAAACCTGCAGCATGGAAGTCTTTGGTCTGCTGTCTCAGCCACCAAAACCTGCAGTATGGAAGTCTTTGGTCTGCTGTCTCAGCCACCAAAACCTGCAGTATGGAAGTCTTTGGTCTGCTGTCTCAGCCACCAAAACCTGCAGCATGGAAGTCTTTGGTCTGCTGTCTCAGCCACCAAAACCTGCAGTATAGAAGTCTTTGGTCTGCTGTCTCAGCCACCAAAACCTGCAGCATAGAAGTCTTTGGTCTGCTGTCTCAGCCACCAAAACCTGCAGTATGGAAGTCTTTGGTCTGCTGTCTCAGCCACCAAAACCTGCAGCATGGAAGTCTTTGGTCTGCTGTCTCAGCCACATTTGTGCTTCACGTTCAACCTCTTCGTCAATCACAAAAACATTTCCCACCAACGCTGGTTCCAAACACATGGAAATCGCTCTGGCTACGCCAGGGTTGTAGTCAGAGAGCATGGATGTTTTCTAATAATTGCGCTGAACTTCACAATATTATACAGCATTCACATTGTCCCTATTCTTCTGGAACAATCCATGAAAATTCAAACACACAGTAAGCATAATCTTCCCTGCTGTTGATGTAACCTTGAATTTTTTGGCAGAAGGTGAAGAAGGATGTTTCCATTGCATTGAAGCACACTTTGAATCGAGGTTGTAGTTATGCTCCTATAATTCATCCCCAGTAAAAATCCTGCTCGGCATGTCCTCTCCTTCATCTGCATTCCGAAAGATGATGCAAGGACAGACCCGTTCGGTTCATTTTATGTTTGTCAGTTAGTTATCTATTTACCCACCATGAGCACTCTTTCCAGAAATTCAGTCAATCATGCATTAAGCTGTAGGCTAAACAATGTGAACACTCTATTGCAGTTGCTTCAATGTTTATCATTACTTGCCTGTCAGCTCGATTCAACTTCTCAAATGCTTATAATGCAATCTGAACAGGATGACGATGTCAGACTTCATCAGCACAATAAACACTTCTCACCGCAATCTGAACAGGACGACGATGTCAGACTTCATCAGCACAATAAACACTTCTCACCGCAATCTGAACAGGACGACGATGTCAGACTTCATCAGCACAATAAACACTTCTCACCGCAATCTGAACAGGACGACGATGTCAGACTTCATCAGCACAATAAACACTTCTCACCGCAATCTGAACAGGGCGACGATGTCAGACTTCATCAGCACAATAAACACTTCTCACCGCAATCTGAACAGGACGACGATGTCAGACTTCATCAGCACAATAAAAACTTCTCACCATAATCTGAACAAGACGACGATGTCAGACTTCATCAGCACAATAAACACTTCTCACCGCAATCTGAACAGGACGACGATGTCAGACTTCATCAGCACAATAAACACTTCTCACCGCAATCTGAACAGGACGACGATGTCAGACTTCATCAGCACAATAAACACTTCTCACCGCAATCTGAACAGGACGACGATGTCAGACTTCATCAGCACAATAAACACTTCTCACCGCAATCTGAACAGGACGACGATGTCAGACTTCATCAGCACAATAAACACTTCTCACCGCAATCTGAACAGGACGACGATGTCAGACTTCATCAGCACAATAAACACTTCTCACCGCAATCTGAACAGGACGACGATGTCAGACTTCATCAGCACAATAAAAACTTCTCACCGCAATCTGAACAGGACGACGATGTCAGACTTCATCAGCACAATAAACACTTCTCACCGCAATCTGAACAGGGCGACGATGTCAGACTTCATCAGCACAATAAACACTTCTCACCGAAAACAAAGTATTTCCTTATGAATGTTCTATACAGAAAGTCCTTTTACCCATCAAAAAGGGGAGGCAGACTAATATCTGGTCAGGCAAAATATACTGGTCAAGACGACCCTCACCTCGGCTTCCTAGTAGCCCTCCCTGGAAACGGGCTGTTTTCATGGCAGCCTGGCTAACAAGGTAAGGGATAGACGTGATCCCCGCAGTAGTGAGTGACACGCAGATGAAGCCAAGCATAGCACAACCGCCTGGAGGACCTCAGCCCACCTTCATCAGCATGCTCGGGATGTGAGGAAAGCTACTGCAACACGCCACTTAACGTCCTTTTCAGGGCGCACAAAAGAGCAGATCTACTCATTGTGGGCATTCGCAAACAACAACAACCCCTCAAAAAACGCACAACTGCACATTGATCTTTGATTTTACACTGTTGACACAGATGCCATATTGTATCTGAGCTGAGCGTACGAAGAAGAAGTTTCTGAGCTGCACATAGCATCTGCTACCTACAGTAATCACAGTGTGTCTGAGACCTGGCTGCTGATTGTGTGTCTGTGATCTGGCTGCTGATTGTGTGTCTGAGACCTGGCTGCTGATTGTGTGTCTGTGACCTGGCTGCTGATTGTGTGTCTGTGACCTGGCTGCTGATTGTGTGTCTGTGACCTGGCTGCTGATTGTGTGTCTGTGACCTGGCTGCTGATTGTGTGTCTGAGACCTGGCTGCTGATTGTGTGTCTGTGATCTGGCTGCTGATTGTGTGTCTGAGACCTGGCTGCTGATTGTGTGTCTGTGACCTGGCTGTTGATTGTGTGTCTGTGACGTGGCTGCTGATTGTGTGTCTGTGACCTGGCTGCTGATTGTGTGTCTGTGACCTGGCTGCTGATTGTGTGTCTGTGACCTGGCTGCTGATTGTGTGTCTGTGACCTGGCTGCTGATTGTGTGTCTGTGACCTGGCTGCTGATTGTGTGTCTGTGACCTGGCTGCTGATTGTGTGTCTGTGACCTGGCTGCTGATTGTGTGTCTGTGACCTGGCTGCTGATTGTGTGTCTGTGACCTGGCTGCTGATTGTGTGTCTGTGACCTGGCTGCTGATTGTGTGTCTGTGACCTGCCTGCTGATTGTGTGTCTGTGACCTGGCTGCTGATTGTGTGTCTGAGACCTGGCTGCTGATTGTGTGTCTGAGACCTGGCTGATGATTGTGTGTCTGAGACCTGGCTGCTGATTGTGTGTCTGTGACCTGGCTGCTGATTGTGTGTCTGTGACCTGGCTGCTGATTGTGTGTCTGTGACCTGGCTGCTGATTGTGTGTCTGTGACCTGGCTGCTGATTGTGTGTCTGTGACCTGGCTGCTGATTGTGTGTCTGTGACCTGGCTGCTGATTGTGTGTCTGTGACCTGGCTGCTGATTATGTGTCTGTGACCTGGCTGCTGATTGTGTGTCTGTGACCTGGCTGCTGATTGTGTGTCTGTGACCTGCCTGCTGATTGTGTGTCTGTGACCTGGCTGCTGATTGTGTGTCTGAGACCTGGCTGCTGATTGTGTGTCTGAGACCTGGCTGATGATTGTGTGTCTGAGATCTGGCTGCTGATTGTGTGTCTGAGACCTGGCTGCTGATTGTGTGTCTGAGACCTGGCTGATGATTGTGTGTCTGAGACCTGGCTGCTGATTATGTGTCTGAGACCTAGCTGCTGATTGTGTGTCTGAGACCTGGCTGCTGATTGTGTGTCTGAGACCTGGCTGCTGATTGTGTGTCTGAGACCTGGCTGCTGATTGTGTGTCTGTGACCTGGCTGCTGATTGTGTGTCTGTGACCTGGCTGCTGATTGTGTGTCTGTGACCTGGCTGCTGATTGTGTGTCTGTGACCTGGCTGCTGATTGTGTGTCTGTGACCTGGCTGATGATTGTGTGTCTGTGACCTGGCTGCTGATTGTGTGTCTGTGACCTGGCTGCTGATTGTGTGTCTGTGACCTGGCTGCTGATTGTGTGTCTGTGACCTGGCTGATGATTGTGTGTCTGTGACCTGGCTGCTGATTGTGTGTCTGAGACCTGGCAACAAATACTATTTGCACACTTACCATATTCCTCCTCCAGTTCTGGGTTTTCTGAAGCTTTTTCAAGTTTGGACAGGAATCCCTTGATTGTCCTGAATGCCTATTGGTACAACCAGTAATAAGCATAATTAGTTATCCAAATAAAAGATGCTACAGAAAGCTGAATTCATAAAATGACATGTCAGCTAACAAGTTAGAGTAGGCCAGCATGTGTCAGATAGTTTAGATCAATTAGTCAGAAGATAACCAAGAGTGATGACAAAGAATACAAAACTCCCAACAATCAGGAGTACCAACTGGCAACACAAGTCTAGATTGATAGTACAAATGCTATATAAAAACACAACCCAGCATTTATAAACAAGCACTGCACTGTAAACACAAAGGGCTAAGAGGAAGACCATGTCAAACATGCTAGAGTCCTCTCTACACCAAACTCACATCTACTATAATGCCAATGGTGGTCAAGACTTTCTTTTTACCTTTAAGTTTCTTGAAAAGAATCTTGGTGTTGTACTAAAGAAAATGATCCGAGCATTACGGATGCCTAATCCAAATGAGACAGGAATTTTAATAGGAATACTAAACTGTCAAACTAAACTGTACTAATCAGCCAGCAACTTATAGCTGGCCACTTGCATCCGGGTCAGCTGACAAAGACCCTGTTCTGTAGCCCTGGAAACAATGGCATCAGCCAGAAACTTATAGCTGGCCACTTGCATCGGGATCAGCTGACAAAGACACTGTTCTGTAGCCCTGGAAACAGGCTGCACTCGTGTAGTCTGGCCTAGAGAATAGGGATTGCAGTAGGAAGGCAAACCCAGTACTAAACAAGACCAGCTGAAATCAGATGTATTAGGCTAAAAGGCGCAGATATCGCAACCTCGCTGTAAAATACGACAGTGTTACTAAATCTTTTTCAGGAAAAACGCGAGAGAAGAAAAATCAATTATCATCATTAACTTTAACAACATTACATCTTCTTCCTTCTCAACAAATTTGAAAGACACCTTACACTTGAAATGATTCTTCTCTGACCTGTTCTCTGACTCCTTTATCAGGGTCCCTTGTCACTGCACACAGTGATGGAAGAAGTCTATGAGCCACCTCTGTCAAGCTGTACAAGTTTTGGGTAGCCGCCATGCCCAGTATTCCAGCTTGCCTGGCTGGAGGGAAGGGGTCTTTCATTGCACGCATGAAAGCTGAGCACAGAATCTTCTGTCGAATCTGAAGTGATGATGTGAAACTCTAGTACAATTCTGCTGATGTGAGCATCTTTATGTATAGTATATATTAATAAACGAGAGACTTATTTTCAGAAGCAGCTGAACATCTAAAGAAATAGCAGAGCATTGTCAGTGGATGACTTGGAAAGTGTAGAGTTTTGTCAGTGGATGACTTGGAAAGGGCAGAGCATTGTCAGTGGATGACTTGGAAAGTGTAGAGTATTGTCAGTGGATGACTTGGAAAGGACAGAGCATTGTCAGTGGATGACTTGGAAAGGACAGAGCATTGTCAGTGGATGACTTAGATGGTGGAAAGGGCAGAGCATTGTCAGTGGATGACTTGGATGGAAAGGGTAGAATATTGTCAGTGGATGACTTGTCCAAAAGTCACATATGATCTTTATGTACTCAGAGAATAATGTAAAAATAAGTTCCAACATTGTTTACTTTTGTTGCAAACATGTACCAAAAGAAATCTCACATAAAGATCATTACAAAAGTGAAAAGATTATCATAGCAAGATAATTTGGTCAACATCAGTAAGCTGTGCTGTGAATGTCTTGTTTTCAGAAAAAAGAAAGACAATCCCATTTTATACTTTGCTTTTTTCAATTCCAGTTAAGACAATAGTATGTAGTAAATAGATTTCTAAGTTTCCAACACAACTGTGAACTACACCATTTTATAATTTAAAAATTGGAAGTCTTGGAGCTCTAGAACTGTTGGTTATGTGGACAATATGTATATGCAAATGCCTACCAACATATTATACACCAAACTTTTCTACTATGCAATAACATGAAAATGTATCATTATGATGTAAAACTACTTATCACACACATACACACCCTCTTACACCTACTTATCATTATGGTGTAAAACTACTTATCACACACATACACACCCTCTTACACCTACTTATCATGATGTAAAACTACTTATCACACACATACACACCCACTTACACTTACTTATCATAATGTAAAACTACTTATCACACACATACACACCCACTTACACCTACTTATCATGATGTAAAACTACTTATCACACACATACACACCCACTTACACTTACTTATCATGATGTAAAACTACTTATCACACACATACACACCCACTTACACTTACTTATCATGATGTAAAACTACTTATCACACACATACACCTACTTATCATTATTTCTGGACTTCTGAAACAAATAATTTCATGTGGACTCAGCAACAACTGTATCTAGTACAGTAACTGGGGTCGAAGATGCAGCACAGTGCACGAGCTGACAGCAGCCAGCGACTCATAGCTGACTGCTTGCATCAGGGTCAGCGAACCAGAGCTGACTGCTTGCATCAGGGTCAGCGAACCAGAGCTGACTGCTTGCATCAGGGTCAGCGAACCAGAGCTGACTGCTTGCATCAGGGTCAGCGAACTAGAGCTGACAGCAAACCAGAGCTGACTGCTTGCATCAGGGTCAGCAAACCAGAGCTAACAGCAAACCACAGCTGACTACTTGCATCAGGGTCAGAAAACCAGAGCTGACTGCAGCCAGCAAACCAGAGCTGACAGCAAACCAGAGCTGACAGCAAACCAGAGCTGACTACTTGCATCAGGGTCAGCAAACCAGAGCTGACTGCAGCCAGCAAACTAGAGCTGACTACTTGCATCAGGGTCAGCGAACCAGAGCTGACTGCTTGAATCAGGGTTAGCAAACCAGAGCTGACAGCAGCCAGCAACTCATAGCTGACTGCTTGCATCAGGGTCAGCGAACCAGAGCTGACTGCTTGCATCAGGGTCAGCGAACCAGAGCTGACTGCTTGCATCAGGGTTAGCAAACCAGAGCTGACAGCAGCCAGCAACTCATAGCTGACTGCTTGCATCAGGGTCAGCGAACCAGAGCTGACTGCTTGCATCAGGGTCAGCGAACCAGAGCTGACTGCTTGCATCAGGGTCAGCGAACCAGAGCTGACTGCTTGCATCAGGGTCAGCGAACCAGAGCTGACTGCTTGTATCAGGGTCAGCGAACCAGAGCTGACAGCAGCCAGCAAACCAGAGCTGACAGCAGCCAGCAAACCAGAGCTGACAGCAAACTAGAGCTGACAGCTTGCATCAGGGTCAGCAAACCAGAGCTGACCAAGACCCTATTCCACCTCCAAGCAACGGCCCTGGAAACAGGTGTAGTCTGGCTAAGAGAATGGGGATAGCAGGGGGAAGGTAGATCTGGTACTAAAATAAGCCAGCTGAAATCAGATGTGTCGGACCAAAAAGTGTATACATCACAGCTTCGCTGTAAACTATGACAAAACATCCTGTTCAGGACGAATGCCGAAGAAGAAGAAGTAAGTACAGTAACTGTGCTGTCCACTGTCACGACAGCAGTGTATCCTCACTGATGAGACAAGCCAACCAATGATTTCACATGAACTCAGCTGTAACTATGTCTAGTACAGTAACTGTGCTGTCCACTGTCACGACAGCCGTGTATCCTCACTGATGAGACAAGCCAACAAATGTATAACCTACTGAAGGATTAATGAAGCCAGCGATCTTTCCGAGGCAGACTGTCGTGTTTGTCCGAATTCCTCCCTAAGAAAGAAATAATATAAATTTTAGTAGAAAGCATGTTTTATTTGTCCGCAAGCAATCAATTTCCAATTATTATTTGAGTACTTCATTCATGACTGGTGCAATATTTAAATAACCAAACAGAATGATCACTGGAAGCCACACAGAAATGATTTTACAGAAAAATTAGAAGAATACTATAGAGTTAAAGAGACTAATGAGGAGGTTCTGGGAAGAGCCAAATAACAATGGATGGAAACATTCATATTAATTAGAGAGAAATAGACACTTTTGAGAAACAGACACTTTTCTTTTACATTTTATAAGAAATGAATGCATGCAGAATAATATGACAAGAATAAACTGTTAACAGAAGTCAAGATAACATAAACAGAGTGTATAGGCTAACAGAAGTCAAGATAACATAAACAGAGTGTATAGGCTAACAGAAGTCAAGATAACATAAACAGAGTGTATAGGCTAACAGAAGTCAAGATAACATAAACAGAGTGTATAGGCTAACAGAAGTCAAGATAACATAAACAGAGTGTATAGGCTAACAGAAGTCAAGATAACATAAACAGAGTGTATAGGCTAACAGAAGTCAAGATAACATAAACAGAGTGTATAGGCTAACAGAAGTCAAGATAACATAAACAGAGTGTATAGGCTAACAGAAGTCAAGATAACATAAACAGAGTGTATAGGCTAACAGAAGTCAAGATAACATAAACAGAGTGTATAGGCTAACAGAAGTCAAGATAACATAAACAGAGTGTATAGAACATTATTGAATAGAAGAGAGTCAACAACAGAAGACAAGTACTTGATCATGTTTTGTGATTAGTATCATGTTTTGTGATGAGTACTTTATCATGTTTTGTGATTAGTATCATGTTTTGTGATTAGTATCATGTTTTGTGATTAGTATCATTTTTTGTGATTAGTATCATGTTTTGTGAAGAGCACTTTATCATGTTTTGTGATTAGTATCATGTTTTGTGATGAGTACTTGATCATTTTTTGTGATTAGTATCATGTTTTGTGAAGAGCACTTTATCATGTTTTGTGATTAGTATCATGTTTTGTGATTAGTATCATGTTTTGTGAAGAGCACTTTATCATGTTTTGTGATTAGTATCATGTTTTGTGATTAGTATCATGTTTTGTGAAGAGCACTTTATCATGTTTTGTGATTAGTATCATGTTTTGTGATTAGTATCATGTTTTGTGAAGAGCACTTTATCATGTTTTGTGATTAGTATCATGTTTTGTGATTAGTATCATGTTTTGTGAAGAGCACTTTATCATGTTTTGTGATGAATATCATGTTTTGTGAATAGTACTTTATCATGTTTTGTGAAGAGCACTTTATCATGTTTTGTGATGAATATCATGTTTTGTGAATAGTACTTTATCATGTTTTGTGATGAGTACCATGTTTTGTGAATAGTACTTTATCATGTTTTGTGATGAGTATCATGTTTTGTGATGTGGATTGCATCAGTTGACTAGGCAGCCAGTCTGTTCAAACTAAATGTGTAAATATCAGCATCTGAGTTAGCCCTCACATTGTAACTGGTATATTTGGTTAAATAGTGCATTGTTGTTTTGCTATGCTTTATAGTGCTTGTTCAAGTTTAAGAAATACAATTTATTATTCTATAGCAATGATCGTTATTATGGAAAGCGTTGTCTCACCATACCTCTACCAAGAATCCCATGTGGACATCTTTTAGGCACTGTCTTCCCACAACAAATGCCTTTTGGCAGAGAATGCTGAGAGACTTAACTTTTTAAAAGCTAATGCATGTTCGATTCAGCAATTACTTTTGAAATGAGCTTTTAAAAGTGATTAATTTTTAGTTAGTTGCATGAAATAGTTTTAAGATATTTGTTCCATTTATTGGTGATGATGCAATACTTTAAAAAGTCACATATTTGTATTAACTTCTTTATAATTATAGGAAATGTCATGGACACAGCTTTTTATGCCAAAAGTTCACTCACAATTTATTTTTGTATCTGGCCAAATAGTTTAGTTTAAGAATCAACGTCATTTCACATGGTTTAACCATGGGGGGGAGGGGGGGGCGGCTCTGTTCTTCTCCATATTTTTTTTAGAGTCTCAGCGGAATGCAGAAACTCTGTAGTGAGGATCCTGGAATAGATTGGGTAGAATTTTAACATTATTTTGAATTTTGCCCGGGCAGCAGTCGTTAAGCCTACTCTTTTCTATTTCCAATTGCTGAGCGATTTTTAACGTGCACGACACTGCACATGGATGTCCGATTTGTACTATCCAGAAATTCGGGGAAATACCATAAAGTCCACGTGAAAAAAATCCCAGTCTCCCTCCGTGATTTGAACCCGTGACCTCCAGCACTCGAGCCTGACGTCTTACCTCGAGACCACTTTGTCCCTTCATGCCAAATAGTTCAGTCTTTATTCGTATTCAGCTGACACAATGAAAAAACTATATTTGGTGCATCCCTAGTACTTTCACATGGTAGCATCCCTAGTACTTTCACATGGTGGCATCCCTAGTACTTTCACATGGTGACATCCCTAGTACTTTCACATGGTGGCATCCCTAGTACTTTCACATGGTGACATCCCTAGTACTTTCACATGGTGGCATCCCTAGTACTTTCACATGGTGGCATCCCTAGTACTTTCACATGGTGGCATCCCTAGTACTTTCACATGGTGGCATCCCTAGTACTTTCACATGGTGGCATCCCTAGTACTTTCACATGGTGGCATCCCTAGTACTTTCACATGGTGGCATCCCTAGTAGTTTCACATGGTGGCATCCCTAGTACTTTCACATGGTGGCATCCCTAGTACTTTCACATGGTGGCATCCCTAGTACTTTCACATGGTGGCATCCCTAGTACTTTCACATGGTGGCATCCCTAGTACTTTCACATGGTGGCATCCCTAGTACTGTCACATGGTGGCAGGTTATAACACAATGTTGCAATAGACAAAATTAGGATGGCAAACCTGCCAAAGACGGATGCATTGGACCAAAAGGTGCAAATATCACAGTCAAGCTGTAAACTAGCGATACACCGCATTCTGTTCTCCAGACTACGTCCTGCTACTTGCAAAGCACCGTTTAGAACTTGGTAGCGGGAGATTGAGAACAAACACAGAAGAAGAGGAATGGCAACAAAGAAAAGACATTGGCTAGTTATAGAAGTGAAGAAGTTGTGGAGAGACATGACCTCAACTTGGAGACTGGCTATCCATCTCCTACTGCCAGTAACAAACGTATGCTGTACATGATGTTTTTCATCTCTGGAATGCTTCTTCCATTTGGTTATTTTCTTCCTTCTAAGTTTCTCTTCAAATACCTGCGTTTATTCCAAGATTGAATCTGTGACTCAAATGGATTCCATGTCCGTGGGATGACGTCACCTCTTACCATTTATTTAGGGACCAATATATTAACTTGACCACGATGGCCTCTGGTTCTGTAGATCTTGCTCCCTCTTGCCTGTCAGAATCATATTCCTGGTATATCAGCGGATGGTTATATTCTTCAATCAACCGTCTTGGCACATAATCTACAGATGTCACAAGGTATTGTTTTACTGCAGACAGGTAAGCAAATTGAGGTGAGGCCATCAACTTAGGCCAGCGTCCCTTCTCTAAATGAAGGCCACGGGGAGCTATGGTTACCAGTTCTTATAGATGATGTTATTACCATTACAGATCCTCTAACTTCTCTTATCTTATCTCATATGCTACATTCTGTTAGACGGTTCGTTTCTCCACAGCACCCTTGGGATAAAGATATTTGAGATTCTCAGCAAAATCTGTTGTATTAATGTTCATGTGATATATCTATATTTTTAATGAGGTTTCTACTGGTTGTAAGCCATTTAAAGTTCACTGTATTGTTATTTTATTAGTTGTCACATGTCACACACACATTAGTTGTCACATGTCACACATACATTAGTTGTCACATGTCACACATAAATTAGTTGTCACATGTCACCAATATATTAGTTGTCACATGTCACACATAAATTAGTTGTCACATGTCACACATAAATTAGTTGTCACATGCCACACATACATTTATTGTCACATGTCACACATACATTAGTTGTCATGTGTCACACATACATTCGTTGTCACATGTCACACATACATTAATTGTCACATGTCACACATACATTTGCATAACAACATGATATCTATAATCTCAATACATAAACTTGAGCTCTCTCTATCCACATCTGCTTGAATACAGATTGACACTTTTTTTCTGTGTCATTTTGGTGATATCCATTATTGTTACTTCCTGTAGAATCTTCATATACCCTTTGGCTACTATGAGACTGTGATGATCTTCATATACCCTTTGGCTACTACGAGACTGTGATGATCTTCATATACCCTTTGGCTACTATGAGACTGTGATGATCTTCATATACCCTTTGGCTACTATGAGACTGTGATGATCTTCATATACCCTTTGGCTACTACGAGACTGTGATGATCTTCATATACCCTTTGGCTACTATGAGACTATGAGGATCTTCATATACCCTTTGGCTACTATGAGTTTGGAGGATTTTCACATACCCTTTGGCTACTATGAGGCTGTGAGGATCTTCATATACCCTTTGGCTCCAGAACACTGTGAGGATCTTCTTGTAGCCTTTGGCACCAGAATTTATTTGGTCTACCAAGTTTTCTCCTACCCATTGGGTTCCAGTCAATGTCATGTCTAGCTATATTGGTAGTTGCTTTTCTGATGTTAGGTCCTACCATCTTCACTTTTTCTCTTTAATCTTCATCTGTGATTGCTGGTTAGTTCTCTCTTTAATCTTCATCTGTGATTGCTGGTTAGTTCTCTCTTTAATCTTCACCTGTGATTGCTGGTTAGTTCTCTCTTTAATCTTCATCTGTGATTGCTGGTTAGTTCTCTTTAGCTATGATGAGTTAGTCACTACCCTTGTCCAACTCGTATGAATGAAGTAATTTGTTGGCTCTGATCCAGTCTTGAGAGACATTCAGCTTACACATATGCTGAGGTCAACTTTTCAGTAAAAAGACAAGAAGATTGAGAGACTTTACCTGGTCATCTTTGGCCTGAAGTCTTGCAAACTGCTTCATTAGTTCTTCATTTAAGTTCTTGTAACTCAGTTTTGGTGCTAAGTGAAGCATTGCCTAGAATGATTGTGAACATCAAGATTAATGAAAGATCAAGTATGAAACTGTAATTATGGGATACCAAAAGAAAGAAAACATTCGGATGAATGAAACACTGTAATTAATGAACACCAAAAGAAACAAAACATTCAGATGAATGAAATACCTCAAACAAAGAACGGCCAGAGTCCAAGTACAAGGGCAGATGAGCAAAAAGGTGACACTCGAGCAGGGAGTACCCCAAGGAGGAGTATTGTCACCCACACTCTTCCTGGTATATATAAACGATATTACAGAGAATATACCAAGAAGAGTCCATAGCTCAATGTTTGCAGACGATCTGGCTATGTGGACCTCTGAAAAGAATCTCACCATAGCAAGAAATCGGATGCAGACGGCCCTAACATCGCTGGAAGAGTGGGCGAACTCATGGCTGGTCAAAATAAACGAGGAAAAAACCACATGCACAATATTCTCGCTTTCATTAAAACCCCAAAGTACCAAATTAAGTCTAAATGGCAAAATCCTGCAGCCAAACGACAACCCAACCTATCTGGGAGTCACATTTGATCGGCGCATGACATGGAAAAGTCAGATTGAGAGAAACCGAATGAAAGCCAGAGAAAGAATGGCAATCATGAGGAAACTTGCTGGCACAAGCTGGGGAGGAGACGAAGGCATACTAAAGAAACTGTACACTGGAAGAGTGAGACCAGTTCTCGAGTATGGCATTGCGGCATGGACAACAGCAGCGAAGGCGAACTTCGATAAAGTTAACAAACTTCAAAACCAAGCCATGAGAATTATAACAGGTGGCATGAAGTCAACGCCAATTGTAGAACTTGAAAAGATTACAAAACTGCAATCCATGACCGATAGAAGAGACTGCAGAGCCCAGCTGCAGTCAGAGAAACTCCGAAGACTGACTGACCATCCAATGCACCAGAGACTAAACAATTTGGGAAATGGGAAACTAAAGCGGAGAAACTTTGCAGAAACAGCCAAAGCAAAGATGCACGAAGATCCCATAAACGCACTAACAACACCAAAACCCATCACTACTGTACGAAAACCTACCTGGAGGCAGGATATATTTCCAGAGGTGGTAGAAAATATACCAGGTATTGCAAACAAAAACTGCCAGACTGAAAAAGAAAGGAGAGATACTACCCTAAGCTTCATAACGAAAAGCTACCCAAGCATGGACTGGACCCATGCATACACCGACGGTTCTGTAACAAACACTACACAGAACGGAGGGGCAGGAGCATTCCTGAACCTACCAAATGGCAGACAAATAACACTGTCACTCGCTACTGGTAAGTATACAAGCAATTTCAGAGCGGAGGCAGAGGCACTGAGGGCGGCAGTGGAAGAAATGGTGACACACAGTGAAAATGAGAGCCACATAGTCCTGCTGACAGATGCTCTCGCCGTAGTCACAGCGCTAAAAAGCCAGAAAAACACTGAGCTTAATGACTTAAGAGCAGCACTCTGCAAACTGTGCCAGCAGTCCGCACCAAAAAGGGTAGTGGTACAGTGGGTTCCGTCACACTGCAACATCCAAGGCAACGAGGAGGCAGACAGACTGGCAAAAGAAGGTGCAAGACTACCACAAACAGATACCAGTATGACGTACGAAGAGTCAAAACGGCTTATCAAAGCCAGATACATGACCAAATGGGAAACCGAACATACTGGTTACACCAAAAACGATGCCTATTACCAGTTGAACCGAAGAGAGCAGGTCGTTGTCTTCAGACTTCACACTGGCCACAACAGACTGAGGTACCACCTATTCAACAAATTGAAGATAGGGTGTACCGACGAATGCCCGTGCGGTACTGGTAAAATGACCGCTGAACATCTGCTGCAGAACTGCCCGACATACGAGGATCAGAGAGAGCAGATGTGGCCATTACCAGTGGAACTGCAAGACAAGCTCTATGGCAGTGGCGAGAGCCTCAGGATGACCGCCGCTTTTTTCGAAAAAATAATGGTTACTGTCTGACTGCGTACGAAGAAGAAGAAGAAGATGAATGAAATGTCAAGATTACTGGACATATGCTTAATAAAGAAAATGTCAACCAGTTTATATTCTTAGCATGTAATATTGAGTTTTTGGTTTTCTTTCTCTTTGCGGCATCACCGTTTCACATCTCTGGATTGAAAGTTTTCACCTAACTTAAGGTGGATCTTCAGGATACATCTCCACGTTGATAGGTCTGCAGCTTCATTATCCAGGATGTCCGACCCATAGAACCTTCATGCCTCAGTTATATTCATCTTTGAACCTCAGCTGTGGTCAAGGGACTGCTCTTTTATCATCCACCAACTGTCCATGCAGAATACTTTTAGAGGTGCGACCATTTTCCATGCGACCAACATTACAAGTTATCGTAGTTTTGACTGTCTAAGGAAATCATACATGCTCGGGAGACCAGTGCGAGAGTGCACCTCTGCATTTACCACTCTATCTCTCCATGTAAACCAAAGTTGAACCGCAAGCGCTGTAGATGGAAGGTGTTGTGCTCTTACTATTGTTTAGCATAGGTTGTCCAAGTTTCGCTACCATATAAGAGCATGCTGACGGCTTATGCACTGTCAGCCATAACCTTGGTTTTAATTGTCAGTTTCTGGTTTTCCCAAACATGCGTTGTGAGATGAGCAAATGTAGCAGCAGCTCCGTCAATGTGGCTGTAAATTCTTGGGTCTATAGAGAGCTTGTCGTTGACGAGGGAACCCAGATATGTGAATCGCTACACAGATGACAATTCCCAATTTTCGATGTTAAGATTTGGCGTGGCATCTACTTCCTGTCCCAGCACATCAATTGTGTTGAGACATTGTGAGATCAAAATCTTTGCACACCTGAGAGACATGATCTAACAAGCTCTGAATTTTCTGCGGTCTATTGGTGACAATTGCAGCAAAACGCAAGTCTCTGATGGTGGTCTCCCTGCTCTTCATGTTGACCTCGAGTCTTGCAAGATTGAACAGACGACCATCCGACCTAATGTGAAGACAGATTCCTTCATTTGCGTTACCAAATGCATGCTTCAGTAGCAGAGCAAAGATGTGTTGGACCGAAAGGTGTAAATATCACAGTCAAGCTGTAAACTACGACACAACGCATTCTATTCTCTGGACTACATTCTGCTACTTAGGCACATATCAGGGTGTGGTAGCGAGAGATTGAGAACGAACGAAGCCAAGCCAAACCATACATTTGTCTGATGTTCCCTGTTTATGCTGCAGTCTGGATGTTTTCACTGAGCTGTAGCCAGTACAAATTTGCACACTGACGTACTGTTTGGTGAACATGGATTCTTGCGAGCGCGAGCCTCTATATTCAGTTGACTGACAGTTGCTTAGATGAAATATTTCTGGAACTTGATGATATCTTAAAAATGAAAACATTCTGAGATATCTCTTACCATTTCAAAAACAATTTTTAATTATCTTTTTTTAAAGTGGCAAAAGATGTCTCAGAATTTCTGTAATTTGTAGCTATCATCTTGAACTTTCTAAATTCAAGTATTAGAAATATTTAATCTAAGCAACCATCAGTAAACTGAAAATATCAGTGAATCTAAATAAATGCTGATCCAAAGTGTGCATACATGTCTTGATGAATACAATTACCTTAATTGTGCTCTCTCTAACCACTGGATTTGTATCCATAAAACCCGTATTCACATTAGGGAAGATCTTGTCATTGACGACATCACTCTGCAAATGTTCTACAAAAAACTCGACCTGCAGACACACAATAATATGGGCTAACACACACACAATGAAAATGAGCATCACAATCTCCTTATCCAGGTCACGATGCAGAGCTTAACATCTCAAACAATTATCATTTCCCATACACATGTCAACTTTAAATCAGTCAAATCATTGTTACATCAGTTAAATTATTGTTACATCAGTCAAATCATTGTTACATCAGTCAAATTGTTGTTACATCAGTCAAATCGTTGTTACATCAGTTAAATTGTTGTTACATCAGTCAAATTTTTGTTACATCAGTCAAATTGTTGTTACATCAGTCAAATCATTGTTACATCAGTTAAATTGTTGTTACATCAGTCAAATCATTGTTACATCAGTTAAATTGTTGTTACATCAGTCAAATTGTTGTTACATCAGTTAAATTGTTGTTAAAACAGATTGATAAAATGATTATAATTTAACCCATTGAACGGGACGATGAGGCTAACGTCTGGTCAGGCAAAACACACTGATCAGAGAATGTTAGCCAGGGTCAGGAGAAATATACTGGGCAAGACCTGACCTAATCGGTGGTCGTCCTGGAAACGGATTGTTGTCGAGGTAAGGTGAGGTTCAACATGATCTCCGTAGTAGTGAGCGACACACAGATGAAGTCAAGCATAGCACAACTGCCTGGAGGACCCTGGTCCACCTTCATCAGCATGCTCGAGATGTGAGGAAAGCTACTGAAACCTGTCACATAACGCCCTTTTCAGGGTGCACATAAGAGTAACTTACTCTTAAAATAATGGTCCACCCATCACACCAACAAACGGGTGGCTCAGGAAATGGTGTATTTACACACACCCCCGATATATCAGTGTCACAGATTCAAAGGGTTAAGCTAATGCAATTAAAAGCATGATATGTACCGGGTATTTCATTTTGCACTTCATTACTTTATAAACACCATAACTATTGTTTTAAAGACTATTTTTGATAAGCATAACTCATAACGCATATTTGAAAAACTTTGCAGAAATCTAAAAAAGTAAAGATTTGCAGAAAATAAGAATACTATCCCACATAGACTTTCTAGAAAACTTAAATCATAATTGACACGACAAAAGCTCTTTCATCGGTTTTTACAAACAGTTACTACCTTTTCAGTCCAACAACCTCTCTAAATGTATTAGCAACATCAAATCAAGAATTATGAAAAGCTAAATGCCCACAATATTGATTATCCAAAAATAAGCATTGCTGACCTGTTGAAGTAATTTCACCCTGGTTGCTCTGTCGGGAGAGGAAAACAGCTTCACAACACATGGGACTATTTTTCGTTGATACTCATCAGTATCCAAGAGCTTTCCAATCTAAAATATGTAAGGTAAAATGACACAAAGCAATAACAGAACAATATGCGAAGCATATTTCAAGACAAATGGCATGCTGCAAATAGCACACAGATGAATGGTAACCTGGCATATTAGAAACAGAGCCTCCAAGTCAGTATTACCAGATAACAATCATCAGAGCCTCCAAGTCAGTGTTACCAGATAACAATCATCAGAGCCTCCAAGTCAATGTTACCAGATAACAATCATCAGAGCCTCCAAGTCAATGTTACCAGATAACAATCATCAGATCCTCCAAGTCAGTGTTACCAGATAACAATCATCTAGCCTTCAAGTCAGTGTTACCAGAAAACAATCATCTAGCCTTCAAGTCAGTGTTACCAGATAACAATCATCTAGCCTTCAAGTCAGTGTTACCAGATAACAATCATCTAGCCTTCAAGTCAGTGTTACCAGATAACAATCATTTAGCCTTTTCAAATAAGCTTGATATTTACAAACACATTAATGGTGGACATTTAATAACTTCATGTGCTGTTAAGCATTGCAGGGAGAAACTGCTTATACTCTTGTCCATGCTTTAATGAGTATAAGCTTTGGTCATATTCAAATAGCACTTTGTTTAATCATTAATAAACATAGTAAAGATCAAAATCTGTTCATAAACATAAACAAAACAAAGATAATGACCACCGACAAAACACAATGTCAGCATAAATTTACAGTGGGTGGTGAGGAAATAGATCAGGTTACACATTTTGAATGTCTGGGCTCCAGAATTGACAAAAATGGTAACGGCTCGAAAGAAATCAGAAGAAGACTAGCTATGGCAATGCAGAGACTGAACAGCCTGAAGAAATTATGGCAGGGCACCAACAAAACGATAAAAGTAAAAGTCTTGAGAGCCTGTGTTTTTCCTGAGGAAACTTATGGCTGTGAAGCATGGACGATTACCAAAACTTCTAGACAAAGAATCAAATCCTTCGAGTCAAAATGTTACAGAAAGATCCTCAGAATACCCTGGACAGAGAAAAGAACAAATGTAGATATTCGGCAAGAGCTGAGCATAGAGGAGAACTGGTTTATCAATTCCATTTTGGCTAGAAAATGCAAATACTTTGGTCACATCAAGAGACACAACGGTCTTGAGAGAACGGTGATGGAAGGTATGGTGCCAGGCAAAAGAGGAAGAGGTAGACCAAGAAGACGATGGCACCAAGATATCCAGGAATGCCTGAGTATGACAGTGGCGGAAGCTGGTGTTTTGGCAAGGGAACGAGTTTCTTTCAGACAGACTGTGATGGGAGCGACGTTCTACAAAGGACATGCTACATGATGACTTTGTTTAATATGTCCCATTACAGATTTGCCTTGGTTATTCTGTTCATTCAAATGTAAACTCATGAATTGAGCCAACACAATATTGTCAGACCCTCACCTAGCTGTTCACAAGCTGTCCGTGTATTTCTTCTAAAATATGCCATACAGACTGTTCTTGTCTACTCTACCAAAAGCATTTCCCATGCAACGATCACATCCTACAATGTGGACTTATCAGTTGAGGTAGACAACTACTCTCTATAGCAGCTCAGCTGTAATGGAAATAAAAACAAAAGACACAAAAAAGGAAAACGCATGATAGCACAATGTCTCACCTTGAACATTGGGGCCAGAATTGATGACCCAGCATTCCCATATTCAAATGCGTTAAGTAACTGTGGAAGAATTTTGTTGCGGCAGAATTGTGAGGGGAAGGTGTCCAGTGATGGCGTCAGACTAGCAAAAAATTTGTTTTTTTCTGCCTGGTCCTTAATCTAGCAGGGAAAAGTAAAAGACAGTTAATTAATGAGTGAATGAAGAATGAACAATTACGTACTTGAACATTCACTAATCCTCATTGGCTCTTTTCGTCTTGTCAGACGATGGTAATTGTGCTTTGAAAAAAAGGTATGTAACTACAGCCCATGACGATAACGAATGTGACTCATACGACAAATCCAAGCAGAGAAGCTTCTTCCCCAATGTGTGCAAGAAAAGTCAGGACCATTTGCTACATTGCATGGTGTGTCTTCTCAAACGCTGAGTCCTTAACCTATCCGTAATCAGTATCTCCTTTGTCTGTATTCCATGCTTACTCACGCCCCTCTGTGTAACACGATCCATGGCGTCCTGTTCTCATGATACCAAATCGATGCCCGCATCATTCATATCCCACTTGCATACATCCTCGTACCGAAGTAGTGGCCGGCCCCGAGACCTTTTCCCTAACTGTAATTCCCCATAGAGAAGATCTTTTGGTATTCTGCCATTATCCATCCTAACCATCAGAGCCTTCGAAGACTAAGCATGGAAAATATTGCGACAGTGCCTGTTCTTTCCAACACCTCTGCATTGGTGATCTTGTCTTGCCACCAAATCCCCAGGATTCTGCGCAGGTACTTCAATTGATGGCTTTTTAGCCGCCTCTCCTGGTGCATGTAGGTAGACCATGTCTCACTGCCATAAAGAAGGTGCTGAGAACACAGGTCTGGTAAACAAGTGTTTTTATTTTAACAATGAGCTTCTTGTTCTCCCAGACCCGTTTTGCTAATCTGCACATTGTTGTTGCTGCCTTTTCTATCCTGCTATTGATCTCTTGGTCCAGGGATACTCTATTGTTGACTGAGAATCTCAGGTAAGTGAAGTGATCTTCTATCTTGAGATCCTGATTATCGATGGACATTACTGGTGCCTTCGTTTTGCTGATTGTTAAAACCTGAACTCGTGACAGCCATCCAAAAATGTAGACAGCAAGCTTTGCAGTTCCTCCTCTGAATGAGTCGCAACTGCGGCATCATCCGCAAAGAGCAGTTCTCTGATCAGCATTAATCATGTCTAACTAATAAATGATATGTTTGTTGTTGCTGGAAAACTAACAATCTGATGATGCATTCTGTCAACTTGCATTCTAATAGCAATCCGGATCAACAAAGAAATAACTAGAGCACTTGTTGCCAGGATCTACCAGCTCGACTAAAACTTGTGTGGATCTGGTGGTAATTCATTACTTCAGTTTTCACATTTTATTTAGACTGAAGATGTAGCACAGTGAAAGAGCTGACATGACTGGCTGCTACCATCAGGGTCAGTGAACCGTGGCTGGCTGCTAGCATCAGGGTCAGTGAACCAGAGCTGACATAACTGGCTGCTAGCATCAGGGTCAGTGAACCAGAGCTGACATAACTGGCTGCTACCATCAGGGTCAGTGAACCAGAGCTGACATAACTGGCTGCTAGCATCAGGGTCAGTGAACCAGAGCAGACATAACTGGCTGCTAGCATCAGGGTCAGTGAACCAGAGCTGACTAAGACCGTATTCCGTCTCCAAGCGGCGGCCATTGAAACAGGTTGCAATAGTGCAATCTGGCGAAGTGTCTAAAGATCGTAGTGGGAAGGCAAACCCGGTACTAAAAAAAAAGCCAGCTGATTCCAGATGTGTTGGGCCAAAAGACACAGATATAGAAGTCTTGCTGTAAACTACAACATGTCCTTTTCAGGATAAATGCTAAGGAAGAAGAAGATTTATAAAACACTTTAGAAAATCATTTTTCTACACTTTAGGAAATATAATTTTCTAATCTTTTTACATAATGGCAGATTTATAAAACTAACCTGAATCTCCTCAAGAAACATCATGGAATCAACAAAAGTATTTCTCATGAAGCCTCCTTTCTGGTGGCAGTTTTCTATAAACTTGGCTGGATTTGGGCGGGAGCGAGGATTGGCGCCAACTAACTCACAGTAGTTAGCCACAACATTCTGGGGTATCTGCAAACATTAGGTGCAACATTAGTCCAGCATGGATATGTTTTTCTGGCAATAAAATGAAAGAACAGACATTGTTCAGTGAACTATTCTACATATATGTTGGTTCGTTTCTTGAAGATTTTGCCTTTCTTTGAGTCAAACCTCGACCACATTCAATCACAGGTAGCATTTTTGGTGGCTACATATGGGCATGTTTGCCTTTTATCAATGAGCAGCCTTGACCTTATTCCTAGGTGAGACTGACAGCTTGGTCTGTTATCACAACCTTGACCTTATTCCTAGGTCGGATTGACAGTTTGATCTGATATCACAGCCTTGACATTATTCAGAGGGAAAACTGACAGTTTGGTCTGATATCACAGCCTTGACCTTATTCCTAGGTAGGACCTACAGTATGGTCTGACATTGCCCATTTGTGGCAATCAAACAGCTATGAACGAGCCTGTATTTGTTCATAACAACATCTTTATTCCAGTTTAGAAGACTCTGCAGAGTCTGTATACAACCAGTTTCATTACCATTACCTTGCTCTAAAAGTTGTACGCATCCAATCTATTCTTAAATGAATTAATTGGCTAGTTTTTCCGAGTCGTTCCTCATAACTGTAATTCTGGAATCCCACTATCAGATTTGTCGCTCTTTTTTGTATCCTTTCCAGCATGTTTATATCCCCTCTATGATAAGGACTCCACACCTGTACACGGTACTCCAATCTAGGTCTAACTAATGCTTTATACAGTTTGACTATCACTTCCTTGCTCCTATGTTTAATATTTCTTTTTATCATACCTAACATTGCATTTGCCTTTTTCGCTGCTACCTGAACTTGCTCACTCACCTTACCTGTATGATCTATTTTAACACCTAGGTCCCTTTACTTTTCTATCTTTCTAATATTGTTCTAACCCATTCTGTAATTATGTTCCATATTGGATCTACCAATGTGGATGACTGTACATTTATCTACATTAAACTCCATTTGCCAGCTTACAGACCATTCTCAAATTTTATCTATATCGGACCTCAATATATCCACTTCTCCTTTAGTTTTGTGTCATCAGCAAATTTTGCAATCATGGATCACATATCAATGTCCAAATCATTTATATATATCAAGAACAAAATTGGTTCCAAAACCGAGCCCTGTGGCACTTCACTTTTCACCCCACTCATGTTATATAGAACTGTTGGGTATAAATATTGAGTCCTGGTAGGTACATGATTGAACTCCCTTAGTACTTGTGATGTGGTGACACTAAATCAGTTACAAGTATGGCAATGACCTATTGTTTAGTTAACCCATTCAATTCCAGACCGGCCAGAACGGCCGCTATCGACTCGCTCCCAGACCGGCCGCCGACGGCCGCCGCCGTGGATATACTGATTTAAATTATTTTATCTTACGTTTTACCTGCAAATAGACACGCCAAATTTAGCCTTCCTGTGACTACCGGTAATGGCGGCTCCCATTGCAGTTTACAGATCGTTTCTATCACGTACGGTGTTCGAGCCATGATTTTTTTTAAATGACCTTAAATTTTCTTCAAAACTTGGTGCGGACTGAAGATACTTATGAGTCAGACGATAGTGGTTGCGAATTTATTGATGGAGTTGAAGAGAATGAGAACGAAATGGACGTTGATGAGGAATAAGTTCAGGACTTAGAAGATGAAAGTAGCGACACTGGCCTCGGTAGTGATGACGAATTATCGGTAGAAGACGGTGACAAAGTGACCCGCCCCACAGGCAGGCCCTAGTGGTGATAGAGAATGGCCAAAGCAACGGAGTAATATCATTGTTGAAGGATTTAGTGAGGGAACAGGTCCTGCAGATGACATAGATCCAGATTACTCTGCTTTTGATTACCTTTCACTTTCATCATTTCTACTTCAGACCTTTTTTGAGTACTTGGCAGAGCAAACCAATGCATATGCCTGCATCAGAATTTTAGGGGAAAAAGATCCTTGAGGAATTACAATTTGGTGTGCTGCAGATCCTCATACTAGATACCTCTATAACTTTGAGGTGTATACTGGAAAGTCAGACATTGGACAAGAAGATAAAAGATGTACTAGTTGCAATGAACCAAGGGAGATTGCTTTTCGCTTGAACATTTATTAGCAAAATTGACAAGAGTGAAACAGACATTTTATATTGACACTTTTTTTTTCTTCACTTGTTTAATTTTTGCATCCAACATACATGATACTCACAAAAAACATGTGCACAGAAGAGTACCTCTTCCACTTATCTGTAAACTGGAGTTTGAATCACACAAATAAATTTAAAATTGTATTTGTTATTAATTTTATTGTGCAAGCACGTCTAATTTTTGCGGAGTTATTCCCCTTGCCCTGGGAATTCAGTTGAGTTTTTCTGATCAGCTGGGATTGAATGGGTTAAATGGGGACTAGGACTGACCTCAGCCATGTGTTATGTCCCTTTGTGCTCTCACTAACTTGAAACATATGGCCATATTGTAGGCTAGTCTATTTATAAAGTATCAGAGCCAATTTCACTGGACCGCAGTCAGACAATTACATGGCCAGCCTTTTTCAGCACAAGAAGAATGACATGTGTGCTGATGGTTCTTGTGGCATGCTGGTTGTACACACTCCTGATCTGTTCTTTCAGGTGCTCCTCCCAACTCAACCTGTTTGATGCCAAATTCCTGCAGTCTGAGGATTGTTGATACATTGAGTTAAGTGTTATCTCCATCTAACAGATGATCACTCAGTGACTGAAGTATGTCACCACCCTAATTCATATTGAACGTATATCCCATTTTATATATGTGTTTCACAATCGTCAGTTTGGTTGAAATGGAAACACGACTAGTTGCCCAATAGTTAACTACTTGTTCCTGGCAGCATAAAGCAAGGTGTATGAATCTTCATAGATGTCCATCCTACTCGACCACAAACCCGAACCCATGCTGTTAATGTATCACTGATTGCAGTGTCCTCCTCCTCTTACAGACAGTTATAGATTGAGTTCAGCATGTTACCCCTCTTATGGTGAAGTCAGCATATCTGTGCTCTCACTGGTGTCAACCACAACCAGAACAGTTGATCCGAACAAGTTCTTCAAGGTTTCAGGCCTCTATCCACTCATGTCGTGGCCACCTCTTCCGGACCTTACGAAGTGACTGAGAATGATAATCCCGCTAATATATGCTGTCTAAGATAGCCTCCTCGTACCTACAGTAATTGTGTCAACCTCCATTCTCATATTGACGGCTGCTGTGATGTAGGTCAATGTATTATGTCTTGACATTTAAAGTTCAAGCTTCTTACACACATACACACACAAACCTTGCCAGGAGATTTCAGAGATGCAGTGCGAGGCAGAGTTCCATTGAATACCTCCCATATCAGACAACCAAGACCCCACATATCTGCTGACCTGATCAATATCATTGTACAACTGTTACAAATCAACGACAAATATTTAAAAACAAATGATGATAGTGTGTGATCAAATGTACACAACTGTTGGACACGGCTTGTGAGAACCAGAATTAATAAATAAAAATAACAGCGAAAGTCAAATTATAAATGCAGGATTACAGAAGTTTTGGTCATCGATAAAGATCAAATGTGAGGCAGAAGTCAGAAATGTGTGATATGACAATGTCAGAGAAAGATCAAATGTGAGGCAGAAGTCAGAAATGTGTGATATGACAATGTCAGAGAAAGATCAAATGTGAGGCAGAAGTCAGAAATGTGTGATATGACAATGTCAGAGAAAGATCAAATGTGAGGCAGAAGTCAGAAATGTGTGATATGACAATGTCAGAGAATGATCAAATGTGAGGCAGAAGTCAGAAATGTGTGATATGACAATGTCAGAGAATGATCAAATGTGAGGCAGAAGTCAGAAATGTGTGATATGACAATGTCAGAGAAAGATCAAATGTGAGGCAGAAGTCAGAAATGTGTGATATGACAATGTCAGAGAATGACCAAATGTGAGGCAGAAGTCAGAAATGTGTGATATGACAATGTCAGAGAATGACCAAATGTGAGGCAGAAGTCAGAAATGTGTGATATGACAATGTCAGAGAATGACCAAATGTGAGGCAGAAGTCAGAAATGTGTGATATGGCAATGTCAGAGAATGATCAAAACAAAACTACAATGTTTTCATGAGCATAACAATTTTCCTTTCAATAATCAGAAAAGAGAAGACACAAGATTAAGGTGCAATGAAGATGATGAACAGACAATTTGTTTCTTCTTCAAAATATTATTTAATTAAATAGAAAAGACATTAAACTTTAAATGAAATAAATTTCTTACCATTTTTCAGATTTGACTTTTTTACCATCTGTCTTCTCAGGTGAATCATATCTGGCCAACAAAGGCAGGACTTTGACTGGTATGTCGCTGTCAGATCCCTGGGCTGGGTACATGTACTCCACACCGCCAAGCTTCCACTCGCCAGCTGGATCAACAAACACCGATGCCATACACACATTGTTGTGAATTAGATTGCAGTCATTCACTAGGAAGGACAGACCTTTCTGAAATCAACATATTTTATAACAATTATTCAATTCTAACTTGTTTTTTAATGACGATTGCGCTCTAATGAGCAACTCAGAACTGAACATGCAGGTTGGAATGGACCGGTTCTCTGCCCCATGCGACAATTTTGGCCTGACCATAAATGCCAAAAAAACAGAGGTCATGTACCAGCCAGCACCAGACATGCCGTACACAAAACCAGAGACTACAGTCAGCAGGCAGACGTTAAATGTCGTAGACAAATTCACATATCTGGGCAGCACGCTGTCGAGATCTGTCAGCCTAGACGATGAGGTGGCAAGCAGAATAGCAAAGGCCAGCACAGCCTTTGGTAGAATGCGCTCGATGGTCTGGGCATCAGCGTCAAGACCAAACTAAAAGTCTACCGTGCAACCATCATTCCAACCCTACTATACGCTTGCGAAAGCTGGACTGTATACTCTGAACATGAAAGGAGGTTAAACCACTTCCACACAGGTTGCCTGAGGCGAATATTCCACATCTGATGGCAAGATCGTATCACTGACATCGAGGTTCTCTCGAGGGCTAACATGCCCAGCATCCATGCACTGCTAGAAAAAGCACGACTAGGATGGGCAGGACACCTCGTCCGTATGTCAGACGAGCAGCTCCCAAAGAAGCTTCTCTACGGTGAGCTGAGAGAGGGATGGCGCGAGAGAGGGCGCCCAAAGAAACGATTTAAAGACGGTCTGAAGGACTCCCTGAAATGTTGCCAGATAGACATCGACACCTGGGAATGTCTTGCGCAAAACAGATCTGACTGGAGAAGCGCAGTCAAATCGGGTGTAGCTACCGGCGAAGACGACCGTGTTGTGAAAGCCCAGAGCAGACGCGAGACCCGGAAATCACGAACAGCGGGAACGCCATCACCTTCTACAAACCTCGTGTGCCCGATATGTAGCAGATGTTTTCATGCCCGCATTGACCTGTTCAGCCACATGCGCACCCACACCCAACAGGGAAATCTGTGACAAGGATGATGTCGACGGTCCTCATCGACAACGATGGACAGCTATTATAAGTTAGAATGAGGTTCTGTTCTGCTCTTCAAAGAATCTTCTTCAAAGCACTCTGTGCATACCTATAGGTGCTCAGTCCCTCTCACCAAACGACAATTAGTGTGGACACTAATGGTTCCTGTACTTCATTGATTGTACACACTCATGCTGTGTCTTCTCATGCACCCCCCTTCACTCAGATCTCATTTTATTTCAAAGCTCTGCAGTCTGTGAATTGCTTATTCATCTATTGCAGTGTTGTTATTCAACAGGCAAACATTGATAGACTTCAAAATATCACTGCTATCCACATACAATGTGTCAGAAATGGGAGCTTGTGAAGTCAGCTCTTTCATCAGCATAACCCCAGCAAGACCAGGACAGTAGATCCACACCAGCCCCTCTAGAGCTGTCATAGCCAGCCCTCTAGAGCTCCCATAGATACACACCAGTCCCTCTAGAGCTGCCATAGCTAGCCCCCACCCCGCATAGATACACACCAGCCCCTCTAGAGCTCCCATAGATACACACCAGCCCCTCTAGAGCTGTCATAGCCAGCCCTCCCATAGATACACACCAGCCCCTCTAGAGCTCCCATAGATACACACCAGGCCCTCTAGAGCTCCCATAGATCCACACTAGCCCCTCTAGTGCTCCGACAGATACACACCAGCCCCTCTAGAGCTCCCATAGATCCACACTAGCCCCTCTAGTGCTCCCACAGATACACACCAGCCCCTCTAGAGCTGCCATAGCTAGCCCCCCCCCCCCCCATAGAGATACACACCAGCCCTCTAGAGCTCCCATAGATACACACCAGCACTCTAGAGCTCCCATAGCTAGCCCTCCCGTAGATACACACCAGCCCCTCTAGGGCTCACATAGATCCACACCAGCCCCTCTAGAGCTCCCATAGATACACACCAGCCCTCTAGAGCTCCCATAGATACACACCAGCCCCTCTAGAGCTCCCATAGCTAGCCCTCCCACCGATACACACCAGCCCCTCTAGAGCTCACATAGATACACACCAGCCCTCTAGAGCTCCCATAGATACACACCAGCCCTCTAGAGCTGCCATAGCTAGCCCTCCCATAGATACACACCAGCCCTCTAGAGCTTCCATAGCTAGCCCTCCCACCGATACACACCAGCCCCTCTAGAGCTGCCATAGCTAGCCCTCCCATCAATACACACCAGCCCTCTAGAGCTGCCATAGCTAGCCCTCCCATAGATACACACCAGCCCCTCTAGAGCTCCCATAGCTAGCCCTCCCACCGATACACACCAGCCCTCTAGAGCTGGCATAGATAGCCCTCCCATAGATACACACCAGCCCCTCTAGAGCTCCCATAGATACACACCAGCCCCTCTAGAGCTCCCATAGCTAGCCCTCCCACCGATACACAGCAGCCCTCTAGAGCTGCCATAGCTAGCCCTCCCATAGATACACACTAGCCCTCTAGAGCTGCCATAGCTAGCCCTCCCATAGATACACACCAGCCCTCTAGAGCTCTCATAGCTAGCCCTCCCATAGATACACACCAGCCCTCTAGAGCTCCCATAGCTAGCCCTCCCACCGATACACACCAGCCCCTCTAGAGCTCCCATCGATCCACACCAGCCCCTCTAGTGCACCCACAGATACACACCAGCCCCTCTAGAGCTGCCATAGCTAGCCCTCCCACAGATACACACCAGCCCCTCTAGAGCTCCCATAGCTAGCCCACCTGTAGATTCACACCAGCCCCTCTAGAGCTCCCATAGCTAGCCCCCCTGTAGATACACACCAGCCCCTCTAGAGCTACCACAGCCAGTCCCAGAAAGTGCTGCATTGAAAAGTGGAATGAACTGATGCAGGTCTCCAGGATCGGCTGCAAGAGGAACCTGCACCTAGACATCAATTGCGATAACCTTTTCCGTTCCAACGGCACAAGATTACGACGAACGCTTGACCAGAAGATTACGACGAACGCTTGACCAGAAGATTACGATGCACGCTTGTTGACCAGATGATTACGTTGCTCGCAACCAGTTCTAGGGTCATCGCTTTATCGTATATAAACTGCCAAGATAATGCTGCTCTTTTGATTGTAGAGAGTTCCAACTTCCGTCATGTACGGTTAGACCAAAACAATGGCGATTTTTTAAATTTGTTTTAGATTTTGGAAAGGATTTATTGTTTTTCACTTGGATTTGATTCACCCATCATTGAGAATGCAAGAGTTAAGTTTATGCAACAGATTTTTCTGAGCTAGATCTATTTAGTTTGTTTATGTAGATACAATAATTACATTTATAGTCAAAGTGACAGATATAGCCATTACAGTAAACATCGATAGTAGTATTAGTACCTTTTCCTGCGTAAAAAACCAAGGGACGCCACCAGTTAGTCTATATCTTTGTGCTATTTTTCACCACTATCACCTTCATCTTCTTGTATCTCAGAAACTAACACACACGCAATATGAAAATGTAGCAAAACCTAGATTACTTTAAAATATTAAATTAATTACATTTTTGTTTCAGCAATAGTGAACTACAACTGGACTCCAATTTAATATAGACAAATTTAAGAAAATGAAGTTTGAAAATAAAATCAACGAATCACCTACCACAACTTGATGCAGCCCCCATGAGATGGCTATTTCATTGTGACCTTCTCTGTCATTTTCTTGGAGGTAAGTTTCTAAAGGCACTACCGGCTCAGTTGCAAAGTAAATCACTTTGTCAGTCTGGTCAAGAAACATTTTCAGAGAATGAACATCAAGTTTATGATGACACTAAATGATCTAAATGTTTGATCAGATCAAGTTTATGATGACACTTAATTATCTAAATGTTTGCTCAGATCAAGTTTATGATGACACTTAATTATCTAAATGTTTGTTTAGATCAAGTTTATGATGACACTTAATTATCTAATTGTTTGTTTAGATTAAGTTTATGATGACACTTAATGATCTAAATGTTTGCTCAGATCAAGTTTATGATGACACTTAATTATTTAAATGTTTGCTCACTACACGAATACGTATGACAACTGTTGACACATACACACTAATACTATCACAACTATTTAAAGAGACACAACTGCAATGTAAAGACACATAAGCATGATTCTGTTCTGTTCCTAAGAATCGACTTCACTGCACTCCAGACATACCCATAGGTGCTCAGTCTCTCTCAGTAAATAGCGAAGGGTGTGGATACTGATGGTACTTGCTGCTCGGTGATTGTACACACTTCTGCTCTGTCCTCTCTTGTACTCCAGTTCGTTCAAACCTCGTTCGATATCAAAGATCTGCAGCCTGTGAATTTCTGATTTATCTATTTTGGTGCCATCATCTAACAAACAATCATTGATAGACTCAAATGTCACCCCTTCCCATATCTAGTGTACCTGTAATTGGTGGCTGCAACGCCAGGATGTCAACTCTTCTATTGCCTTGAACCACGGAATGACCAGGACAGTAGATCCCCACCTGCCTCCACAGTTGACAGTACAGTATATTGCCACCTGCCTCCACAGGTTCAACGCCTCTACAGTTGACAGGACAGTATATTGCCACCTGCCTCCACAGGTTCGATACTCTACAGGTTCGATGCCTTTACAGTTGATAGGACATTAGATCCACACCTACCTCTGTAGGTTCAATGCCTCTACAGTTGAAGTCATATGGATATAATCAAATATAAACATTCCAAAAAGTGAACTAAAGTCATGTTTCTTTTTTTTTCTTGAGATCTCAGAGAACATGTGTTATTTATTCTTTTATTTCCAGCATCTCATAGTTGTAGAGTTTTGTTTTTAGAGTTGTCCTTCAAACAAATGTTCCAAAGGACGGCGTGGGCTAGTGGTTAAGTGACATGGCTCACAATCCGAAGGTGCTGGGTTCGCTCCCCATCACAGCACTGGTCATTACCCCAGGGAAGCAAACCCTTAGAAAAAGCAGGAGGAAGCAGACCCTTAAATAAAATGCATGCCAAAGTCGGATGCACTGGGCAGAATGGTGCAAAATACAAACATAGTGCAATGCACACTGCATTGGGGAATAGAGAAATAAGGTGAAAGCAAAAAATTAAAAATGTTCCTTAGATTTTTAGTTCTAGAATCGGCAATCCACATTCACTTCTCCGTATTTGTAGAAAAACAAATCTTGTCAGTTTTAAGGAATGAATACTAGCACAGATGAATCTCTTACCTCGATGCCATCAAGGAAAGTCAAAATATTTGGATGCCGCAAAGTCTTAATCCGTTTTAATGAGTTTTTAGCAGTCTGCAGCTGTGTCTCGCTAGAGCCTTTAACATCAAAGGCAAATATTGAGACTGGATCTCCTGAGGTCTGTAGAAGAAAATCAGATGAGTCAAAAATATCAAAGCACAGCAAAACTGGCTGTCAGGGTGTTGTTGTACCTGAAACTATAAGTGGAAACATATTTTCCCATAAAGTGATAAATAAAATGTACGCAAAGATCAAGAAAACAGAACAAGACAATTAAGTAATACACAGTTCAGATTCAGAAAAGGAAGAGGTTCTACAGACACCCTATTTACACTAAGGTAGATTTGTAAACAAACTATTGAATACAACCAGGAACAGAGCATCATTGTGGACCAGGAGACAGCTTTTGACAGAGTCGATTGAAACAACTTATGGGTTCTTAGTTGACCTGTACTTCTAAAAGGGCAGATGCCCCTCTGCAGGTCCAAGCTCTGGAATGAGCAGCTGGATGTAGCCGGGAGGAGGAGTTCCTGCTTAGCAGGCTAGGCTTGAGCAGCTTATTACTCTGCTGCGTTCGGACAGGTGCCAGGGAGGGTGGTTAACCAATGTGCAAGCTCATCTTAATAGACTCAAACACCAGAGCAAAGTAGACCCACAGCCTGTTAGACACCATCTACCCTGCTCTTAACAAACCACCTAATCACGGTCGATGTTATGCCATGTCCCACAGTTAGTCACCTCTTTCAATATGCTCTCTGTGGGGCAGTTGTACTATTCTTATTCTTGTCATACACAAAGACTCGGGTAATCTTGGAAAACTCTGGAAAGATGGTTCGGACATCTGACAAGAATGCAACCAAAGTTACCAGTTGCGTGGATCTATAATACTAAACATCAGGGTTGCAGAGCAAGAAGGAGATCAAGAAAAAGATGGATGGGCGATATCAGTGAGACATTGAAGAAACAAGGAATGACAAAATCAGCGACAAATCTGGCACAGGATAGAAAACTACACTACATAAGTAGAATATAATGATGATTTAGATTTGTCAACTATCTATCTTAAAAATAAAAACCAATTACAAAGCTCAAATGAGTAGCCATTTTTATATAGACTACCTTTACATTTACCTTTTTAACCATACTTATAGTATACTTATACTAAACATATATTTTGTCCACAGACTATTTCACTATGTAATATCAATATGTTCCTGGCTACAATCACAGGGCACCAGTATCAGAGTATGACCTCTTCTAAGATTAAATCTTAGATTAAGAATGATACTGTTTATCAATAGTTTTGTTAGTCAGTTGTCAAGCCAAAATTGCTGTTTGAAATTAGAGACCAATTAGCAAAACCATTGGCTATATTATGTTCTCAATCACTTGCACAAGGGATTGTTCCACGGGATTGGAAAGATGCGGGAGTGATCCCCTTATTCAAAAAGGGCAAAAAGGCAGATCCAGCAAACTATAGACCTGTGAGCTTAATGAGCATAGTCTGTAAATTGTTAGAGTCAATAATCAAAGAAAACATTGTAACGCATTTAGATAAATTTAATCTAATTAGAAATAGTCAGCATGGGTTTACCAGAGGGAGATCATGCTTAACAAATCTATTAGAATTCATGGAGGAGGTTACCAAAATGTTAGATAAAGGGGAGCCAGTGGATGTTATTTATCTGGATTTTGCAAAGGCCTTTGATAGAGTACCTCATCAAAGATTATTTCGAAAATTAAAATCACATGGAATAGGTGGGGAAGTTGCCAAATGGATTGAAAATTGGTTAACGGGAAGAAGGCAAAGGGTGGGTATAAATAAGGAGTACTCTGAGTGGTGTGAAGTGAAAAGTGGAGTGCCACAGGGCTCGGTTTTGGGACCAATTTTATTCTTGATATTTATAAATGATTTGGACATAGGTATGGGATCCATTATTGCAAAATTTGCTGATGACACAAAACTATGCAGTTGTGTCTCATTTCAAGCAGAATTGGATATATTGAGGTCGGATTTAGATAAAATTCGAGAATGGTCTGTAATCTGGCAAATGGAGTTTAATGTAGATAAATGTACAGTCATCCACATGGGTAGATCCAATATGGAACATAATTACAGAATGAGAGAGAACAATATTAGAAAGATAGATAAAGAAAGGGACTTAGGGGTTATAATAGATCATACATGTAAGGTGAGTGAGCAAGTTCAGGTAGCAGTAAAAAAGGCAAATGCAATGTTAGGGATGATAAAAAGAAATATTAAACAAAGGAGCAAGGAAGTGATAGTCAAACTGTATAAAGCATTAGTTAGACCTAGATTAGAGTACTGTGTACAGGTGTGGAGTCCTTATCAGAGAGGGGATATAGACATGCTGGAGAGAATACAAAAAAGAGCGACAAAGCTGATAGTGGGATTCCAGAATTACAGTTATGAAGAAAGATTAAAAAGAACTGGCCTTCAGTGTCTAGAAGAGAGAAGAATTCGCGGTGACTTAATACAGGTGTATAAGATGATCAGAGGAATGGATAAAGTGGACTATAACAAGTTTTTTAAAGTACAACCACCAACAAGGACAAGAGGGCACAGCTACAAGTTGACTAAGGAGAGGTCCAGATTAGATATTAGGAAGTATTTCTTTAGCCAGAGAGTAGTGAATGCTTGGAATGCATTGCCAAGTGAGGTGGTGGAGGCTGAGACGGTCAATGCATTTAAGAACAGATTGGATGCGTACAGCTTCTAGAGGAAGGTGTTGTAAATGGAACTGGTTGTATACAGACTCTGCAGAGTCTTCTAAACCAGTATAAAGACGTTAAGTTAAGTTATGTCTCTGACCAGTGACTGTCTGTCTTTGGTGTATCCTACTGATAATCATTAACGAAAGTAACGATATCACTGTTACACTGAAGGCTGTCCTGTGAGTGTGAAAGATGGCTTAGATGGCCAAAGATGGGTCAATCACTCAATGACAATGGGTGTCACTGACAAAGACTCTTTGAAAGAGTAGTTTATCAATTTCATAGTGAAAGGACTACCTTTTTCTTCCCACGGTGTAATGTCCATATTGATTTGTCTGCGAGGCTAGGAACAACTTCCCCAATTTCATAATTAAAATCCTTTGCGGGATCACGACTAAAGAAAGACCACATTGTCTTTCACTGCCATAAACAGAATTAAACTAGGAATACCGACTAGTCCAGCACCAGGTACATAGAAGGCCCTAGTGTTGACGTTGCTTTATAATTGAAAGACAGAGTGATTTCCCTTGGACAAGAGAGACAACTGCGTCAAGGGGGGAAAACTTATATTTTAAGATCAGTTATCAGAATGTGCCGTGTCGACTACGCACAAAGCGATCATCAATCAATCAATCAAAACCTGTCGCTCCTATCGACAGCATCTCACCAGTGTACACGGTTCTTTGCTGCTTTTCTGCCTCTCTTCATGTGTCATTATTTAATTTTAGCTCATTCTCACATTCTCTTCTCCGCGTATTTTTGGGTCTACCTGTTTCTCTTTTCCCCTAAGGTATCCACACAAGAGCCTGTCTGGCTAGGTTAGACTGTGCCTTCCGAGTGTATGTCCTTATATAAAACCCCATTTTCTTCGCGTAATTTGTTGTTCCAATGGCTGTTGTTGGCTCCTTTCCCACAAGTCTTCATCCCTCACTTTGACCTGCCAGTTTATGCCCATTATCCTTCATAGGTATCTGTTAACGAACGACTGGAGTCTTTGTTGTATGACCTTGGTCGTTCTCCATTGTCTCAACTCCATACAGCAACATCGACTTGACATTTGCATTGAATATTCTAATTTTGGTGTGAAATTTGATATCTCTGGATCTCCATATATTGTTTAGTGTCAGGAATGCCCCTCGTGCCTTTCCAACTCTGATCCTAACATCTGTACCGCCTGATGTGTCTATTATGCTGCCTAAAAAGGTAAAGGTATCCACTTCCTCCAACTGCTCTCCCTCCAGGATGATTGATTTTTTGCTGTTAGTGTTGAGTTTAAGGAGCTTGGTTTTCTTCATGTTGATATGCAGTCCCAGTTTGGCTGATTGTTCTTTTATCCTTTCAAGTTTCTCTTGACTGTGACTGTGACTGTGACTGTGTGACAAAAGTGCAAGATCATTTGCGTAGCCCAGGTCCACCGACTGTGACAAGTGTCCACCGATTGTGACAACAGTGTCCACCGAGTACCAGTTTTTTTGCCTTCAATTGATGTCTTCATTATTCAATCTATAGCCAACAAGAACAGGAAAGGTGAGAGCAGGCATCCCTGTCTCACCCCTGTTTGCACCCCAAAGCTGTCAGTCAGTACTCCTTAGTGTACCACTCTACTAACTGTGTCTTTGTACATATTCTGGATGAGGGTTGTGTACTTCTCTGGTATCTCATAGTGTCTCAAAATGTCATGGAACTCACCGGATGGAAGTCAAAAGAATACATCTTTGAGAGAACATTATTGGTGTCCTACATGCTTCATTTCTATCTCCTCCACCAGGGCCTGCACATTTAGGAGAGTTAGAGAAGATTATCAAATGTTTCTGTAATACCCAACTCTGGTGTATCGGAGAAAGTCACATTCATACTAGATTCACTTCATCTATTGGAGCCAACGCCCACCATCTCATACTTCATGAGAAAGTTTCATTTCATATCACTTCACATTAATTTTCACTTAATTTCACCTCACTTCACAAAAAAAGTATTGCTTGAAATTTGTTTTCATTATTATGTAAATTATATTGCCTGACTTACAGCTAGGGAAGGAAAAGGCAGAGATGAAGTGAACTGGCAACCCCACCTCACAAGCTGAGGCTTAGTATACTGAAGTCTGTAACACTTCATTCCTGGCCAGCTGTTAAGTCTGCTGAAGAACTTCCTTTACCTTTACTCTGCGCATGTGGAAAATGTTACCTTCAATATGTGCAATCAAGAATTTTTTTAAAATTGATTCAACTATTAACTTTTTTGAAGTTTAACTGCAATTATCTTCACACATTGTCATTCTCTGTGTCTTTCCTCAGTAGTTTTGCCTGTTTTAAGAGTGTCTAGGTCCCGTGATGTGAGCGCCAAGTTTTGCGCCGGTGTCAGTTTAATTATAGTAATGTATTTACTGTTCCTGTCGTGCACACGGAAAGATGATGTGTTACATCAGCAAGGTGGGGATTGATACTATAATCCCAGTAGGGGTGAGCCTTATAAGAAGCCTTGCATTGCATTACAGTGAGAAGTATTTTTGTCTACCGTCTTCTGTGTGACGAGGGGAGTAGAAATAGCTCTTACACATTCACTACCCAGAAAATAGTAGTTTTGACAGCAATCAAGAGTGTGCCATGTTCCCATCTTGCTGTCACATACCGACTGGCGTAAATGATCATATTTCTGCCCAGCTTCCTGTCCCTAATACATTTGATCAATTTCGCTGCTGTTATTTTTAGCTGCCAATTATTCTCTCATTTTCCCCTGCTCTCTTTCTGTCTTTATTTCAACAGTTTTGCTATGTATCACAATGTTCTAGAAACTCCTCCCTGTGACCTTTCTGTCTTTATTTCAACAGTTTTGCTATGTATCACAATGTTCTAGAAACTCCTCCCTGTGACCTTTCTGTCTTTATTTTAACAGTTTTGCTATGTATCACAATGTTCTAGAAACTCCTCCCTGTGACCTTTCTGTCTTTATTTCAACAGTTTTGCTATGTATCACAATGTTCTAGAAACTCCTCCCTGTGACCTTTCTGTCTTTATTTTAACAGTTTTGCTATGTATCACAATGTTCTAGAAACTCCTCCCTGTGACCTTTCTGTCTTTATTTTAACAGTTTTGCTATGTATCACAATGTTCTAGAAACTCCTCCCTGTGACCTTTCTGTCTTTATTTCAACAGTTTTGCTATGTATCACAATGTTCTAGAAACTCCTCCCTGGGACCTTTCTGTCTTTATTTTAACAGTTTTGCTATGTATCACAATGTTCTAGAAACTCCTCCCTGGGACCTTTCTGTCTTTATTTTAACAGTTTTGCTATGTATCACAATGTTCTAGAAACTCCTCCCTGTGACCTTTCTGTCTTTATTTTAACAGTTTTGCTATGTATCACAATGTTCTAGAAACTCCTCCCTGTGACCTTTCTGTCTTTATTTTAACAGTTTTGCTATGTATCACAATGTTCTAGAAACTCCTCCCTGTGACCTTTCTGTCTTTATTTCAACAGTTTTGCTATGTATCACAATGTTCTAGAAACTCCTCCCTGGGACCTTTCTGTCTTTATTTTAACAGTTTTGCTATGTATCACAATGTTCTAGAAACTCCTCCCTGTGACCTTTCTGTCTTTATTTCAACAGTTTTGCTATGTATCACAATGTTCTAGAAACTCCTCCCTGTGACCTTTCTGTCTTTATTTCAACAGTTTTGCTATGTATCACAATGTTCTAGAAACTCCTCCCTGTGACCTTTCTGTCTTTATTTTAACAGTTTTGCTATGTATCACAATGTTCTAGAAACTCCTCCCTGTGACCTTTCTGTCTTTATTTTAACAGTTTTGCTATGTATCACAATGTTCTAGAAACTCCTCCCTGTGACCTTTCTGTCTTTATTTCAACAGTTTTGCTATGTATCACAATGTTCTAGAAACTCCTCCCTGTGACCTTTCTGTCTTTATTTCAACAGTTTTGCTATGTATCACAATGTTCTAGAAACTCCTCCCTGTGACCTTTCTGTCTTTATTTCAACAGTTTTGCTATGTATCACAATGTTCTAGAAACTCCTCCCTGTGACCTTTCTGTCTTTATTTTAACAGTTTTGCTATGTATCACAATGTTCTAGAAACTCCTCCCTGTGACCTTTCTGTCTTTATTTTAACAGTTTTGCTATGTATCACAATGTTCTAGAAACTCCTCCCTGTGACCTTTCTGTCTTTATTTTAACAGTTTTGCTATGTATCACAATGTTCTAGAAACTCCTCCCTGTGACCTTTCTGTCTTTATTTTAACAGTTTTGCTATGTATCACAATGTTCTAGAAACTCCTCCCTGGGACCTTTCTGTCTTTATTTTAACAGTTTTGCTATGTATCACAATGTTCTAGAAACTCCTCCCTGTGACCTTTCTGTCTTTATTTCAACAGTTTTGCTATGTATCACAATGTTCTAGAAACTCCTCCCTGTGACCTTTCTGTCTTTATTTCAACAGTTTTGCTATGTATCACAATGTTCTAGAAACTCCTCCCTGGGACCTTTCTGTCTTTATTTTAACAGTTTTGCTATGTATCACAATGTTCTAGAAACTCCTCCCTGTGACCTTTCTGTCTTTATTTTAACAGTTTTGCTATGTATCACAATGTTCTAGAAACTCCTCCCTGTGACCTTTCTGTCTTTATTTTAACAGTTTTGCTATGTATCACAATGTTCTAGAAACTCCTCCCTGTGACCTTTCTGTCTTTATTTTAACAGTTTTGCTATGTATCACAATGTTCTAGAAACTCCTCCCTGTGACCTTTCTGTCTTTATTTTAACAGTTTTGCTATGTATCACAATGTTCTAGAAACTCCTCCCTGTGACCTTTCTGTCTTTATTTCAACAGTTTTGCTATGTATCACAATGTTCTAGAAACTCCTCCCTGGGACCTTTCTGTCTTTATTTCAACAGTTTTGCTATGTATCACAATGTTCTAGAAACTCCTCCCTGTGACCTTTCTGTCTTTATTTCAACAGTTTTGCTATGTATCACAATGTTCTAGAAACTCCTCCCTGGGACCTTTCTGTCTTTATTTCAACAGTTTTGCTATGTATCACAATGTTCTAGAAACTCCTCCCTGGGACCTTTCTGTCTTTATTTCAACAGTTTTGCTATGTATCACAATGTTCTAGAAACTCCTCCCTGGGACCTTTCTGTCTTTATTTTAACAGTTTTGCTATGTATCACAATGTTCTAGAAACTCCTCCCTGGGACCTTTCTGTCTTTATTTCAACAGTTTTGCTATGTATCACAATGTTCTAGAAACTCCTCCCTGGGACCTTTCTGTCTTTATTTCAACAGTTTTGCTATGTATCACAATGTTCTAGAAACTCCTCCCTGGGACCTTTCTGTCTTTATTTCAACAGTTTTGCTATGTATCACAATGTTCTAGAAACTCCTCCCTGGGACCTTTCTGTCTTTATTTCAACAGTTTTGCTATGTATCACAATGTTCTAGAAACTCCTCCCTGGGACCTTTCTGTCTTTATTTCAACAGTTTTGCTATGTATCACAATGTTCTAGAAACTCCTCCCTGGGACCTTTCTGTCTTTATTTCAACAGTTTTGCTATGTATCACAATGTTCTAGAAACTCCTCCCTGGGACCTTTCTGTCTTTATTTCAACAGTTTTGCTATGTATCACAATGTTCTAGAAACTCCTCCCTGGGACCTTTCTGTCTTTATTTCAACAGTTTTGCTATGTATCACAATGTTCTAGAAACTCCTCCCTGGGACCTTTCTGTCTTTATTTCAACAGTTTTGCTATGTATCACAATGTTCTAGAAACTCCTCCCTGGGACCTTTCTGTCTTTATTTCAACAGTTTTGCTATGTATCACAATGTTCTAGAAACTCCTCCCTGGGACCTTTCTGTCTTTATTTCAACAGTTTTGCTATGTATCACAATGTTCTAGAAACTCCTCCCTGGGACCTTTCTGATCTACTACTCACAATGTGCTAAAAATAACAATATTAAATATTGTGTTTGACTTATGTGTGTAACAGGATTCTTCTTTGTGCTTTGTCTTTGTGCTTTGTCTTTGTTCAGCCAATTCTGATTAGTCTTCATTTAGTTTGTCTATGGATTTGTTACGGTGAATTTCCAAGCTTGCATGGCACACCAGTTTATACAAACAGGAAATGAGGTGAACATATGTCACCCTAATTGCAAATAGCAGTTTCGTTTAGATGAAACTCGTCAGCCTGGAAAGTGAGTTCATCTAGGAGAAGCAAAACCACTTTCTAACTTGCAGGAAAACCACTTTTTGCCTTGCAGATGAGATACTAATGTATCATAGACCACCCGGAGAAAACAGAAGACAGCACGGATAGATTAGATTTACAAGCTTGCAAGGCAGATTATCTAGGAGAAGTAAGACTGACTCCAAATAGCTTGCTGCCTTGTAGGTAGACTGGAAACAGCCAAGACAAAGATTAGAGCATCATCTACTATTTGATTATATTAGGGCATCCTATCTGATATTTGTTATTAGAGTGCTCCCTCTTGCTGTTATAACAATAACAGTTGCCCATCACAGGGCAAAGATGGCAAATAATTAGAGCACCATCTCCTATCTGATGTTATTAGAGTGTCGTTTCCCATCTAGTGTTATTAGAGTGTCATCTCCTATCTGGTATTATTAGAGTGTCATCTCCTATCTGGTAGAGTGTCATCTCCTATCTGGTATTATTAGAGTGTCATCTCCTATCTGGTATTATTAGAGTGTCATCTCCCATCTGGTATTATTAGAGTGTCATCTCCCATCTGGTGTTTTTGAAGTAAAAAGTCAAGATGCTGTCACACCATGCTGCACATAGGAAATGTGGTGTCAGGCCCATATTATTTTGTAACCTACGGCACTTAGTGGATGATGTGGTCAGCATCACGCCGGCCACCTTTACTTCCCAGCTGGGTCGACCTGGGAGCTGTTGCGGTCTGGAAAACCATTTCCGCTTCAACTGGGTAATGAACCCAGGACCACTCAGATGTCAAGCCAGCGCACTAGCCAATGTGCTACACGGTTATTAAAGTACACATAATTAATTATTTGCATCTACTTTCACAGTGCCTCATTTGTTTTGATGATGCATTCTAAAGAATTATGTTTTAGTGATGACAAATAATTATATTTCTTTGCTTTTTTTTGTTGCTTTTTTTTGTTTTACTTTCTTTCACTATCACATTAACCATTTTCCAGTGCAGTTTCCTGCAAGGAAACTCTAGCAATGTCAGCATACATGTCACTTTACTTGAAAGTTCAAGGTTGAATGAAAGCTATCTAATGTTGTGTTTCCTTCAAGATAAGTTATTATTTTTCTTTTTCTGGGATTATACTTGTACAAAACTGCAGCCTCAAAGATAGGCTTTCATAGATGGCTGCTTGTGCGTAGATGGCTGCTTGTGCGTAGATGGCTGCTTGTGCGTAGATGGCTGCTTGTGCATAGATGGGTGATTGAACTTGAATAGATCTGGAAGAAAAACGAATACTAATTCCACAGCAAGCCGGCTTTAGACAGCACAGATCCACTGAGGACCAGGTCATCCTCATAGCCCAGGAGATAGAAGATGCCTACCAGGCACAGAAGCACACAGTAGCTGTTTGGGTGGATCTGGAAAAGGCATTTGACAAAGTCAGGAAGGATGGACTTGGAGTCAAGCTGAGAAGAAGTGATGTCTGTGGGAAGATGTACAAGTGGATCAACCACTACCTCAAACAAAGAACGGCCAGAGTCCAAGTACAAGGGCAGATGAGCAAAAAGGTGACACTCGAGCAGGGAGTACCCCAAGGGGGAGTACTGTCACCCACACTCTTTCTGGTATATATAAACGATATTACAGAGAATATACCAAGAAGAGTCCATAGCTCAATGTTTGCAGACGATCTGGCTATGTGGACCTCTGAAAAGAATCTCACCATAGCAAGAAATCGGATGCAAACGGCCCTAACATCGCTGGAAGAGTGGGCGAACTCATGGCTGGTCAAAATAAACGAGGAGAAAACCACGTGCACAATATTCTCGCTCTCATTAAAACCCCAAAGTACCAAATTAAGCCTAAATGGCAAAATCCTGCAGCCAAACGACAACCCAACCTATCTGGGAGTCACATTTGATCGGCGCATGACATGGAAAAGTCAGATTGAGAGAAACCGAATGAAAGCCAGAGAAAGAATGGCGATCATGAGGAAACTTGCTGGCACAAGCTGGGGAGCAGACGAAGGCATACTAAAGAAACTGTACACTGGAAGAGTAAGACCAGTTCTCGAGTATGGCATTGCGGCATGGACAACAGCAGCGAAGGCGAACTTCGATAAAGTTAACAAACTTCAAAACCAAGCCATGAGAATTATAACAGGTGGCATGAAGTCAACGCCAATTGTAGAACTTGAAAAGATTACAAAACTGCAATCCATGACCGATAGAAGAGACTGCAGAGCCCAGCTGCAGTCAGAGAAACTCCGAAGACTGACGGACCATCCAATGTACCAGAGACTAAACAATCTGGGAAATGGGAAACTGAAGCGGAGAAACTTTGCAGAAATAGCCAAAGCAAAGATGCACGAAGATCCCATAAACGCACTAACAACACCAAAACCCATCACTACTGTACGAAAACCTACTTGGAGGCAGGATATATTTCCAGAGGTGGTAGAAAATATACCAGGTATTGCAAACAAAAACTGCCAGAGTGAGAAAGAAAGGAGAGACACTACCCTAAGCTCCATAACGAAAAGCTACCCAAGCATGGACTGGACCCATGCATACACCGACGGTTCTGTAACAAACACTACACAGAACGGAGGGGCAGGAGCATTCCTGAACCTACCAAATGGCAGAAAAATAACACTGTCATTCGCTACTGGTAAGTACACAAGCAATTTCAGAGCGGAGGCAGAGGCACTGAGGGCGGCAGTGGAAGAAATGGTAACACACAGTGAAAATGAGAGCCATATAGTCTTGCTGACAGATGCTCTCGAAGTAGTCACAGCGCTAAAAAGCCAGAAGAACACTGAGCTTAATGACTTAAGAGCAGCACTCTGCAAACTGTGCCAGCAGTCCGCACCAAAAAGGGTGGTGGTACAGTGGGTTCCGTCACACTGCAACATCCAAGGCAACGAGGAGGCAGACAGACTGGCAAAAGAAGGTGCAAGGCTACCACAAACAGATACCAGTATGACGTACGAAGAGTCAAAACGGCTTATCAAAGCCAGATACATGTCCAAATGGGAAACCGAACATACTGGTTACACCAAAAACGATGCCTATTACCAGTTGAACCGAAGAGAGCAGGTCGTTGTCTTCAGACTTCGCACTGGCCACAACAGACTGAGGTACCACCTATTCAACAAACTGAAGATAGGGTGTACCGACGAATGCCCGTGCGGTACTGGTAAAATGACCACTGAACATCTGCTGCAGAACTGCCCGACATACGAGGATCAGAGAGAGCAGATGTGGCCATTGCCAGTGGAACTGCAAGACAAGCTGTATGGTAGTGGCGAGAGTCTCAGGATGACCGCCGCTTTTTTCGAAAAAATAATGGTTACTGTCTGACTGTGTACGCAGAAGAAGAAGAAGAAGAACTTGAATAGAGGAGTAGTAATGATTCACAACAATCACAAATGTAGAAGGGCATCACAGACAACAGTAGAACAAGAAAAATATGCTGGTCTTGGGCATTAAGGAAACCAGATGATAACACTACAAGACAGTCTCTGTTCTGGAATCCCCAGGGTAGGAAAAGTAGAGAAAGAGACTAAAACATACATAGACAAGTATAACAAATATAGAAAATACATGAAAAGAGCTGGAGTGGATGGGTCTTGACAGAATGACTTGTCATGTAGTTGTTGAAGAGCTCTACTCCATGGAAGCTGACAAGATCTTCTTCTCCTTCCTTGCTCACAGTCAGACATCCAACAAAGTCATGTCTATGTCTGGGGCTGTCTTTATGAGACATGTTGTTTTGTTCAGTCAGACATCCAACAAAGTCATGTCTGTGTTTGGGGCTGTCTTTATGAGGCATGTTATTTTGTTCAGTCAGACATCCAACAAAGTCATGTCTATGTCTGGGGCTGTCTTTATGAGACATGTTGTTTTGTTCAGTCAGACATCCAACAAAGTCATGTCTATGGCTGTCTTTATGTCTCCAGCCTACCTGCAAGGCAGTAGTTGTGGTCAGAGTTATCTCTCCTCGGACCGTCACGCCGTTCCTACCCAATAAGGTTTTGATGATGCTGAAACATGTACTGCCGCTTCACAGTGCAGGAAACTCATTAAAGAAAAATAATCTAATTAATGTGACTTTACTTCCTGTTTAAGAAAGCCAGGCTGAAGGGTGAGGTGACCTTCAGAGGATAGAGCTGGCTAGAATTGAACAATATTCTGTTAGTCAGCTGTGCTCATATAAGTGAGTGCAAATGTTACTACCTGCTATAGCGTCTTCATATTTTAATATTGGTGACTTCATTATTTTCTCACTTTGGCAACTTCGGGAAAAGTCACGTGAGCAGAACCAGCCCTTTTATGTCTCCTTCATTGACCTGACAAAGGCATTTCATTTGGTTATTAGGGATGGACTCTTCGAAATCTTTTCTGAAGTTGACTGTCCAAGCAAACTACTATGACTAATAATATTGATTTACGAAGGCATGAAAGAAAAAGTTCAATTTGATGGTAGCATATTAAAACCAATTGGTATTGAAAGAAATGTGCCTTCATACTAGATTAGATGATCGGTTCTTTAACTTTGCAAGGCTCTAGGCAAACACGAAGACCGGGAGATAACCACCAGGGACTTGCTGTTCGCTGATGATGCTGCAATTGTCACCCACAGTCAGCAGGAACTTCAGAAATTGATAGATCACTTCTCCCAGGCTTACAAAGATTTTGGTCTCACAATAAATCTCAACAAAATAAATATGCTGGAACAGAAAGTAGATGCCACACCAACTCTTAGCATCTATAATTTTGAACTAGCAGCTGTGCACAAATTCACAAACCTGGGAACCATAATCAATGACAAGCTCTCTCTAGACCCAGAAATAGACAGTCGCATTGGCAAAGCTGCTGCTACATTTGCTCACCTCATAATGCGTGTTTTGGAAAACCAGAAACTGACAATTAAAACCAAGGCCATGGTGTACAATGCATGAGTTGTTAGCACGCTCCTATATGGTAGGGAGACTTGGGCAACATATGTCAAACAAGAATACATGCTCAACACGGATAAATTAGACTATAACAAGTTTTTCTAAATACAACCACCTACAAGAACAAGTGGGCATAGCTACAAATTAACTAAAGAAAGGTCCAGATTAGATATTAGGAAATATATTTTTAGTCAGAGAGTGGTGAATGCTTGGAATGCATTGCCACAGGAGGTACTGGAGGAAGAAACAATTAATGCATTTAAGAATAGATTGGATGCACATAGCTTTGAGAGCAAGAAAATGAAACTGGTTGTTTACAGACTGCATAGTCTTCTAAACCAGAATAAAAATGTTGAGTTAAGTTAATACCTTTCATCTATACTGGCTGCAATCCATTCTTGGAATTACATGGAAAGAGAGAGTGACAAATGCAGAGGTGCACTCTCACACGGCTTTTCCATGCATGTACACTCTCAACAGAGACAACAAAGACTACGATGACTTGGTCATGTTCGTCGCATGGAAGATGGTCGCATTTCCAAAGATATTCTCTATGAACAGTTGGCGGATGGCAAGAGAATAGTTGGCCGACCACAGCTTACTTACATTCCACTTCCAAGCACCACGTCATATAACATTCATCCAGTGTTCAGCGACTTGAATTGCTCTGTCATTCACTTTCAGCATGTAGCTCTCGTCACATGTATCTGGAATGTTGGGACAAATCATCAGATGACCTGGAACTTGTACCCCAGCGCAGTCACGTGTATCGCCGTCTGAGAGACCTCCATCTCTTCATGATCTCCCTACATGATACGCCAATTCAAAGTCTATTTATGGTCTTCTAAAGTGAGTAGCGTAAGTTATGTCCAGGGGCAGGTTCCTCCTGAAGCTCGATCCCTGGGTCCTGCATAATTCCATAATTCAGTGCGATGACTTTCAGGGATTGACAGTATGGGCTTTGTTGATTTAAGGAAACTATGCCTGGATTTGAGTGTGGTGATCTGCTCCTGGTATCCAAACATTGGGTGTCTAGGGTAGTTTCACTGCTACTTTTTGTTCAGTTTCAGCTGTCATGCTTTTTCTGACGACAGGTGGAGCTATACCAATTATAGGGTCTATTTCAGCAGTGGGGGTGGGTTTTAGGCATCCTGACACTATCCTACCTGCCTCGTTTATTGCAATATCAATGAGTTTTGCATAGGCAGAGTTTCTCCAGACTGGTGCTGCGTATTCTGCTGTTGAGAGGCACATGGCGAGTGCTGATGTCTGGAGAACAAATCGCTGTGTTCCCCATGTTGTACTAGTCAATTTTGCAATAATATTTCTTGCGCGTATCTTGTGCTTTGTTTCATGGCAGTATGTCATGTAAGACAGCAGACGGTCTAACTTGATGCTAAAATATTTGGGAGCCATGCAGTGTTCAAGCTCCTGTCTATTAACATTATTTATGTGTGTAACTAAACATACTGTATTAGTTTCAAAATTATAAGATGTAAACAATGTAATGTAAGTTAAAAATAATGAAAAGGTGAAAACTAAGTTTATTTACTGATTGTGTAATATACATTTAAATTACACATTCTTTATAGTGGGTAACAAACTGACAAACTAACAAACTGAAATTCCAGGCATAAGAATTTATAATCACAGAACGTTCTTTAAGGAAAATCAAAAGGAGCATAGAAAAACTTTCTAATTTTTAAATTGTTTTTTTTTCCATTTCTGTACGTTTTATTTTAAATTCATTGTTATTTTTTATTCCATCACTTCTAAATGTTGGTACTTTAGCAGTCACTTTGTTTTGTCGTAGTAGTTACACTGACTAGACACAAATGGGACAGACAATTAGAAAAAGAATTCTGAAGCAAGGCTGAGGTTGAAGGCATATTATTTATTATAAATAACGCTAGCAGGTTTATGTTTATGTTAGTAGCCGTAATGAAACAACAATGTAAGTGTAGGTACTAAACTCATAACACAAACATTAAACTTATGGCTAGTTTGAATACAATGTCCAGTATAAATTAACAATTTAATTTTTAAACAAGTACAAATATATCTAGACTGAAAGCTTAAAATAACATATGAGAAGAGATTGATACTGCCATTGAATAATTTATTTTTAATGCTACATTTGATAGAAAGAATTCTATGAACAAGAAAACAATGGTAGAAATAAAATGGAGAAACATGTGATAGGTTAGAATGACAACATGCTACTGTGCATGTTGTATAATGCAACTAAAGATAACCGTGCAAGGTGGTGTAACCTTAATACCCAAGAGGCAAGTGGCACAGACTTCCTGCATGAAGGCAAGCTGTAATGATGGCATGGCCTACTCCATGCTCAACAGTTGTGGAAAAGGAAGGATGAAGCTGTTCAATGACAGTAGGCGCTAGGTGACATACCTTGGCAGTCTAGGGGACATACCTTGGCAGTCTAGGGGGCATACCTTGGCAGTCTAGGTGACATACCTTGGCAGTCTAGGTGACATACCTTGGCAGTCTAGGGGACATACCTTGGCAGTCTAGGGGACATACCTTGGCAGTCTAGGTGACATACCTTAGCAGTCTAGGTAAGATATTCGTTGTTTGGTTATTTGCCAGCCAGATTATTTACATTCAATGGAAAAACCCCAACACTACAACTATAAGGGCTGAGCTGTGATGATGATGCCAGCCATGCAAGTCAGTCTGTATTAATTAATAAATGTATTACAAATTAAAACAGACAGAACACTAAAGCACACTATCCTATCTTGTCTTATCACCAGTGTAAGAGAATATAATTTTGGAGGTATGAAATATATATGGTACATACATCAATGCCAGCAGTTTTCTGATCAGTAGCAGAATACATGCACTTTAGAACAATGAGCTATCATTGAAAATAATCATTTACATGAATGTCCATTTTATCCGGCTTCAAGTATAGTGCTGATCGGTGTCTGCGACAATGTCTCTGCACAACTTCCTATACATAATGATGTTTGTCATTGACATTCTTGTTCACCCCTTACACTACAGGAAGCGAAGAGTAATCAGGGTCAGTGAAACATACTTTTCAAAACATCATCTCACATCCTTGCTCGTGCTCCTGTAAACAGGTTGTTTCACAGCAGTCTGCTACAAAGGTGGGGATCAAACATGTAATTGACTTAGTGGTTAGCTCCCTCTGGAGTCTCACATTGCACTACAGCCAGAAATGTAATTCACTTAGTGGTTAGCTCACTCTGGAGTCTCACATTGCACTACAGTCAGGAGGACCATAGTCTGTCTTCTTAAGTAGACCTCAATTCTCCTGTTGACTGACTTCCATGTCATTTCCAGCATCTTTTCTCTTTGTTGTCCCCTGTCCTCCTTATCTTTGTACACTTTTACTTATTGTCACAGCGTGCTACAGCATTTGTCCTCTCAAAAAATATATATTTGATATTTGAAAACAAAAGTTTTCATAGTATATAAATGCACATTGCTAATGGTTGAACACATTTTCAACATAGCCGCCAAAGTAACAACACAGACATAGTTATTCCTAAAAACAATACTGTAGATTTGATACATTGAAAGGGATCAAGATGCTGAGCAGTGAATAAGCTGGTGTGGTCAGCAACCCATAGCTGACTGCTAGCGTAAGGACCAGCAATCCAGAGCTGCCTAGACCCTTCTCCACCTCCATGCGGTGATCCTGGATAACATACTGCAACAGATGAGACTGGCTAAGGAGAAGGGATTGAAGAATTGAGGCTAACCCATAGCTGACTGCTAGCGTAAGGACCAGCAATCCAGAGCTGCCTAGACCCTTCTCCACCTCCATGCGGTGATCCTGGATAACATACTGCAACAGATGAGACTGGCTAAGGAGAAGGGATCGAAGAATTGAGGCTAACCCATTACTCAAAAATACCTGCTGAAGTTGAATGTGTTGGACCGAAAGGTGCAAATATTGCAGTCAAGCTGTAAACTACAACACAGCACATTCTGTTCTCCTGACAACATCCTCCTACTTACAAAGCCCTTTTCAGGGGTTGGTAGCGGGAGATTGAGAACATTCAGGACTTCGTAGAGGGAGAACAAACAAAGGCTTACATGTCATTGCATATTTTTTTCTGCTAGGTTAGTTAGAATAATCCAACAAAATACATTTTTACAAAATAAATTGTGTGTTGGCACAAGCTAGAGATAATATATTGTATATATCAATAGTATTTTATCTGACTTGAACAAGGTTACATGAAAGTGACAATAATAAACATAAAGTGAATACAATGAATCATACCCAGTCTAAGATATCTTTTGATAAACATAACGTGAGTACAGAGAATCATACCCAGTCTAACATATCTTTTGATAAACATAAAGTGAGTACAGAGAATTATACTCAGTCTAACATATCTTTTGCATTATTTATTAGGATGTTAACACTTTAACTTTTGTCATAAAACTTCTATGTTTTATCCCAAATAAAAAACTTTTCACATTCCAAAACATATGTTTTTAAAAAGTATGATAAATCTGTGTGGCTCCATTGCGAAAGATGATTGTCATGCATATAATTTTAAGCATCATCTAACAAGCCATTGATTCAACACAGAGAACGTGATTAAGAAAATCCTGTGTCTGTTTCTCATAATCTCCTGGCTGCAGTCGATGAGAGCCCAAAGAGATCTCTGCCAGCAGTTTATGAGTATAAGGTGGTCTGGATGAACTGTGAATAGGAAAAATGGAAAAATATTTAGAACACAGAGCTATGTTTGTCACAATAATGTTTAAAGCAAGATGTGAGTTAACGAAAGATCTTCCGAGACCAGGTCAAGCGCATATTGTTGCGTTAACTCACGTCCTTCTTTACACATCGTTGTCCATTCTTCACTGTTGTCTTCGACACATTTGTCACCATACACTGCCTGCATTCTGTGATGCCAACTGGTCGATATCCTCCAGCTGTTAGAAACCGAATCTCCGCTCACTGATCAACTCTGGATGGATTACGTAACACACCTGCCAATTTTCAATGGTCTGCTGAGGATATTATGAGTCGGAGAATAATGAAATTTTGCAAACTTGACGATGGTATGTGCTATTTACACCAGAAGTGATGTCATCATGCGCATCGTACTTACGGTCAATTGTTGCAGTTTGGTCCAGTTTCATTTGAACACACCTCGTAGAAGGTATGTTTTATAGACGTGAGGTTAAATATAAAATACGTCAATCTTTATTTTTCAGAGAACTCGGTTCCACATTGAAAGAAAATATCCAAACTAATCCAGAAGCTAGAGCATATATGTCAGTATGAATTAATATCTATAAGCTGTACAGATTTGCACAACTCCTTCAGTGTATAACTAGATATCCATCATTAAGTTCAAGTTTTTATACTAAATTGTTTATTATTATAAAATTAAATTGACTTAATCACTCCTCTTCTAAAATGGGATAAACAATAATATCTTTTTCTTGTGGCTTGTATTTTTACATGATGGGTAGCCGGCCTATGATCAAACTTTCTTAATCAAAAATAAATGTAGCAGCCAAGGTCCCCTAAAAACATCAAGTCAGTCCAAAACAGGCTTTCTGAAAATAATTTGTTTTCAACACTTAAACATAGTCCTAGCAATTGTTTTTTATATCAAAAACAGTTGGCCAACATCCATTAACATACTCTGGTTGTGTATTTCAGGAAATTCCCTGCTAATCACTAATGTATTTGTAAAAATATGTTTGTTAAAATTATTGGTACCTGTGGTAACCTCTATATCAGTTGCCCCATACCCCATAACTGACTTCAGATACATGACCTGTAGCAACCTCTACATCAGTCACCCCAACCGCCATAACTGACTTCAGAAACATGACCTGTAGCAACCTTTACATCAGTCACCCCAAACCCCATAACTGACTTCAGATACATGACCTGTAGCAACCTCTACATCAGTCACCCCAACCCCCATAACTGACTTCAGATACATGACCTGCAGCAACCTCTACATCACCCACCCCACCCCATAACTGACTTCAGATACAGGAATTTTTGTGTGTAGCTTTTTTCTTTTTGCATTTGATGTTTTGATTGATCTGGTGCATTCATTGACAGCTAAGCTAGAAGCTAGTATCATCAACATTACACTTCCTCATCACATATACTCACAGAAACCCACAAATTTTCATCAAGAAAAGTTGTTTGCATTTAAGCAGCCAAGGATGAGCCATGAGCAATGAACTCGTATATGTGTAGATAAACAAATTATTGACACTGAGAAAGGTAGCTAAAGTAATAATACTTACACTGTCAATATCATAAGGAGCAAGTCCAGTGTTCTTGGGATCATGTCCCTTGAATGATGCTGTTAATGAAATGAATAGAACAATTATTATGTTATCAGAGCATTCTGACTGCGTACAGAAATGCATAACTGCCAACTGGAATGGTAATGTTATCAGAGCATTCTGACTGCGCACAGAAGTGCATAACTGCCAACTGGAATGGTATCCTGTAATAGGTACGGTTTTATTATATTTTTGGTAATGTATGTCTGTACACTGCTTCTGTACAGTTTGTTAAACAGTTTTTTTTACAATAGTTTCATCTCAATATACTGCTGCTGTATGAAGTATTTCCTAATCTAATGATAACTGTACAGTATATGATTCTTGATGGAACCTCATGTCTACAAGAACAAACTTTTCATTCTGCTAACCACTCCGAACATTCTCTCTCAGACATTTCACATCTTGTCACAATGCATTCTAACTTCCTTAATGAAATCTTCTGGCGGCTTGGTCTAAATCTAAGAACTGATTCTTTCTGATGAGTATAATACATTTTCTTTCTTTCTACATTAATCTTCCTCAGGACATTCTTGGAAATGTAGACAGCCAACACACAAAAATATTGGTGAACCGATCTTTCTAGAGTGAACATTTGACCAGCATTTGTGAATGACAATGACTTCTAATATCAGCCGCAGAACTTACCTGTCTACTTGTTAAAATAACTGCTTGCATCCGGATCAGGTGCAACATATTCATCTTCTTTCATTTGCTTGAAAAAATGTCTATCTCTGCAATATTGTGTCTTGTATAAACTTCACTGTCTTTTGTAATTCAGATATAGGTCCATAAAGTTTCTCTTTCAGTGTTGTTTCTATGGGCCAGTGGGATTTTCACTGTATATTATATTCAGGTCAGTTCTGTAGTATGTGCTCTGGGGTCTGGGGTGCCTGCCCGCATATACACGCAGCCAAGTTGACAATCTTCAATTGAACACACTAATCAAGGTCACACCTCCTGTTCTTACCATGCACCCAGAAATAGACTTTGTTATAGTAGCTTGGCCAACAAGGTGGGTATCGCCACTGTGATCCCCACAGCAGTAAGCATGCTGAGAAAAATTGCACTTCAGCCAGGAGAGTACATTCTTCAGTACACCCCAAGATATAGGAGATCTACTCCAGCCCGCTACCATGAAATTATTAAAGAACTCAGCAAGTGTAGTATCAAACAAGAACAGCAACAATTACAAAGGAATACAAACAAGAAAAAAGGTCACACTGCTACCATCTAGACACATACTCAACATGGTCTTGAGTTTGACAGCACACAGCACAAAGTCACCAAAGTCAATCTGCCCATTCTTGTTGCTGTACCTCATCACCAAAGATTTGAAAGTTTGGTTGCTGATATGAAAACCTGTGGACAAGATAAACATTTTCAGCACCAAATACTCTTTGGTTGGACCTGTCTTTATGAGCAAGTTTTCAGCACCAAATAATCTTTGGTTGGACCTTTCTTTATGAGCAAGTTTTCAGCACCAAATACTCTTTGGTTGGACCTTTCTTTATGAGAAAGTTTTCAGCAGCAAATACTCTTTGGTTGGACCTTTCTTTATGAGCAAGTTTTCAGCACCAAATACTCTTTGGTTGGACCTTTCTTTATGAGCAAGTTTTCAGCAGCAAATACTCTTTGGTTGGACCTGTCTTTATAGCAAGTTTTCAGCAACAAATACTTTTTGGTTGAGTCTGTCTTTATGAGCAAGTTTTCAGCACCAAATACTCTTTGGTTGGACCTGTCTTTATGAGCAAGTTTTCAGCAACAAATACTCTTTGGTTGGACCTGTCTTTATAGCAAGTTTTCAGCAACAAATACTTTTTGGTTGAGTCTGTCTTTATGAGCAAGTTTTCAGCACCAAATACTCTTTGGTTGGACCTTTCTTTATGAGGAAGTTTTCAGCACCAAATACTCTTTGGTTGGACCTGTCTTTATGACTTTAGGAGCAAGTTTTTAACACCAAACACTCTTTGGTTGGACCTGTCTTTATGACTTTATGAGCAAGTTTTCAGCAACAAATACTCTTTGGTTGGACCTGTCTTTATGAGCAAGTTTTCAGCACCAAATACTCTTTGGTTGGACCTGTCTTTATGAGCAAGTTTTCAGCAACAAATACTCTTTGGTTGGACCTTTCTTTATGAGCAAGTTTTCAGCAACAAATACTCTTTAGTTGGACCTTTCTTTATGAGCAAGTTTTCAGCAGCAAATACTCTTTGGTTGGACCTTTCTTTATGAGCAAGTTTTCAGCAACAAATACTCTTTGGACCTTTCTTTATGAGCAAGTTTTCAGCAACAAATACTCTTTGGTTGGACCTTTCTTTATGAGCAAGTAAACTTTCAATTACAAAAATTGTTGCTGTGAATTTTAGTGTTGAAATGTTGTAAACAGTGCAAGCTTGAACAACACATTGGTGAGTCAACATTCAAGAATAATAGAATACCTACCAACATGATTAAGAGCATTCCTGAGCTCATAGGAAGACAAGTTCCCACTCTTGTCCCTGTCAAATTCCTTGAACACTTCCTGCGAAGCAAGATATATTTCACTAATCATCGACATATTAACATGGCCTCATATACATATTAACATGGCCTCATATGTGGATCACGTTCACAATTTTCAGTTCTTCATTAAGGTAGAAGAAAATATGAGCAAGCCTACATAAGTACAGATACATGGGTATTCCATAGACAATCTTCATCAAGCTATCACACAAGTTTAAGTAGGACATGACAACTCACAAACATATTTGAGACAATGAAGGAGTTAGATATGTAGTTACCTCAACGGTTGGGGAATTGAGACGCTAGTCCAGTCAAGCACAACATACTGACCAGAACGTCGCATCAGGGTCAATACACTGAGAAAGACCACAATCTCTCTTTCATGTTGCATTCCCTGAAAACAGGCTGTTTTGATTGCAGCTTGACTGATGGACGAGATGTGGATCAATGTGATCCCTGCAGTAGGGAACACCACGCAAATGAAGCCAAGCATAGCACAATTGCCAAGACGACCGCAGTTCACCTTCATCAGCATGCTCGAGATGTGAGGAAAGCTACTACAAACGCCACTTAACGTCCTTTTCAGGGTGCACAAAAAAGTGAGCTTACTCATTATGGGCATTATACAACAACAACAACAACAACATCAACTGTTAGACTGTCATTTGTGTACATTTACAAAAACTATAGATCATAATAAATGGAGAACAAAAACTATAGACCATAATAAATGGAGAACAAAAACTATAGACCATAATAAATGGAGAACAAAAACTATAGACCATAATAAATGGAGAACAAAAACTATAGACCATAATAAATGGAGAACAAAAACTATAGACCATAATTAATGGAGAACAAAAACTATAGACCATAATAAATGGAGAACAAAAACTATAGACCATAATAAATGGAGAACAAAAACTATAGACCATAATTAATGGAGAACAAAAACTATAGACCATAATAAATGGAGAACAAAAACTATAGACCATAATAAATGGAGAACAAAAACTATAGACCATAATAAATGGAGAACAAAAACTATAGACCATAATTAATGGAGAACAAAAACTATAGACCATAATAAATGGAGAACAAAAACTATAGACCATAATAAATGGAGAACAAAAACTATAGACCATAATAAATGGAGAACAAAAACTATAGACCATAATAAATGGAGAACAAAAACTATAGACCATAATTAATGGAGAACAAAAAGACACAACATAATGCAACTAAGGCCAGAAATACTCAGCAGAAAGTCAGATCAAGAGGATAGATGAGGATGGCTTAATGGTATCAGCAAAATCTTTAGGAAATGTGGTATGACTGGAGCTGAGATAACAATCTTGTGCAATACTTAGACAGGTGTACCCCAAAGGGATTCTCTCCCCCCACCCCCACATGGTGTGTCTGTCCCAGAAAGGGATTCTCTCCTCCACTCCCACATGGTGCGTCTGTCCCAGAAAGGAATTCTCTCTTTCCACATGGTGTGTCTGTCCCAGAAAGGGATTCTCTCCCCCACTCCCACATGGTGCGTCTGTCCCAGAAAGGAATTCTCTCTTCCCACATGGTGTGTCTGTCCCAGAAAGGGATTCTCTCTTTCCACATGGTGTGTCTGTCCCAGAAAGGGATTCTTCCCCCCCCCCCCACATGGTGTATCTGTCCCAGAAAGGGATTCTCTCCCCCCACATGGTGTGTCTGTCCAAGAAAGGGATTCTCTCCCCCACTCCCACATAGTGTGTCTGTCCCAGAAAGGGATTCTCTCCCCCACTCCCACATGGTGTGTCTGTACAAGAAAGGGATTCTCTCCCCCCACCCTCATATGGTGTGTCTGTCCCAGAAAGCGATTCTTTCCGCCCATTCCCACATGGTGTGTTCCAGGAAGGGATTCTCTCCCCACTCCCACATGGTGTGTCTGTCCAAGAAAGGGATTCTCTCCCCCACTCCCACATGGTGTGTCTGTCCCAGAAAGGGATTCTCTCCCCCACTCCCACATGGTGTGTTTCAGGAAGGGATTCTCTCCCCACTCCCACATGGTGTGTCCCAGGAAGGGATTCTCTCCCCACTCCCACATGGTGTGTCTGTCCCAGAAAGGGATTCTCTCCCCCACTCCCACATGGTGTGTCCCAGGAAGGGATTCTCTCCCCACTCCCACATGGTGTGTCCCAGGAAGGGATTCTCTCCCCCACTCCCACATGGTGTGTCCCAGGAAGGGATTCTCTCCCCACTCCCACATGGTGTGTCCCAGGAAGGGATTCTCTCCCCACTCCCACATGGTGTGTCTGTCCCAGAAAGGGATTCTCTCCCCCACTCCCACATGGTGTGTCCCAGGAAGGGATTCTCTCCCCACTCCCACATGGTGTGTCCCAGGAAGGGATTCTCTCCCCACTCCCACATGGTGTGTCCCAGGAAGGGATTCTCTCCCCACTCCCCAATTTTCATAGTCTATATCAGTGCTCTTCAACCTGGGCGCTACTGCCCCCTAGTGGGTGATTTTAGCTTTCAGGTGGGCGGTAACATAATAATTACATGCTGTATTAAAAACTCGGACTCAGTGAATGATTGCGGATTGTTTTCAATTTTAGATTTTAGTGATAATGAAAATGTATCCTCTCAAAAGTTATAAAAGTGAGCGCCAAGTATAAAAAAGGTTGAAGAGCCCTAGTTTACATAAACGTCAAGATTGCTGAACTACTACAAGGAACAAAAGTGTCAATGTACGTGGACGACTTGCTAATATAGTGTACAAAGGAGCATGTAACAGTGGCCACCACAATGCTGCAACAAGCTATTGACCTTGACCTCATGGACAAATAGATGGTGTGTTACCATTAAGACAGAAGAATGTAGCACTATGCTTTTCACTCTCTCCCCAAAACAAAAAGCTGGAGCTATGAAGATAAATGGAGAGCACCTGTGATAAGATAAACAACCCACCTATCTTGGAGTTGCATTCAAAGATAAATTGTCATGACAGAAACATGTAAAGAAGGCAACCAAAATAGCCAGTAGAAAATTAGCCATCGTGGGGAGATATCAGGAGAATACTTTAAAAAGTTTACGAACAGGATGTATGACCACATGTGGAACATGAGTCAGCTGTGTGGTGTCCAGCAGCAAACACTAACAAGTTTACGGACAGGATGTACGACAACATCTGGAACATGAGTCAGTTGTGTGGTGTCCAGCAGCAAACACTACAATAAAAGAGGTAGCTAAGGTGCAAGACCAGGCACAGGGTCATTTCAGGAGCAATGAAATCAACACCTATAGTGGATATGTAGACAATGGGAAGGATACAAGCACTAAGAGAGCACAGAGACACAAAGGTACTAACACAGGCAGTTAAGTAAGTCTCTCTGCATGTCGAACCATCCAATGAAGGACAGATTTCAAAATTTAACATTTGGATGAATGAAAAGAAGCAGTTTTATGCACCAGACCAAACGACTTTTTAGACAAACTACAGACTGATCTGAAGTTGACATCCCCCTAAATTCCAAGCCAGAACAAACCCCATGGAGAGAGGAGCATAGGAGTACATGTTCCTATGAATGGTCTAAGTGATTTAAGGATGGTCAGCAGGCTGAAGATGACACCTCGAGCTTGGGAAAACCCACAACATCATCTGATAACACTTATGTTGTCCAAGTTTGTGAGATGTTGCATTCTAGTCATCATCCGACAGTCCAAGAAATGCAGCATCTAAAAAGTTTCATGACATGACATTCTAACAGAGAAACATCCTGATAAACTCTTGATTCCTCTACCATGACAACATGGTAGTCCTTTTAACAGTGTTCGTTGAGGAATTTGTGGCAACAATGGAGACAGATGTGCTGTTCCAGCCATACTTCTTGCGTGCTGACCTTCCCAGCAGACTTTTTCTATTTCTCAAACTGGAAAAAGCTGAATCTTCAATAAAGAGACATAGGAACTTGCTCTGGATGATGATATGCTTAAAGACATGTTGTAACTGGTCTAAACTGCAGGTCAAACAGGTCAAAGTGTTTCATCGATCAAGAACATCATCATCATGTAGCATGTCAAGAACATCATCATCATGTAGCATGTCAAGAACATCATCATCATGTAGCATGTCAAGAACATCATCATCATGTAGCATGTCAAGAACATCATCATCATGTAGCAGGTCAAGAACATCATCATCATGTAGCATGTCAAGAACATCATCATCATGTAGCATGTCAAGAACATCATCATCATGTAGCAGGTCAAGAACATCATCATCATGTAGCATGTCAAGAACATCATCATCATCATGTAGCATGTCAAGAACATCATCATCATGTAGCATGTCAAGAACATCATCATCATGTAGCATGTCAAGAACATCATCATCATGTAGCATGTCAAGAACATCATCATCATGTAGCATGTCAAGAACATCATCATCATGTAGCATGTCAAGAACATCATCATCATGTAGCATGTCAAGAACATCATCATCATGTAGCATGTCAAGAACATCATCATCATGTAGCATGTCAAGAACATCATCATCATGTAGCATGTCCTTTGCAGACTATTGCCCTCCTCACAGCCGCCCTGTAAAACTCAATTTTAAGCCAATGTTTCAACCCCCATCAGTGTCATCTTCCAAACATCTTTGATGCTGTGTGTCCATCCTCTCCGTGATATGTCTCTGTCTTGATTTCCAGGTACCATAGCTTCGAGCAGGGATTTTTTTCAGACTTCTGTAGCGTTTGTTGTAGCCAATAAATGTTAGTTTCCTAGACGTAATGCTGTTTGTTTACCTTTCAATTTTGATCTATACCAAGCTCTTTTATGACATCTGTATATTCTTTTTCCTGTAGTATTTAAGCTTGAAAGATTACATTTTCTTCTTTAGTGTTTGTGTGATAGTCCATGTTTTGCATCCGTACTGTGGCACAGAAAAGATGCATGTGCTCAGAATGTTATTGCTTTGTTTGTGTTTTGTCATACATTTATCATTTTATTTTTATTTTATTTTGCTTTCGCCTTATTTCTCAATTCCCCAAGGTGGTGTGCGTTGCACTATGTTTTTATGTTGCACTTGTATGCCCAGTGCATCTGATTTCATAATGCATTTATGTAAGGGTCTTGCTTCCTCCTGGATTTTCTAATGGTTTGCTTTCTCTGAGTAATGGCCAGTGCTGTGATTGGGAAGCGAACCCAGCCCTTTTGGGTTGTGAGCTGTGTCACTTAACCTCTAGCCTCCACCGTCCCCTTCATTTTATTTAACCTCTACATTTCCATTGTCATTGCTCCCCTATTTCTTTATTACTGCAGTGCTGACTGACATAACATTTTCTATTTCTGTCGACACTTTTTCCTTAATGGTCACGCCTGCGTTAACAAAATGTTAAACTGCCGTATTAGAAGAAGTCTGTAGAGCAGGACCATGTTGTATTCTACTGAATGAGAGCTGTCTTATCATGTTGTACACAGTTGACACATACACTCACTATGTACACATACACTCACTATGTACACATAAACTCACTATGTACACATATACTCACTATGTACACATATACTCACTATGTACACATACACTCACTATGTACACATATACTCACTATGTACACATACACTCACTATGTACGGATACACTCACTATGTACGCATACATTCACTATGTACGCATACACTCACTATGTAATACATTAATTACAAAACAAAACTCATTTATTACAATAAACTGGCTTCCCAGTAGATACTACTTTAACAAATGTAAATACCTTCCATCTTCTCAGATCATCCCACAACTCTTTAAACTCCTCATAGCCAAGCTTTCCAGATAAGTCTCCCTGGGACAAACTTTAGGAAAGATAACTGGAAACAGTATTATGGCCTGAATATGCCAGGCTTTTCTATGGTAACTGCCAGCACAAAACATTATACTCAAATTGAATATAAAAGTTTGAAGACATTTATAATAATAGCTGTCCATGGTTGTCGATGAGGACCGCCGACATCATCCTTGTCACAGATTTCCCTGTTGGGTGTGGGTGCGCATGTGGCTGAACAGGCCAATGCGGGCACGGAAACATCTGCTATATATCGGGCACACGAGGTTTATAGAAGGGGATGGTGTTCCCGCTGCTAGGGATTTCCGCGTCTCGCGTCTGCTCTGGGCTTTCACAACAAGGTCGTCTTCACCGGCAGCTACACCCGATTTGACTGCGCTTCTCCAGTCAGATCTGTTTTGCGCAAGACATTCCCAGGTGTCGATGTCTATCTGGCAACTTTTTAGTGAGTCCTTCAGACCGTCTTTAAAACGTTTTTTTGGGCGCCCTCTCTCGCGCCATCCCTCCATCAGCTCGCCGTAGAGAAGCTTCTTTGGGAGCCGCTCGTCTGACATACGGACGAGGTGTCCGGCCCATCCTAGTCGTGCTTTTTCTAGCAGTGCATGGATGCTGGGCATGTTAGCCCTTGAGAAAACCTCGATGTCAGTGACACGATCTTGCCATCGGATGTGGAATATTCGCCTCAGGCAACCTGTGTGGAAGTGGTTTAACCTCCTTGCATGTCCAGAGTATACAGTCCAGCTTTCGCAAGCGTATAGTAGGGTTGGAATGATGGTTGCACGGTAGACTTTGAGTTTGGTCTTGACGCTGATGCCACGACGTGCCCAGACCATCGAGCGCATTCTACCAAAGGCTGTGCTGGCCTTTGCTATTCTGCTTGCCACCTCATCGTCTAGGCTGACAGATCTCGACAGCGTGCTGCCCAGATATGTGAATTTGTCTACGGCATTCAACGTCTGCCCGCTGACTGTAGTCTCTGGTTTTGTGTACGGCATGCCTGGTGCTGGTTGGTACATGACCTCTGTTTTTTTTGGCATTTATGGTCAGGCCAAAATTGTCGCATGCGGCAGAGAACTGGTCCATTCCAACCTGCATGTTCAGTTCTGAGTTGCTCATTAGAGCGCAGTCGTCAGCAAATAGAAGACATTTATAACATTAGTAAAGTCTTATGTTGAAAAAAGAAGCTCATTCAGGTTTTTTTTTAATGTGAATGAACTGTTGTGCTATACATGTTTTGTGCAATTAACATTGATTCATTATTTTTTAATGCACAAAAATTGTCTGTAATTTACAATTTAATTAACATTTTCAACATAATCTTCTTATTCCAAATATTTTTTTAATGTATTTGTACTTGATCATTCCATTCATCAGTATTCTTGTTCATTCCATTCATCAGTATCTTCATCATTGATAACCTCAAGTTTTTTATCTTTTGTACGTTCGATATTTTGTTAATCATTCAACATATCATTTCATGTTTTTTAAACATTCACTAAACACGCCGTAGACATCTCATTTAAACATTCACTAAACACGCCGTAGACATCTCATTTAAACATTCACTAAACACGCCGTAGACATCTCATTTAAACATTCACTAAACACACCGTAGACATCTCATTTAAACATTCACTAAACACACCGTAGACATCTCATTTTCTCTCTTTTAATAAAATATTTATTTTATTTTTCAGAAAAGGATACATCATGCATAGCTACCATACTCCTGGAACAGTCAATTCCAAATCCAGGGAAAGAAAATTCTGAAGAGAAATTTAATGTATGTATATTTTTTTCCTTTGAAACATAATTTGTAACAGATAACAGATTTCACTATCCTCACCATGCAAAACAAATGACTGAATTACTCCAACAACCACCAGTGATAGGCACATGGTGTGCTTTAGTACAAATAGACAAATTACTGTTGTGCTTAATGTCCCTTAAAGAGAAAACAAAAGAACAACGACATAAAGAAATTTAGTTGAAAACTTAAAATTGTATTCTCTTGTTGTCTAGAGCAGTGATTTCCAACCACCGGTCCTCGGACCACTGCCGATTCACATAAATTTTCTGGCGGTCCACAAAATAGGAAATTGTTGCTGAATTTATTATCTATTACTGCTTGAATTCTGATTATTTAAAATGGCTATAGAATTTTAATTTTATAATATAAGCTTTAACAACTGGTAGACAAAATACTACTAGGCTTATTCAAATGAAACCGGAACTAACTGCACTAAGTGAACATATGTACGATGCGCATGATGACGTCACTTCTGGTGTAAAAAGCACACCCCCAATCGTCAAGTTTGCAAAATTTCATTGCAAAATATCCTCCAATTCGTCCAGAGTTGATCAGTGAGTGGTGATTCTGTTTCTAACAGCTGAAGGATATCGACCAGTTGACATTCATCGCAAAATGCAGGTAGTGTATGGTGACAAAAGTGTGTCGAAGACAACAGTGAAGAACTGGACAACGATGTTTAAAGAAGGACGTGAGTTAACGAAAGATCTTCCGAGACCAGATCAGGCACATATTGTTGCATCAGAAGAATCCATCGCTAAAATTGATGCAACAATTCATGTGGATTGTCATCAAAGCTTATGTTTGGCACACTTTTGTCACCATACACTGCTTGCCCTCTGCGATGAATGTCAACTGGTCAACATCCTTCAGCTGTTAGAAACCGAATCACCGCTCGCTGATCAACTCTGGGCGTACTCCGTATCACACCCACCATGTTTTCAACGGTCTGCTGAGGAAACTATGAGTCGGAGGATAATGAAATTTTGCAAACTTAACGGTTGGTATGTGTTGTTTACACCAGAAATGACATCATCATACGCATCGTATGTATATTCACTTGGTGGGGTTAGGTCTGGTTTCATTTGAACACACCTCGTATATAAATTTTTTTCCTGTCTGAGTGGTTCATGAAAAATTGCTACTATTTTCAACTGGCCCACGAACAAAATTTCCCTATTTGCACAGGTCTGGGAAAAAGTTTTGGGGGAATTTTACCGGTCGGCGAAAAATATTTCCTGTTTTCACCGGTCCACGTACAATTTGTTTTTGTTTTCATCGGTACAATTTTTTTCTGTTTTTACCGGTTGACATACAATTTTTTCTGTTTTCATCGGTACAATTTGTTTCTGTTTTCACCGGTCCGCGATTGTAAAAACGTTGGGAAACACTGGTCTAGAATATATAAGGTTTTATGAAGAGAATGCTGTTAGATAATTGGAGACAAAAAAACATGTGAAATGAAAACAATGTGCTCATAAGTGAACATCTAGTGATGGCAATGAACTGGAGAGATGGTCAATGAAAGGAATTCAAAAAGGGAAACATTAATTAAGCCCCCGTCTTTGCAAATAACTTATTATAATCTAAGATTGTCTCCAAATTTGCAATGTTTAGGAAAACTAAAAAGTGTTGGGTTAAAAAAAAACATGAGATAATAAATACAGTATGCAGGTAAAGGTTAGTAGTTGGCAAAAGTGTAATAAAAATACTCAGCTAATATGTACCATTTGATTCAACATAAATGCTACTTACTTAAAAACCTTTTTAAAACATTTAAAAGATATGCGAGTGTGCATGCATAAATATGTGTGATTGTGTATGCACGTGTGATTGTGTATGCATGTGTGATTGTGTATGCACATATAATTATGTACGCATGTGTGATTGTGTACGCATGTGTGATTGTGTATGCACGTGTGATTGTGTATGCACATGTGATTGTGTTTGCATGTGTGATTGTGTATGCATGTCTGCGCACTCAGTTAGTCATTTTTATGGCAACAAGCTTTTCTGAACTTGTAATAAGTTTGTCCTGCTATAACCAAATGAACTCTGTGTTTTAAAGAAGCCTGCCTTACCAAAAGAAGAATTAGCTTAACAGAATAGAGATAATATTGTAGATGTGATTGTGTGGTTGTGGTAGATTCAGTACTGGTTCAGCAGAACTGTTTGCTTTTTACAAAGACAATGTCAATTTTAGTTGTGTTGTAATTGATGAGTGAAATCAAATAAGACGTTAGTGGCCATTTTTTTAGAGCTCGGCAACAGCTTTTGTCTTTCCGTGGTGAGTCCTAGGCAACCAAGCTGTATATGCTGCACTGTCTCAAATGGATGGGTGAGGTCATGCCTGCTGGTAGTTTCTGTACTTCCTGTGCCGGAGAGTGGGTCTGTCGTTGTTATTCTGTTTTAGTATCAAATTGGATAAGCGAAAGATTACCTGTACCTTTCTGTCTCATCTGTACTGTGTTATATATTCCCATGATGGTGAGTGAACATTGAAGTCTTTAGTTGTTACTGTTTTTTTAAATATTTAGTGTCTTCCAAGTTTATATTTCCTGTGTGCTCTATGGGGGTAGCAAACATTACAAATAGTATATTGGTTTCCACTGACGGTTTGCTGTTTGTTAATGTTTGTACCATTGGAGATGTTTTGTATTTCTGCTTCAATGTCATGTCTTGTGAGTGTCATTAGCCCTTGACAGTTTTTGCATTCACAGAGGTACTGAGTGTATCCAGTGATGAGGATTAGTTTTTAAGTTAGAATGGCTTCCTAGATCACTGCAATGTGGACTTTATTATCATTCAGAATTATGAGCAGTTATGTTTTTGTTCTGTGTACGTGAAGTATTTAATTGAAATATATGTATGTCCCCAGTAGCAGACTTCTTGTCGGAGATCTAGGGGGATCATTGCTTTGTGCTGACCTTGTTGGTAAAGTCAGATACTAATTGAAAGACAAAGTGGTTGTACAACATTTTAGGCCTGAGATTCTCCACAGGTTTTTCTGCACCTTTTGGAACTTATTGAGTTGAAGTCAAGAACTATGTCACTGCACACAGACATTCCATCCTGTCTGTCTTCTCTAGTTTTAGATTCCCATGAGAGAAAGGGTGTGGGGGGGTGGCATACCAGTACCTTCCCCATAATCCAAGGTGGCTCTCAAAATGTGCAGGCTAAATGTTAACAACTTAACTTCTTAATACTGGTTTAGACGTTCTGCAGAATCTGTGTATAAGAATTTCTTTTACTCAATTTGATCTAAAACTAACTATGTGCATCCAATCAAAAAAGTTTAGTAGAATCTAAACTGAACCTTTCTTTAATTAATTTGTAGCTGTGCCCTCTTGTTCTTGTAGTGGGCTGTACTTTGAAAAACCTGTTATAGTCGGCTCTGGGCTCTTAGCTTAACATCTTTATACTCGTTTAGAAGACTCTACATACAACCAGTTTAATTTACATTTTCTTGCTCTAAAAACTATGCGCATCCAATCTATTCTTGAATGCATTAATTGCTCCTGCCACCACTACTTCCTAAGGCAATGCCTTCCAAGTATTCACCACTCTAACTAAAAAATATTTCCTTATATCTAATCTGGACTTTTCTTTTTCTTTAGTTAATTTGTAGCTATGCCCTCTTGTTCTTGTAGGTGATTGTATTTTGAAAAAACTTTTTATAGTCTAGTTTATCCTTTTGGTTTATTTTCTTATAAGCCTGTATTCATTCTTTTTGAATTCTTCTCTTTTCTAGACACTGTATACCATTTTTTTCTTATTCTTTCCTTATAACTGTAATTCTGGAATCCCACAATCTTCTTTGTATCCTTTCCAGCATGTTTATCTCCCCTCTACAATAAGGACTCCACACCTGCACACAGTTACTCCAATCTAGGTCTAACTAATGTTTTATACAGTTTGACTATCACTTCTTCGCTCATAAGTTTAATATTTCTTTATATCATACTTAACATTGCATTTGCCTTTTTCACTACTACCTGGACTTGCTCACTCACCTTACCTTTATGATCTATTATAATGCTAGGTCTCTTTCCTTTTCTATCATTCTAATATTGTTCTCCCCCATTCTGCAATTATGTTTCATATTGGATTTACCCACTTGGAGGACTGTACATTTATCTACATTAAACTTCATTTGCCAGCTCGCAGACCATTCTTGAATTTTATCTAAATCCGACCTCAATATATCTACTTCTGCTTTAGATGAGACACTACTGCACAGTTTTGTGCAGTTTTGCAAACATGGACCCAATATCATTGCCCAAATAATAAAAATGTATATAAAGAACAAAATTGGTCTCAAAACTGAGCCCTGTAGTACACTACTTTTTACTTTACACCACTCAGAGTACTCCCTGTTTATGCCCACTCTCTTTCTTCCCGCTAACCAATTTTAAAAAATCCATTTGACAACTTTGACACCTATTCCATGTGCTTTTAACTTCCTAAATAATCTTTGATGCAGTACTTTATCAAGCTATTACAAAATCTAGATAAATAAAATTCACTGGTTCCCCTCCATCTATCATTTTAGTAACCTCCTCCATGAATTCTAATGAATTCTCCCCGTGAATCATTGTGCCATGTACACAACCATCAAATCTGTTTCCAAGCCATATAACCATTACAGGGTCTTCAGCCATGCATTCTGTTACACAAATGTCAATGTTCAAATCAAAGCTGAGGCTGCTTGCCCAGGTCTAGTCTACAGTGATGGGCACTCAATAGGTCCCAACAAAAGGGCAATTATAATCTTATGTTTATTTTGGGTGTTCCCAGCCTACTTGTAAAGCAACAGGTAGTTTGAAGTCTGTGTTTTTGCTGCTTCTAGGTGAATTACAGCCAATGGCTAACAGGCTTCACCTACCCACTACACTCTGGTTTTAGGGTGTGTTTGCAGATTGACATCCGATAATGTATGTGCTGTTAGGATAATGTGTATCTCCAGATTGACATCTGACCATGTATGTGATGTTAGGGCGATGTGTATCTGCAGATTGACATCCGACCATGTATGTGATGTTAGGGCGTTGTGCATCTCTAGATTGACATCCGACCATGTATGTGATGTTAGGATGGTGTGTGTATCCCAAGATTGACATCCGACCATGTATGTGACGTAAGGATGGTGTGTGTAAACTAATAAAATAATGATTATTGCCCAAATTATTACAAAAGTGAATTAATTAAATTATCGAATCTGTACCATTCAAATAAATATGATAATCAGCTGACAAAATAATATGTAAGCATTAAAAACCCAAAGGCATTCATCACAGTGGCAAGGATGTACATATTGAATAAGTTGTAGTATTAAAAACATTGTAAGATGTACATGTCAAAACCCTCCCTTTTAAGCTGATGGAAAGCAAACAGAAAAAACTATGATAACCAGGATGTTGCAGATATTCATAAATAGGTGCTGAAACAGAATAGTACAAACAAACTTAAATGACACATAAAAACAAGTGGAACTGATCTGGAAATCTAACAAATATCAAAGGAGCAAGAAATAAAATAACAAAACGATGGAAGAAAATGGGACACTTAATTAGGAAACACGACTAGTAAAATGAGAAAGGTTGTTTTTGTCTTTTTCTCAGTGTAACACAAATAAAGATTTAAGATCACAAAGTGCATACAAAGGAGAATGGCAGACAGAAATCAGAAAGATTCCTTTAAACACAAAATAAAAGAGTAGTTATGACTAGGAGTTATAATCAGAATAGCAGGTAGGCCTATAGCATAGCTTAATGAAATCTGTAGGCAGTATAGCATGGCTCTGTGGAAACTGCAGGAGGTATAGCATTGCTTAGTGAAACTTGTAGGAGGTATAGCATTGCTTGGTGAAACTTGTAGGAGGTATAGCATTGCTTAGTGAAACTTGTAGGAGGTATAACATTGCTTGGTGAAAACTTGTAGGAGGTATAGCATTGCTTAGTGAAACCTGTAGGAGGTATAGCATTGCTCTGTAAAACCTGTAGGAGGTATAGCATTGCTTAGTGAAACCTGTAGGAGGTATAGCATTGCTCTGTAAAATCTGTAGGGGTATAGCATTGCTTGGTGAAATCTGTAGGGGGTATAGCATGGCTCTGTGAAAACTGTAGGAGGTATAGCATGGGTCTGTAAAATCTATTTGAGGTATAGCATTGCTTAGTGAAATCTGTATGAGGTATAGCATTGCTTAGTGAAATCTGTAGGAGGTTTAACATTGCTCAGTGAAATCTGTCTGATAACATGTATTACATGGGGAGTTGAAAAGCAGAGAAGAAACTCTCTCTTCCAAGAATTGAGAATCGAGCACACGATATGTTTGTTTTATACTCTATCTTCCATTCTGGTTAAATATTTTCAACGATCAGACACAAGACATTATCATCTCTAAGAGACAGAAGTTTTTGTGAATCAATCAAACTGAAATAAATCTATAGATTCAAATAATTTAGCACGACTGATGACAGCAGATGGATAGATCATTAAATAAATCTGCAGATAATTGTCTAATATATCTCTTTAAGGTCTTCATTAATTTTATCAGTACAGTACCCTGTGTATTAGTTGTTCATAGTTTTCTGTAGCTACCTGTATTTAGTTAGCTAACTACTGTGAGCTAGGCAAATACTCTTAGATTCCTACATAAACGTGACTCAGTCTGGTAACAGTTAACATGTGTGACAGGTACAAAACTAATGACTTAATGAAGGTAACTAGACAGCCACTTAATAATTGAAATATTTCTTCAAGTTGCAGCTTACCAAACATTTCCTCTGAAAACACAGCAGCACGTATTAAAACATGACTTCTTTCAATAGAATTGTATTAGGGAAATAAACTATAATTCAATTAAGTTATTCAACACTTTAATTAAATCTCCAAGAAGGCATAGAAAATTAAAAAATAGACATCAATTTCATGTTTCAAGAATCAAACTTTTCTCTTCTGCATATAAAATGGATATTATTACAGTATTTTAGTGTATTATAATTTTATTTTTTTAAACCATCAGCAACCACTTTTATAATTGTAACAATAACAATGGTATGTAATATAACAAAAACATGAAACCATTCTTGAACATACAAAGTAAACAAATATTTGATTAGATTTAGTCGCTCTTCTTCTATCATGGGGTGTAGAGTCTTCCACCATGGAGTGTAGAATGTTCTATCATGGGGTGTAGTCTTCTACCATGGTGTGTAGAGTCTTCTACCATAGAGTGTTGAAGACTTGTTCTCGTTCTTGTGGCTGAAAGTTTCTACAGGATGTTAAACCCTCCTTAATCCCCCGGCATGTTACAGTGGTATTATTCATTGCTGCCCTTTCAGACATGGCAACACATGCACAAGTAAACATATATTATGTTGTATCATCATAGTTGATTAGTCCTAAAGACTCACTGTATGGTTGTCTGAGCATGTCTCTCCATCTCATCTTATCCTCTTTCTTAATTTCCCCCTGGATCTTGCCTTCTAGAATCTCCGGGAGATGACTTTCATTCTACATATTGTGTCCCAGTCAACCTAATTTCCCCCTGGATCTTGCCTTCTAGTATCTCCGGGAGATGACTTTCATTCTACATATTGTGTCCCAGTCAACCTAATTTTCTATTTTGTTTCACTTTTAATATTTGTTCTTGTGCACCTACCTCAGTGAGGACATTGTCATTGGATTTTCTTTCTGTTCAATCCTTTCCATTCTATGGTAGAATCATATTTCAAATGCTTCCAAGCTTAATTCATCCTTCTTTGCTAGTTTTCATGTTTCTGTCCCATACAGTGCAATTGGCCATACATGAGTGGTGATTACTCTTTTCCTCAGTTCTGATGTTCTTTAACATTATAAATTTATGTTATTCGCTGAATGCCTTTTTTGCCAACACAATCATTGTCTTAATTTCCATTTTATTGCTGTGCTGTTTACTTTTTCAAACAGCTTTTACAAAATTGCTACTGATCCTCCAACTATGGGCTGATCATCTGCAAACTTGATGGTATTAACTTTTTTCCCAGACAAAATAGCAGATAAATAGTAGTCATCCTTGCTCGATGATTCTTTCTGCAAGAAGCCGCCATGATCTGATGCCATCCTGTGCACCTCTGGCCTTGTGAAATCCAAACTGGTCGTCTTTTAGCACCTTCTCTATCTTGACATCAATTCTCTTCTTAAATATCTTGAATACAATCTTAGATGCAAGTGGTAGTAAGCTTATCGTTCAGAATTGGTCAAATTCTAACGCATTTAATTGTTATTGGCTTGGCTTCGTTCGTTCTCAATCTCCCGCTACCCAACCCTGACAAGGGCCTAAGTAGCAGAATGTAGTCCAGAGAACGGAATGCGTTGTGTCGTAGTTTACAGCTTGACTGCGATATTTGCACCTTTCAGTCCAACACATCCAACTTCAGCAAGCAATTTTTGAGTACCGGGTTAGCATTCCCTCTTTGATCCCTTCTCCTTAGCCAGTCTGCCCTGCTGCAGCCTGTTATCCAGGATCACCGTGTGGAGGTGTAAAAGGGTCTTGGCAGATCTGTTTCGCTGGCCCTGATGCTAGCAGTCAGCTATGGGTCGCTGACCACTGCAGCTCATGCGCTCGAAATTGTTATTGAAGCTGTGTGTTCCTTTGGTCGTTTTCTATTGTTGTAAATATCATTAACATGCTAATAAAAGTAAATTTTGTTCAGTCTCTCCTGCTATTTTGAGGAGCTTGAAGGGTATCTCATCTACCCCTGGTGCTTTGTAATTCAGGACTGAGTAAAATGCCTTATTAAATTCTTCTCTGGTTACAGGTAATCTCTCTTCTGTCAAAGGCATGTCATTTAAGGGTTTGTTAGCCTGAACAGGCTCTATCCCCATAAATCTCCTTAACCTATTCCTTCCATCGCTCTTCTTTGCTCTCTTTCTTCTCTGGGTCTGTTATTGGTTTCCAATTCATATCAGTGATTGCTTACCCTTATTTTGACTAAAGGATTGTTTTACTTTCTTGTGTACTTGTTAAGATTTCCCTGTTCTTTTCAAGTCTTCAATGTTCTTAACTTAGTCTATTCACCATTTTTCTTATGCTATCTTACATTCTCGAATTAATTCTTGATACTCTTATACTTAGCAAACCCTTGCTTTGTATTACTTTGCTTCCAATTGTGTCTTTCCTTCATTTTAAGTTGTTAGCCATGGTTTCTTTATTTAAACATGCTGGAAAGGGTACAAAGAAGATCTACAAAAATGATCGCCTGGTTTCAGATTTATAGTTATGAGGAAAGACTGAAAGACTAAAAAAAACTGGTCTTCAGTGTCTCAAACAAAGAAGTATTCGAGGTGGACTTAATAAAAGTTTATAAATTATTAAATGGAAAGGATAAATTAGAATATACTAAGTTTTTCAAAGCATGACCTGCTACAAGAACAATAGGGCACAGCTACAAATTGTTTAAAGACAGGTCCAGATTAGATATTAGGAAATATTTTTTTAGTCAGAGAGTGGTGAGTCCTTGGAATACATTTCCGCAGGATGTAGTAGGAGAGTCAGTTAATGCATTAAAAAATAGATTGGATGCTCACAGTATTTTCATCATCAGTGGAGTGAAATAAACTGGTTGTATACAGACTTTGTAGTCTTCTAAACCAGTATAATGAAGTTAAGTTAAGCTGTTTTTTGCTTTAAAACTGATAGTGAGGAAAAAAAGTTATTGAAAAACAATGGTCAGTACATCTCAAAAATTGATTTCTATCAAATTCCTGGTAACTAAAATGCAATGGTACATTTCTTATTAGAAAAGAAAGTGCTAAGTTTTCTGACCTACAGCAGCCAATTATGGCTCAAGATGTAAAGTATCAAAATGAATATTTGGTTCTTTCACATAGCAAGAAAGCTGATTTTGGAAGCATTTCACAAAAATTCTGAAACTCCAAATAATAAGGTCTTTCTAAAACACATATTACCTTTCGCAAAGACAGTATTCAGAATATCCTTTAGCTCATAAGCATCAACCTCCATGTCCTCGCCTGCAATACGACGAAAACTCTGTTTCAGGATCTCTGCTTGGTTTTGTTCCTGCTCTGTAGGCTCCGGTCGTTCCTGGATAAAGTAACAAAATTGGGGAAAACGGGGAAAGGGTTTTATACAGAATATTTTAAAAAATAAAATGAGAGCAACAAAATTATTTAAGAAGCATGTGATAAACAGAAGAGAGATATATATCTGAGCAGAACTGCAGCCTGGGGATGGTAAGTGGAACTGTTCGGCACTTTTCAGAACTTTGTAATCTGTGAATTGGCAATTCAGCGTCATCCTCCAATAGGCGGTTATTAACTTCAAAATAGCATTCCTGTCCATTTGCAATGTCCTCAGTATGAGGGCATTCAAAGTCAGCGTGTCAGTCATTTCCACAAACCCCAGCATGACCAGGACAGTAGATCCATACAAGGCCTCAAAAGTATGAGGTTTCTATGTCCACTATCCATTCATGCATTGACCAGTCTTTTTGCACCTGCTCAAGCAAGGATTAAAAGACAGAAACGAAGAGTGAGCCTCAATATAAAAAGGTCTCAGATATACACTTCAGAACTGAAATCAACGACTTTATACTGGTTTAGAAGACTCTGCAGAATCTGTATACAACCTGTTTCATTTACATTGCCTTGCTCTAAAAGCTATGTGCATCCAATTTATTCTTAAATGCATTAATTGTTCCTGCCTCCACCACCTCCTATGGCAATGTATTCCAAGCATTCACCACTATCTTGACTAAAAATATATTTTCTAATATCTAATCTGGACATCTCTTTAGTTAATTTGTAGCTATGCTCGCTTGTTCTTGTGGGTGGCTGTATTTTGAAAAAACTTGTTATAGTCTAATTCATCCGTTCCTCTGATCATCATATAAACCTGTATTAAGTCACCTCAAATTCTTCTCTCTTCTAGACACTGGAGGTCGGTTTTTCTGAGTCTTTCCTCATAACTAATTCTGGAATCCCACATCACCTTTGTTGATCTTTTTGTACTATTTCCAGTATGTTTATATCCCCTCTATTAGTGGTACAGTGGGTTCCATCCAACTGTAACATCCAAGGCAACAAGGAGGCAGACAGACTGGCAAAAGAAGGTGCAAGACTACCACAACCAGATTCTAGTGGGACCTACGAAGAGTCCAAAAGGTTTATTAGAGCCAGATACATGGCCAAATGGGAAACAGAGCATATTGGCTACATAAAAAATTATGCCCACTACCAGTTGAACCGAAAAGAGCAGGTCGTGGTCTTCAGACTTCGCACAGGCCACAACAGACTGAGGTACCATCTATTCAATAAACTGAAGATAGGTGGCACTGACGAATACACCTGTAGTACAGGGAAAATGACCGCTGAACATCTGCTGCAAAATTGCCCGACACACGAGGACCAGAGAAAGCACATGTGGCCATCACCAGTGCCAACACTAGACAAGCTCTATGGCAGTGTCGACAGCCTCAGGATGACAGCTGCTTTCTTCGAACAAATTCAAGTTGACGTCTGACAGCGTACAAAGAAGAAGAAGATATCCCCTCTATGATAAGAGCTCCACACTGTACACAGTACTCCAATCTAGGTCTAACTAAAGCTTTATACAGTTTGACTATCACTTCCTTGCTCCTATGTTTAATATGTCTTTTTATCATACCTAACATTGCATTTGCCTTTTTCACTGCTACCTGGACTTGCTCACTCACCTTATCTGTATGATCTATTATAACCCATAGGTTCCTTTCTTTTTCTATCTTTCTGATATTGTTCTTCCCTATTCTGTAATTATGTTTCGTATTGGATCTACCCATGTGGATGACTGTACATTTATCTACATTAAACTCCATTTGCCAGCTTACAGACCATTCTTGAATTTTTTCTCTTCATTCTCATACTGGAGGACGCTGTCATGAATGTCCCAATTTGCTCAGCAATGACCTCATTCTATCAGAGAAGCTCCAACTGATTTTCAGTTAAGCACAGATACATCAGTATCTATGATGACATCAGTATCTATGACATCAGTATCTATGGTGAAATTTTTATTTTCAAATTTTATGATTAATCAAGTGATTAATTAACCGTGATGACTGTTTTTATTTTATTACTAAAAATAAAATATACAGTTTCATAAAATGTAATAATAGTGTAGTGACATAAGTTTATATTTTTTAATGCATAAAAAAAGATTGTGGGAAAATAGGACACAGCAATTGCAAGTAATCCCTGAGAAAAAAAATATACCACAAATCCTGCAAGGTTGAACTAAATATTTATTCTCTGTATATTACTTTAGTTGAGATGTTAGTGAGACAGACTGGCATTGAAGAGACACAACTCTCATGATTAAATAAATGCTCTTACTGCAAAGGTAGGTCATTAAACTTCATTTCTTAATGTAGCGTATTATGTTGTAAAGAAACAAACTATACACTAACAATACTGGCAGGTAAACATAGTTACGCCAGGTAATTATAGTTCAATAACTATTTGCGTGCTATTAAATTAATCAGTAGGAAAACACACAATTTTACATTTTTATTTGTAGTTTTCAGTTTTCATTGTTTCACACACGTATTTGATTGTGCTGTACATGCTTAAAATTACTTAAATTATTAACTTAATTAATTTGTTTGTTCATTTCTTCTCTTCATCAATTTTCTGCCCTTGGGGGGTGTAGAGGTCTTTTGTGTATACTTGCAATCAAGTGGGCAGATAAACAGATGATTTGCCTGTTGGGTCTGAATGGTGTCCCCTTTTGACCTCCTTGCAGACCTCTATTTGGTAGAAATTTCATTTTCTTTTGAAGTTTTTCCTGGACAAAAGCTAACAGTCTGCACTTTTTAATTTTAACTGCTATGGTTTTTTTTTACGTGCATAGCATGTACACAAGACCCAATCTCACCTGCCTGGAGACCAGGATGATGGTTCAAACTTGTGGCATTTGAACACCTACCATTTCGTTCTTTCATTTCTTGAGATGCGAGCACCTTACATCTGCTTTCATTTCTTGAGATGTGAGCCTATCATTACTTGAGATGCGAGCACCTTACATCTGCTTTCATTTCTTGAGATGTGAGCCTATCATTACTTGAGATGCGAGCACCTTATATCTCAGCTATAGCAACCCAAATTTGTTGGTTATAAATGTTAAATTAGCACAAACATATCAAGGAATAGTAAATTAGGAATGGAAAGCAATCAGGATACTCAATGCATGTGAATCACAGAAGTCACGGCTCAACTCTCGACTAGCAAGGAATGATCACAATTTTCTTGTCTTAGCAATCTTTTGGCTGAGTATTCTTAAAGGCTATGTTTATATAGACAACCATCAGATTGCCAGTTGGGACGCATGCATACACTGACGGTTCTGTAACAAACACAACACAGAATGGAGGGGGAGGGGTATTCCTGAGCCTAATAAATGGTAGAAAAATAACACTCTCAGTGGCAACTGGAAAATTCTCAAGCAATTTCAGAGCGGAGGCAGAGGCACTGAAGGCTGCAGTAAAAGCAATGCTGACAGGCGAAAGCAATGAAAGCCAGATAGTCCTGTTTACAGATGCCCTGTCCGTGGTTATAGCACTAAAAAGCCAGAAAAATACAGAACTTAATGATTTAAGAGCAGAACTCTGTCAACTATGCCAGCAGTCCGCACCAAAAATAGTAGTGGTACAGTGGGTTCCATCCCACTGTAACATTCAAGGCAATGAGGAGGCAGACAGACTGGCAAAAGAAGGTGCAAGATTACCAAAACCAGATTCTAGTGTGACCTACGAAGAGTCCAAAAGGTTTATTAGGGTCAGATACATGGCCAAATGGGAAACAGAGCATACTGGCTACACAAAAAATGATGCCTATTACCAGTTGAACAGAAGAGAGCAGGTCGTGGTCTTCAGACTCCGCACAGGCCACAACAGACTGAGGTACCATCTATTCAATAAACTGAAGATAGGTGGCACTGACGAATGCACCTGTGGTACAGGGAAAATGACCGCTGAACATCTGCTGCAAAATTGCTCGACATACGAGGACCAGAGAAAGCACATGTGGCCATCACCAGAGGCAACACTAGACAAGCTCTATGGCAGTGTCGACAGCCTCAGGATGACAGCTGCTTTCTTCGAACAAATTCAAGTTGACGTCTGACAGCGTACGAAGAAGAAGAAGATTGCCAGTTGGCAAAGGTTGTGCTCCTTAACTCCTATTCAAATTCAGTCTGCTGTTCTTATGCTATTACCAAATGACAATTCGGGAGGTATAAGACAAGAGGGAGGTACAAGAATGACATTCAAAGACAATTGTGTTATCGTGATGAATATTGAGCAACTACCATTTTTTAGAGATAAATGTTGGTTAGAGGTCATAGACCACCACAGCACCTTGCTTTGTGACAACAAACACGGTTGTGTAACGTATCCCTGTGTTATGTGAAAAAAATTAGTTTTTGAGATAAAAAAGGGATTCCCCTGCAAGTCCCATACCTCAATCTAAATTATTATTTACAACTCCTGCAATATAACAACAAAAATTGGGGAGACTGGCCTTGAACTCCGTAACCACTTCTGCCAGCACCTCATTGACATATTCAATAACTTCTGTTCTTCAGTCCCCAACTATTTCAATAGTCCTCGACACCAAAGCATGGTTGATATCAGAGCTACTAGCCATCTTCTCTTTCTCTGATAATCAACATCAGTTTGAGCTTAAGAATAATTTAAACTTCCTTATGGGATGCCTTAAACCTCATGGTTTCAATATATTTCATGTTTGCATAGGCTTCCCTGTAAATCCCTTACTCCTGCCCCCCATTACTCTTCCAACTATCTTTATTGACATCCCCCTCTTATTATTATTGTGTTTATACATACATTTCTATATTATTTTTCTTTATCTGTGTCTGTTTTATTAGTTTTTATTTTATTTTTTTATCTTTATAATTTATTTTAAAAATGCTTTTAACAATTATTTTCTTTTAAAAACATTAATTTTTTGTTGTGATTTGTTGGGTTTCTTTGTCCATAATGCAAATATTGTAACTGTAATGTAGGTTTAATTTTGTTTTTGCCCTGATGTAGTCACTGAGTCATTACCTATATCTGTTTTAGTCAACTTTAGACCTTTAGCACCGCCGCATCTTCGATTTACTTACTTTAAGGAATGTATGACGGACTGCAGAAAACCTAATAGCTAAAATACAAATATTGATAAAACACATTTCATTTTTACATGAGAACAGTCGCAGATGAGTACTGACAATTCCACCCAAAAAGGTCTTTATCATGGACTGGACAATGGCGGCTAGTGAACAGAATAATTTCTGCCATGAATTGTACAATTTAATTCATGGTATACTTAATCTAGAAGCCTGCTATTCTTTATACAAGTTTACTATTTTCCTGTGTGTTGTTTTTGTTTGTCCAATACATAATATGTTGCTGTGATCATGTCACCGTACTTGCTTCTATCTCAATCCTCCGTTAAGGTCAAGTTTGTGAACTATACTTCAAACTCAGAACTGTACTTCAAACTCAGAACTGTACTTCAGTCTCAGAACTAAATTTCAGGCTCAGAACTATACTTCCGGCTCAGAACTATACTTCAAACTCAGAACTGTACTTCAGTCTCAGAACTAAATTTCAGGCTCAGAACTATACTTCAGGCTCAGAACTATACTTCAGGCTCAGAACTATACTTCAGACCCAGAATTATACTTCAGGTTCAGAACTATACTTCAGGTCTAGGATGCTTTTGACAAGTGTTAGTGGCAAGGTATGAAATGCCTCGAGTAGGAGAGTTTTCTAGCAGTGTGGCCACAATCCTTTTTGCATCTCTGTTAAACACTGAACACTCAGGGGAATCCACTCTGGCCAATTGACTGGCAAAACAATGAGTAGCTGACATCAATTAGAAAAAGCTGTTATTTGACGACACAAATGACATTTTAGTAAATAAACCAGTGTACTTGTCAATCACTCTGTATTAGCACTCATTATACCTGTAAAATCTGTGAGCCTGCATTAGTCTAAGAGAAAAAGTCAGAGACAGCCTATTGCAAATTTAGTAGGTGGGAAGTTATCTATCGTTGGGTAAGACATTCAGCATTATCCTATATCGTTTCTCAATAATAGTTTTTTGGAGTTGTTTTTTTTGGTTGGGTTCTACTACTCTTGCCTTACAGAGCATTACAGAGAGGAGACATGCATAGACTTCTGGTCTGTGCTAGGTGGGAGGTTTGTGCTGCCGACATGTTGAACTTCTGAAGTGTTTCTTTGATCTGCTCTTTTCATCGTTGCTAGAATCAATCTCTTTGTTGTGGCCCTAAAACCTCCTTGTAGTGTCATTTTGCTGCATGTTGATGATACTGCATCCTTGTCAAATGACCAAACCACTTTATCTTCTGTGTTTCAATATAGTTGTTAACCGATGTAGGTCCCACCATATACCCTGGTGTGCTGTTACTTATTTTGTCACAAATTGTCTTTCCTGCTGCACTTCATAAACAGGTCTTGACCTTAAATTTGTGCATATCTAATAAGGTCCATATTTGACACTGATAACATAATGTAGGGATGATCAACATGTTTATCAGCGTCTGTTTTGTGGACGTAGTGTCACTTGGATGATTAAATTTCAATGCAAGCTGGTAGTGCACCTTGTTTGCCTTTTGAATTCTCTTTTTTCTCACTTTGTTTAGTCTGCCGTCATCAGCAAAATCTCTTCCCATGTACGTAATATATATTAACCATACAAATGTAATACTTGAATGAAGCATGAATTATTAAATTGGGTATTTAAAAAAAAATTATTAGTTTTAACAAAAACATTGCCAACATGATATCATGGCAGGGACACAACTTTACAGATACACCTAGGTACGTAGATGTCAATTTGAAAATCAGTTTACTATTACTTGTTCATTTCTGAATTAATGCTGAACATTCGGAGGTCCATAATCTTGAGAATTTTTTTAATCTGAACTTCGTTATACTGGTTTAGAAAACTTTACAGAGTCTGTATACAACCAGTTTATTCCCCTCCACCATTACTAAAAATAATTGTGAGCATCTAATTTTATTTTGAATGCATTAACTGACCCTGTCTCCATCACATTCTGTGTTCTGTATTAATGCATTCTAAGCATTCACCACTCTCTGACTAAAATATATTTAAAATATTTAATCTGGACCTGTCTTTAAACAATATGAAGCTGTGCCCTCTTCTTCTTGTAGCCGGTTGTACTTTAGAAAACTTGGTATTGTCTAATTGTTCACATTTATCTGGTACAGAAGTTGTCATATCTTGAGCTGAAATTGTAAACAGTTTATTAGCAACCCAATGTCTTTTTAACTGATATAAAAAGTTATCATTCCAGAAAATAACAAATATGAACTAGTGATCTAAAATGGCCAAAAAATACATGCATGTCAGCATTATAAACATTCAACTAAATTGGCAACAACAATAAAAGAAAGAAAATAAAATGACATTTATGGAATATTTTGATGTCACATGTGGCATATGACATGGGACATGCAAGAGGAAATACATATACTAGAAGCAACAGTTTGAACATGGGGAACAGATATGTTAGCATGTTAAAATATCACAATTGACATTGTCCCAACAGGAACATGTAGTCCCTGTTACAACTTACTCCAATCTTTAGGGCACTTTTGGCCTACAAGAGCAAAATACAAATACGGATGAGAACTAGGCAAGACAAATCAATGTCAAGGTCAGGGTTCAAGCATTTTATACATATCCTGAACTGAATGCAGCCTCTTCTGATGATAAGTTTATCAAAGGTATGTGTTCAAGATCTAGTTTTGAATCCAGCATTTTAGTTTTTGATAAAGTCCATTAGGTTGACTGCTACAAAATGAATCAGTTTTCACTAGACTCTTCCTTTATGATCTCTTACCAATTGATCATTTTCAGTTCTCTTGTCCACTTTGCTTTGTACTTTAGTATTATGCCTTCATTTTATCATGTCCTTTTGTTAGCTTCCATTTGTTCAGTATGCTCCAGCCAGGCTCTGCTGTCTCATGATGAACTATCAGGATGGTTCTGTAAAGTTGGTACATTTTAAAATTCATTTTTATTTTCCATTTATTGGTGTCCATGTTCTTGACATGGCTAGTAAATTCTTCAACAAAATAAAAATGTCCAAATAATGTAGTTGTATGTCAAATTTAGACTTGATGTGTCTAAGTAGACTTGATGTGTCTAAGCAGACTTGATGTGTCTAAGTAGACTTGATGTGTCTAAGTAGACTTGATGTGTCTAAGTAGACTTGATGTGTCTAAGTAGACTTGATGTGTCTAAGTAGACTTGATGTGTCTAAGTAGACTTGATGTGTCTAAGTAGACTTGATGTGTCTAAGTTATTGTCTTCTCCCTTTTCACTTCAATAGAAGCATAGATCCATCACCAGTTGACTTTCTTGCAGGAATCTAGTACCAAAGCACACGAGTGCTCCTGCAGTAGTGGTCTCTGCAGCACTTTGTTGTACATTATGAGTTTGCCAGCCCTAATAACAACTCTAATTAGTTTTCTTATACACCATGCATGGTAAAGTGTTGTGAGCATGTTCTGTCCTTCCAAATGAGGGTCCCCAGGATTTTTCCACCTACACACAGAATTCTACACCAATATCAGCAATCTTTGACAGTAGGAATAAATTCAGTGTATATATATTTAACATCCTCATCATCAGGTTTGCCAGTTCTGATATGTTTTGAATTCGTCTGATCATGTCATGGCACTGTTCTTGGAAAGTTTCTTCATCTCAGCATATGTCTGCACCCTGATGTTCTTGCATGTCTGTATGATGTACTTGTTAATTCGTCTGATCATGTCATGGCACTGTTCTTGGAAAGTTTCTTCATCTCAGCATATGCCTGCACCCTGATGTTCTTGCATGTCTGTATGATGTACTTGTTAATTCGTCTGATCATGTCATGGCACTGTTCTTGGAAAGTTTCTTCATCTCAGCATATGTCTGTCCCTGATGTTCTTGCATGTCTGTATGATGTACTTGTTAATTCGTCTGATCATGTCATGGCACTGTTCTTGGAAAGTTTCTTCATCTCAGCATATGTCTGTCCCTGATGTTCTTGCATGTCTGTATGATGTACTTGTTTCTTGGGTACCCACTTCTTTTTTTTGCCAAGTTAAGACAATCTATCTCTTTGTATATTTGTCATGATCTATGTCCCCCTATATCGTGAAGCACTAGCTCGTTTGGTCTTTTTTTCTGTTCAGCTCACTCTTTGCATCCTGTGAAAGCATCACATCTCAACAACTTCTAAGGCCTTTTCATTGTTTTTATCTAGAGTCCATGTTTTACAGCTGTACAATGCCACTGGTCAGATATGCATCCTCTGCAATTATTTGTTCCAAATATGAAAATCTCTTTACTTGTTCTATGGTTTGTCCCTCTATGCTAATATTTATTCTTTGGGCTTATTTGGGAATTACAATAATTTTGGTTTTGCTGGCACTAACCTCCTCCACACCAAATGTCTTGACTATATCATTCATTTTGGTGAGTAGCTTTTATAATGAATTCTGTTTTCCTTTTATGATGGCTTCATCATCTGGAAATTTGAGAAAGCATATTCTTTCTCCATTGATCTAAACACCCATGTTGCATTTTCTGGTAGCTTCTTATGTCATCACCTCAGAATACGCCTTAAATATGCCTGGTGATAACAGAATAATCCTTAAATATACCTGGTGATAACACCTCAGAATAAGCCTTAAATATGCCTGGACATATCACCTCAGAATAAGCCTTAAATATGCCTGGACATAACATCTCAGAATACGCCTTAAATATACCTGGTGATAACAGAATAGGCCTTAAATATACCTGGTGATAACAGAATACGCCTTAAATATGCCTGGACATATCACCTCAGAATACGCCTTAAATATGTCTGGACATAACATCTCAGAATAAGCCTTAAATATGCCTGGCGATATCAGAATAAGCCTTAAATATGCCTGGCGATATCAGAATAAGCCTTAAATATGCCTGGACATAACATCTCAGAATAAGCCTTAAATATGCCTGGACATAACATCTCAGAATAAGCCTTAAATATGCCTGGACATAACATCTCAGAATAAGCCTTAAATATGCCTGGTGATAACAGAATAAGCCTTAAATATGCCTGGTGATAACAGACATCCCTGTCTTACACCTTTTCTGACTAAGACTGCACTTATGATTCCCTCCTTGGGTGCTAAATTCACCGTTTGATTTCCATATAGGTTCTGTATTAGTCTAATTATTGGTTTATCCACCCAAAGCTGTTCCAAAATATAGGGAAAATGTTCCACTGTACTCTGTCAACGGCATTTTATAGTCAATAAAACAGACACAGAGAACTCTAACCGGTCTAACCCTCTCTCTTCAATAAATCTTAGTGTTTCGACTGTGTCCTAGTGTCTTTATCTTTTCAGAACCCAAATTGGTTTTAATTAAATACAGATTCTATCTTGTTTTAAATTCTTATCTTCATTATTTTCAGTAGACTTTTTGAAGCATGTGATATTTGGATTATTACGCGATATTGACTACAATCAATCCAATGACATTCTATTTTTTAAATATTCAGCTGATTAATGTTGTTATATATGTAGGCTATATTCCTTCTTGGTTGACAGTGTTCACAGGAAGGAAAATCTATCTTGGAGTGTATTTTCTGTTGCTTTGAAGAGTTCAATTGGTATATCATCTACCCCAGGTGCTTTGTTATCCAAATCAGAATCATTACAAATTTGGTCAACCTGAATGTATTCATCCTCATACAAATCTTTTCATTTCCTTTTTGTTATTCAGAGAGTTTCCATTTTTGCCTACATTGTTCTTGCTTGTATCCTTTTATTCTTTCTGCATGTTTGTTTGATTTGATTCTGTATTAAATTTGACATTCCTCTTCTATTTAAATTTTTCAGTTTCTCCTCAACCTTTCCTCCACCAGTTTGCTTGTGCTGTTTTACATCGTATTTATGTTGGTATATTTCATTCTTCATTTTTGTAACCATGGTCCTTACCTGCTCATTATTTGTGTTCTATCATCCATCATCTTTCTTCCATCCTACTCCAGTATTTCATTTGTCCCCAACCTTACCTGACCCCTACTTTCTTCCACCCTACTCCAGTATTTCATTTGTCCCCAACCTTCCCTGACCCCTACTTTCTTCCATCGTACTCCAGTATTTCATTTGTCCTCAACCTTCCCTGACCCCTACTTTCTTCCATCACTCAGTATTTCATTTGTCCCTAACCTTCCATGACCCCTACTTTCTTCCATCCTACTCCAGTATTTCATTTCTCCCCAACCTTCCCTGACCCCTACGTTCTTCCACCCTACTCCAGTATTTCATTTGTCCCCAACCTTCCCTGACCCCTACTTTCTTCCATCACTCAGTATTTCATTTGTCCCCAACCTTCTCTGACCCCTACTTTCTTCCATCACTCAGTATTTCATTTGTCCCCAACCTTCCCTGACCCCTACTTTCTTCCATCCTACTCCAGTATTTCATTTGTCCCCAACCTTCCATGATCCCTACTTTCTTCCATCACTCAGTATTTCATTTGTCCCCAACCTTCCTTCCATCCTACTCCAGTATTTCATTTGTCCCCAACCTTCCCTGACCCCTACTTTCTTCCATCCTACTCCAGTATTTAATTTGTCCCCAACCTTCCCTGACCCCTACTTTCTTCCATCCTACTCCAGTATTTAATTTGTCCCCAACCTTCCTTGATCCCTACTTTCTTCCATCACTCAGTATTTCATTTGTCCTCCAAAGCTTTCTGTGTTTCATTTCTTGCTATTGTTCCCTCTGTTATAGCCATTTGTATATATTTCCAGTGCTGTTCTGTGAAACATGTTTAATAATATTGTCTTCCTCCTGTGAATGGAAGTTTGACCTTTGTTTCTAACTTGTTTAAATTTCAGATGTTTCGCTGGAGTTTTAAAAATTGTTTTCATAATTTTCTTCAACCACTGTTGTCATTTCATCATAAGTAGGTTGTGATCAGTATCCAGAGCTTATCCAAGGTTAGGTTCAGTTTATCATGTAACCCATCAGGTTATTGGGGCACACTTAAAGACACACCCACTGCTCCAAGGTATGTGCTAGACATTGTCATGGGATTCCAAAACCAACATTTTACCAGAATGTTCTAATTGGTATCTTTTGCTGGACTAGTTCATGTTATACTGTCTTGTTTTGGGTAATTCATGGCAAGTGTTTCTTATTGAATAATTTTAATAATAGAGAGTGTGGGGCATGTGAGTTTGTATAGAGAGTAGCAGGCATGTGAGTTTGTATAGAGAGTGTGGGGCATGTGAGTTTGTATAGAGAGTGTGGGGTATGTGAGTTTGTATAGAGAGTAGCTGTCATGTGAGTTTGTATAGAGAGTGTGGGGCATGTGAGTTTGTATAGAGAGTAGCTGTCATGTGAGTTTGTATAGAGAGTGTGGGGCATGTGAGTTTGTATAGAGAGTAGCTGTCATGTGAGTTTGTATAGAGAGTGTGGGGCATGTGAGTTTGTATAGAGAGTAGCAGGCATGTGAGTTTGTATAGAGAGTGTGGGGCATGTGAGTTTGTATAGAGAGTGTGGGGCATGTGAGTTTGTATAGAGAGTAGCAGGCATGTGAGTTTGTATAGAGAGTGTGGGGCATGTGAGTTTGTATAGAGAGTAGCAGGCATGTGAGTTTGTATAGAGAGTAGCAAGCATGTGAGTTTGTATAGAGAGTAGCAAGCATGTGAGTTTGTATAGAGAGTAGCAAGCATGTGAGTTTGTATAGAGAGTAGCAAGCATGTGAGTTTGTATAGAGAGTAGCAAGCATGTGAGTTTGTATAGAGAGTAGCAAGCATGTGAGTTTGTATAGAGAGTAGCAAGCATGTGAGTTTGTATAGAGAGTAGCAAGCATGTGAGTTTGTATAGAGAGTAGCAAGCATGTGAGTTTGTATAGAGAGTGTGTGACATGTCAGTTTGTATAGAGAGTGTGGTATGTGAGTTTGTATAGAGAGTAGCAAGCATGTGAGTTTGTATAGAGAGTGTGTGGTATGTGAGTTTGTATAGAGAGTGTGGTATGTGAGTTTGTATAGAGCGTAGCAAGCATGTGAGTTTGTATAGAGAGTGTGGTATGTGAGTTTGTATAGAGAGTAGCAAGCATGTGAGTTTGTATAGAGAGTGTGGTATGTGAGTTTGTATAGAGAGTAGCAAGCATGTGAGTTTGTATAGAGAATGTGGTATGTGAGTTTGTATAGAGAGTGTGGTATGTGAGTTTGTATAGAGAGTGTGGTATGTGAGTTTGTATAGAGAGTGTGGTATGTGAGTTTGTATAGAGAGTGTGGTATGTGAGTTTGTATAGAGAGTGTGGTATGTGAGTTTGTATAGAGAGTAGCAGGCATGTGAGTTTGTATAGAGAATGTGGTATGTGAGTTTGTATAGAGAGTGTGGTATGTGAGTTTGTATAGAGAGTGTGGTATGTGAGTTTGTATAGAGAGTGTGGTATGTGAGTTTGTATAGAGAGTGTGGTATGTGAGTTTGTATAGAGAGTGTGGTATGTGAGTTTGTATAGAGAGTGTGGTATGTGAGTTTGTATAGAGAGTGTGGTATGTGAGTTTGTATAGAGAGTGTGGTATGTGAGTTTGTATAGAGAGTGTGGTATGTGAGTTTGTATAGAGAGTGTGGTATGTGAGTTTGTATAGAGAGTGTGGGTGATAATATTTAGACTTCTCATTTCCTTCTTGATGTTTGCTATATTTAAAGGCTATAAGTTTCCTGCTTTTACTGGAATTCATATATTTCTTTAAGTTTCAGGTTGTGAGAGGTTCTGTTACCAGCCAAATGACAAGATTTGCAGCTCTTCCTCCAATTGGCCTTCTTGTTAAATGTGGCGGCCAAACAGTTTTATTTGCCAAAAAGCAAATTATATATTTTGTATCGTCCTCTCTTTAAATTATGAAAGTATTTCCTGATTAATCTGTGTTCCTGTTTTTCTGCTCCCTTATCACTTGCTTAACTCTTAATATGGCTTTACAAAATGGCTTCAAACATTTAACTATTAATCTGGCTTTACAAAATAGTTTATTATATGGGTTTTTACATTACCTGTATACTTCATTCACATAGTGGACACAACCCTCCCACCTCTCTTGTGTTGTGATTTATTTAAACAAGCCATAACCTTGATATTTTATATAGCATGTAAATTGTATATTATAACTCAGCAAGAAACCTGGAACACACAATCTCTACATATTCTAATAACTTAACTTAACTTAACGTCTTTATACTGGTTTAGAAGACCCTGCAGAGTCTGTATACAACCAGTTACATTTACATCACCTTGCTCTAAAATCTATGCGCATCCAGTTTATTCTTAAACGCATTAACTGTCCCTGCCTCCACCACCTCCCCTGGCAATGCATTCCAAGCAGACACCACTCTCTGACTAAAAAAATATTTCCTAATATCTAACCTGGACCTCTCTTTAATCAGCTTGTAGCTATGCCCTCGTGTTATTGTAGGTGGCTGTATTTTAAAAAACTTGTTATAGTCTAATTTATCGATTCCTCTGATCATCTTATAAACCTGTATTAAGTCACCACGAATTCTTCTCTCTTCGAGACACTGTAGGCCCGTTTTTCTGAGTCGTTCCTCATAACTGTAATTCTGGAATCCAACTATCATCTTTGTCGCTCTTTTTTGTATTCTTTCTAGCATGTTTATGTCCCCTCTATGATAAGGACTCCACACCTGTACACAGTACTCCAATCTAGGTCTAACTAAAGCTTTATACAGTTTGACGATCACTTCCTTGCTCCTATGTTTAATATTTCTTTTTATCATACCTAACATTGCATTTGCCTTTTTCACTGCTACCTTAACTTGCTCACTCACCTTTCCTGTATGATCTATTATAACCCCTAGGTCCCTTTCCTTATCTATCTTTCTAATATTGTTTTCTCCCATTCTGTATTTATGTTCCATATTGGATCTACCCATGTGGATGACTGTACATTTATCTACATTAAGCTCCATTTGCCAGCTTACAGACCATTCTCGAATTTTATCTAAATCCGACATCAATATATCCACTTCCGCTTTAGATGAGACACTACTGCATAGTTTTGTGTCATCAGCAAATTTTGCAATCATGGATCTCATATCAATGTCCAAATCATTTATATATATCAAGAACAAAATTGGTCCCAAAACCGAGCCCTGTGGCACACCACTTTTCACTTCACTCCACTCAGAGTACTCCTTATTTATGCCCACCCTCTGCCTTCTTCCTGTTAACCAATTTTCAATCCATTTGGCAACTTCGCCACCTATTCCATGTGATTTTAACTTTCGAAATAATCTTTGATGAGGTACTCTATCAAAGGCCTTTGCAAAGTCTAGATAAATAACATCCAGCTACCACTAAAACAACACACCACTCTTTATTTTATGATAATTTTATAATGCAATGTTTAAAAAATAACCAAAAAAGAGATCTGTATGTTATATAAAGGGGGAAACCTCCAAGACAATGCTTACTACACTGAGTGTTTCCAGATAATGTACTATCTTTTCTCCTAGTCTCACACTTCATTCAGTCACACTTCACCAAAATGCACTTCTATCATGAAATCAATGACTACCTGAGACGGTGTGCTATATGCAGGTGCCACTTGATGAGTTGACACATCTCCACCAATGCCCAAAGCCGAGAAGAGCAAATCAAACAATTATTTATTTTCATGTTTGTTAGTGCACATTTCAATGGAAGACCCAATGCAATAACATTGTTATTGCTTTATTATAAGTTCAATAGAACATATAACATTGTTATTACTTTATTATAAGTTCAATAGAACATATAACATTGTCGTTGCTTTCAGTTAAAAGTTCAATAACAAATATATTGTACAGGCGAGTGCCAAAGGTACATTTTATTTTTACTTCATCAAAGACATTATTTATTTCTTATCAATTTCTAAAAAAACGTTACAGGATTAAGCATCAAAAGTCATTGACAGAAAAGCATGGTTTTAAAAAAACCATTACTGTTAACAATAACTATTGATGATGAAACTTTAGATGCATTTCCTTTTGCAATGTTCAAGCCCTTTGTAGGTCAAATACTCTAGATCTTATTATCTTCTGTAATAGTTTACTGAAATAGCACATTCTATGTATCAAACTGTTCAAAATTAAAAGCTGAATACAAGGCAATAAGGACATGTCACATGCTGGGATGTACATAGGCAAATGAGGAGGGATTATAATAACAAATACCTTTTTTCAATAAGACAATAGAATAATGTAAACACTCATGTAATGGTATCAGTCATTTATTTCACAATAAATCTAAACAATGTGTACTATTTAATGAAGATAATCTGTTTTGAAAGTTATTTCAAAAGTTTTAGAAAACTTCAGAAAGTAATTACCATCCGAGTCAAACGGCTAACGTCTGGCCAGGCAAAACACACTGATCAGACAATGTTAGCCAGGGTCAGGGGAAATATACTGGCCAAGACCCTCATCTGACCTCCTCGTTGGTCATCCTGGAGATGGGCTATTGTCCAGGACAACAGTCTGGCTAACAAGGTGAGGTTCGATGTGATCCTGTAGCAGTGAGTGACACGCAGATGAAGCCAAGCAAAGCACATCTGCCGGGAACAACCTGGTCCACCTTCATCAGCACGCTCGGGATGTGAGAAAAGCTACTGCAACCCACCACTGAGAGTCCTTTTCAGGATGCACAAGAGTAACCTACTGATTGTGGGCATTCACAAACACCAACAATAGTCAAATGTTTATGAACATACATACTTTTGGTCTTAAATCTTCTTAAAATGGTATTCATGGAACTTGGTGTGGAAAATAGTTTTTGGTATAAGAATAAATTAAATGTGTGTACCAAGCTGATACATAAGCAGTTCTGAAAATATTTTAAGATTATTTGTGAGCTGATATAGATCTGCTCTGTAATTGTAAATAAAATAATATTATTTCTCTTTTACAGTCAGATAACATACCTTAATTTTCAATTATTAGTTTGATCTCTTATAGATAATAGCAAAATATGCATCTGCTTTCATTTCATATTTAGAAATGAAATGCTTTCTTTATACATATGTTGTATTTGAACAACTGTAAGCTTTAGTTCAGTCCATCAGATGTTTTTTGTGTTCATTTCCAGCAAATGTTTCTAGGCTCTTTTTGCCTATTTCACTCAATCGTCCCATGGTTTTATGTTTTATATATATATATATATATATATGTATATATATATATATATATATATATATATATATATATATATATATATATGCCAAGGTACAACTGTCTCTGATGAACGGGTCATTAAGTAATGAAGTAAGTAAGTTGTTAGTGTATTTATCATGTGCTGTATGTCTAGTGTTTTTTTTTGTAATAACCAATGTGTAATGTGATTTCAGTATTTTTCAAGGATTTTCTCATTTGCCACCTCTATTTCTACAAATCTATTCTATACAATTAAATCCAGTCATACAATAAAAACTATTCTTTACAATAAAATCTATTCTATTCAATAAAATCCAGTAGTACAATTTAATACACTTTTTCTTGAATTCTTTGGCAAGGATTTATTGTTTGAAATATATTTCATATCAAAGAAGGTATATTCTGATTTTTCTTTCAGCAATATATTTTCTCTCTGATGTTATAAATGCTTTTATCTATTTCAAGTCAAGTATACATTGTTATACACATCACAGTCCTCATTATATTACATGTTTGTCCTTGTCCTAAATTATTGTATTTTTCCTCTTTTTTTTCTTCATGTTTAATTTACAATGTTTGTGCATTTCTTTAATTATCCATGCTCTGCCTATGGCCAGGTAATGTAGGTATACTAACTAGATAACATTCACTGTTCAATGATTTATATATATAAGCACAGTCTCCTACTGCACATATAAGATAAAATGACTCGTGGTATTGTGAGTAAACACTGCAGACAATTCATGTCCTTTCTAACTTGGTGAATTTGTGAAGAGACTTCTCAAGATTGTAATATTTTATATCATTTTAAAGGTCGAAGTGGGACTATAAAAAAAACAAATATGAATAAAACAATTCAAGATATTTCATGGGAAAAAAAAAGGGACTTTAAATCCAATCATAGATGAGTCCTCGTGTGGTACCTGGCTAAGTCACTTTTCACAATCATTTATGTGTTCATATCTTAATTTTATGTATTCATGGCTATTTCTATGATTTGTTAGCTCATATTTGTGTTGTTTTGTTGTTCCTGATATCAGGAAGGCGATGAGGTTGTATCGTTGGTTTCTTCTTTTTGTCCTAGTACGATATCTGACGACACTTACAAATGTTTGTTTACAAAACATATTCCGGAACAAAAATGTATTTAATCCAGAAAATTACTGCAATATAATTGCACAGACTTACGTTAATGAAGATATCAGAAAATTTTAAAAAATGTATGTGCATTAAACTGCAAAGTAATAATTATGAAAAACTATCCATAATAAATTAAAATAAAATATACAATCACTGTATTAATGAGGATTAAAGCACAGACATTGTAGGTAAAACCTAAAAGTTAATGTGTGTACAGAGGTGATTAAAGTTCTCTCACCACATAGCACAGATCCATCAGTATAAATGATAGCCTCGCACAGATCCATCAGTATAAATGATAGCCTCGCACAGATCCATCAGTATAAATGATAGCCTCGCACAGGTCCATCAGTATAAATGATAGCTTCACACAGATCCATCAGTATAAATGATAGCCTCACACAGATCCATCAGTATACATGATAGCCTCGCAAATATCCATCAGTATAAATGATAGCATCACACAGATCCATCAGTATTGATGATAGCCTCGCAAGTATCCATCAGTATAATAGATAGCCTTGCACAGATCCATCAGTATAAATGATAGCCTCGCAAAGATCCATCAGTATAAATGATAGCCTCACACAGATCCATCAGTATAAATGATAGCCTCGCACAGATCCATCAGTATAAATGATAGCCTCGCAAAGATCCATCAGTATAAATGATAGCCTCGCACAGATCCATCAGTATAAATGATAGCCTCACACAGATCCATCAGTATAAATGATAGCCTCCTTATCCTGAATAGTTTCCCTGTTAACCTCAAGATCCTCTATCCTGTTACATGCCTTTCTGCATTCTCTGCCAAGGGTCATAATGACTTTGTGATAGTTTGTTTTATCTCCAGTGCAAACAAAAATATTAGTGTCAGATGACCTGACCCCACCTCATGTCAGTCGCATGCACCTGGAAAAAGGCTCCATTACAGCAGCCAGGCCTGCAATGTCAGTATCAACAATGTGATCCCATTATAATGAGTTTGCTTAGAAGCCTTGCATTGCACATCAGCAGTGAGAACCCACAACCCCCTTCTTCAATATATCTCAGGATGTAAGAACAGCAAGAGACAACCAGAGACAATTCATCGAGAGTGAGCAACTCAATGCAAGTACCGTTAACAACAGCATCTCTAGAGTGGATCCATTCTTCTCCTTTGATTGTAATCTCGGCTCTGGTCACCTGACCAATCATCCCCTTTGCCTGTGCTACTGATGATACTCCTCTCTTGATTCTTGCTTCCTTGATTTATGTCATGTTCTCAAGTACTTCTTTGTACGCTGTAAGACGTCGACTTGAATTTGTTCAAACAACTATTTATTATTACAATTTGTTAATTTCACAGATGTAGTAGATTTGATCAAACTTATTGTTAACTTTAAAACACCAAATATACTTTGCAAAAAAAGTCATGCAGTACTTATTAAATGGGAACAAACTGAAAAAAATCCAAAAAGTGGATCATAGCAATTCATAACTTCAAAGATCATATCAGCTCCATTCATAACTTTAAAGATCATATCAACTCCATTCATAACTTCAAATACCATATCAGCATCACTCATAATTTCATGGATTATATCAGCTTCAGTTATAGCTTCAAAGATCATATCAGCTCCATTTATAACATCATATCAGCCTCATTTCTAACTTCAAAGATCATATCAGCTCCATTCATAGCTTCAAAGACCATATCAGGTTCATTCATAACTTCAACAATCATATCAGCTCCATTCATAGCTTCAAGGATTATATCAGCTCCATTCATAGCTTCAAAGATCATATCAGCTTCATCGATAACTTCATGGATCATTTTAAAGTTGGTCTTATTATCTATTGAGGTGATAGCTATAATAAAGCAAAAACTGGCGTAAGCAGGAGGTAAAAATGTTAAATAGTGAAGGCCTCGCTTCAAATAATTTTTAGCATAATCACATACACATGTCTTCATGCAAATAAAGCACAGCAAAATAAACAAAATAAAAAATATCATTCAAAACTGTAGCAGAGATGGCACACAAAGCAAGTACAATTTTGTACTTTAAACTGAAAAGCAAAATAAGCAACTTACTGGTGGCCTCCTAGCAATAGATTGTGGAATCTTGAACTAAATAATGCAGATACATACCACGATAATAAAGAAAAGTGACATTGACTTTAAATTAGGTGAAACAAAACAGGTACAGCTATAAAACTTAAAGATAGGCTTCACACAAATACACATATTTATTTAATGTGCTGCAGGCAACACAATGCAGCTTTACACATCATGAAACAAAGTAAATAATTACCACTAAACAAATGCTATAACAGGACAATTTGACAAACTTTGCTCTTTTACTTAAACAGTAATTAAACAACAAAAACAGTTTTTTTAGTGACATGTACTAAGACTACAACAACAGAAAGCATTGCAAAAATGTGTGTGCCACAAAATGAGTTGAATGTCAGAATTTAATAAATAATTATCATACAGAGGTCATTCAGAGATATTGATAGACATGCTAATTTTTTAATTTTTTAAATATATTTGATAGAATAAAACAGACAAGTCCCAGACATCAGCCTTTGATCAAATTATATTTAATGATTTAATGTTCATATTTCATTTTCTGATTGACTCACAGTTTATCAAATGATTTTAAAAGCTGTCATACAAATTAGCTATCATCAGTTAAAACAAACTTTTTATAATTTATACAATTATTCCAGATCTTTCCATAATTCTTGTTATTACCAAACTAATTTTGTGACACCAAACAAAAACCACTCACAAGAAAGAAGTGGATAAATTATAATCGTAAAATATGCACATGTTTAGCTAAATCTAAATATGTAAATAAAGTGCTGTAAAAATGTTAAAAAACCTTTGAAGAACAGGAAAAACAAATGTAATGTAATGGTAGCAACTGGATAACTTACAGCATCTTCTTCCAGGCGTGTCTGCTCATCAATCTCACTGTAGCAATTAAATAAAAATAATAAACAATATAGGATAATAATGGTACATACTGGTACATACAATTTAGGTGGCCTACCAGTAATTTCAGGACAATAACATTTGTAAGATTTGATCACCAATACATGTGAAAACATTGAACAACCCTTCTTTGATTGACAACAACAAAAAATATACACGATAAAACAATCTATCAAAATGTCATTGATTCAATCAATCAAAGGTCGTCGCTCCTCTCAGTACACAGGCCTTTGACCATATCTCGCCAGCATACACGGTCCGGGGCTACTCTTTCTGCTTTTGTGTAACAATTCCTTCTCACATTCTCTTCCCCAAGTCTTTTTTAGATCCAACTATCTTTTTCTTTCCTTGCAGATTCCATGTAAAAGCTTGCCTGGCTATGTTTGACAGTGCCTTCCTCAGTGTATGCTCTCCCATTTATGTTTCTTAATTGTTTGTTTCAGTAGTAGTTGTTGACCCCCTTTTCTCATGTTTTCCTCACCATGTCCTGCCACTGTATGCCACTTATCCTTTGAAGGTAACTGTTAACAAAGGACTGGAGTCTTTGTTGTGTCACCTTATTTGAGCCACAAGCAAGCAGAACAGTGCTAGCAGTTATCTTAAAGCTATTTGACAGTCAAAAATGCTAAAGAGTGCAGCATTTCAAGGCTTCTATATTACTACAAGTAAAATAGTCTCTATCAATGTAAACTAAAGTTAAATGCTGGCCAATTGTTTCAGTCAAATCACCATACAACAACTAAACAAGTAATCAGTCCTTCTCAAGGCTAAGTTTAGAATTTAAGGTCACACCAAAATTAAATGCCAACAAAGCTACATATCTTTTGCTTGCTCTTTCAGAGGTCAACTTGAATAAATCTCAAGGTTGCAGTGGTTAGCCTGAGTCTACTAGTATCTCCATAGAGCTTGCCGTGGCGTAGTTTGGTGGTGGCCATGCCTGCTTTCTCTGTTTCTTGTACGTTGGACACCTCTGTAGCACAGCGCTGCAGACACATTCATCTGTATGTCTAATTCTTTGTTTGTTGAATAGATAGTATCTCAATCTGTTGTGACCTGCGCGGAGTCTAAAGATGACCATATGTTCACCTTTGCCAAGCTGGTAATATGCATCATTTGGTTGTTAACCTTTGTAGTGAGCTAGCACTTGTTCTTGTATCTGCTCCTGGTAAACCTCTTAGAATCTACATAAGTTATACCTATGTCAAGTTCAAGTAGCTGACAGTCTATAAGTCTCATCACTGTCAAGAATGTTGCAGTGAGATAGAATCGATTGTATCACAACTCTCTTGAATATAGTTTATAGAGTATTACTCTTTGTTTCTTTACGTCTGGATCCACAGTACAGCAACCACTGCCTGTAAAGGGTTCCACTCGTCTCTCTGTGTTTTCATCTGTCATTACAATGTCTGCTGCAGTTTTCAAGGTCTCTGCTCTGAAGTTACTTGAAAAATTGTCCTGTTGCCAATGACAGGTTTCTTTGTAGATTTATTTTTAGGCTCAGAAAGATCCCTCTACCTCCATTCACTGTTGCATTTGATCCTCCTGTGTATCCTCTTTTGCCTTTAATCCTCCTGTGTATTCTCTTTTGCCTTTAATCCTCCTGTGTATCCTCTTTTGCCTTTAATCCTCCTGTGTATCCTCTTTTGCCTTTAATCCTCCTGTGTATCCTCTGTTGCTATTGATCCTCCTGTATGCCCAGCTGCTGCTTGGATAGTGCTTTACAGCTATGGCTCTTGTTTCTGTTTGGATGTTTCTTTCAGAATGCTGGGGAATGTTTTAGATCAACTCTGGGAAGTGCTCTTATCTTCAGGCAGAAAGCATGTGAATAGTGTGCATGCGTTTTATTTGTGATGTGCTATTTATAGGATCTGTTCTCCGCTTTGCTGTTACCGATGTTACAAAGTTGTTCCACTTGAGTCTTCCCCTTCAAAATCCATTTATTATTCTGTGGCACATTGGCTGGTCTATCAGCCTTCTGGATTTCTCACATCCAGATATAACCTCAAGGACTTCATCAACAACTGAATGAGCATGCAACATCAATTAATCGAGCATCTCATAGAAACAACAAATCTAAAAAGAACACACACACAAAACTGAATGTACACACCTTGAGTCATTGGCTTTCTCTGTAAAGATTCTCACTAAGAACTCTCCTTCAAAGTGTGGCTCAAAAGTGGATGGAACAATGGCATATGTTCCAGGAGGTAGCTTATGTCTTCCACAAATTTCTCTCATGTTAATGAAGGTTGGCGATTTTGCAACAGATGAATTGTACTTGAAAAATTTCATATCCAGTGGGCCACAGTTTGGATCCTCTATCTATACATGAACAAACATCACAATCACACAGGGGTTAAAACATAATGGATCATTTTAGGAACATGAACACCTTACAGACTGGATGGGTCGTGTATGATGGAATAGAACACTTTACAGACTGGATGAGTATGTATGAAATAAAACACTTTACAGACTGGATGGGTATGTATGGAATAGGACACTTTACAGACTGAATGGGTCATGTATTGAATAGAACTCTTTACAGACTGGATGAGTATGTATGAAATATAACACTTTACAGACTGGATGAGTATGTATGGACTAGAACACTTTACAGATTGAATGGGTCATGTATGGAATAGAACACTTTACAGATTGAATGGGTAATGTGCAGAATAGAACACTTTACAGATTGAATGGGTCATGTATGGAATAGAATACTTTACAGACTGGATGGGTCATGTATGGAATAGAACACTTTACAGACTGAATGGGTCATGTATGGAATAGAACACTTTACACACTGAATGGGTCATGTATGATGGAATAGAACACTTTACAGACTGGATGGGTCATGTATGGATTAGAACACCATGTGATGGTTGTCCATCATAATGAATGACGGCCACTTTGTCAGCATTCACTGTAAACTGTTCGCATGAGTTTGAAGATGGCTAAATAAACCAATCTGAGCCTTGAATTGTCTGTTCCAATTTGTAAGGTGAATAAGACACCTACTTCCATCGAGGTTGAAGAAGGGTTGATGTGAGTTGACTTGCAGAGCGATCGTGTCTGGATGGCCTCATCTATTCTTGATTGCCTCACATCTCTGAAAAACCTCAGCAATAGTGCTGCACCATTCTGTGCGATTGGTGGCAATTTTTTCCCATTCAGCAGGAGTGAGACATGAACAAGGTGTCAGAATTTTACTCAAAAAGAATCTAGAGAAATGTGTATAGATATCTGACACACAATGATAGAATGATGCTGGCGAAGTTGAGAGCTAAACCATTGGACAATGCCACCTTACAAACTTATGCACCAAGACAGGGAACAAATAGAATAATATTATGAGGACTTAAAATAGATACTAGAGCCCATAAAATATTGTGACAATTCCAGCTGGAACATGGGAATTAAGGGCAGGGGAGATTGGGCTGGCAACTCTAAGAAACAAAGGTTGCCTGAATACGTTGGATGAATGCAGGTCACGCCAGGGCCAATCACTATTTCGACACTAGGTCAATAAAGAAACGAAGGGTCAGGAACATGTTAGGTGGAAGACTTTGTCAGGTACAGGGGCGGGTGTCAGAGCGGACTACTCTGATGTCAGATTTGACAGGAACGGGGTTTGCGGGCAGTCTGATAGTTCCATTACAGGCTACCACAGTTAGAATGACAGTGACTAGTGGATAGAAAACCAATAACATTTTAGATAAAGGGGTAGTTCCAAAGAAAAAAGTAAGATGGTCGTGCCTTAGTGACTACGCTCTCGACTCGCTCCGGTGTTTGTGTCAAGTTTTCTGATGTTTGGTGGTTTCTGTTCAGATTATATTTCACTATTCCTTTACCAGGTGGTATGAAGGACTTTATTCTGTGGAACTGATCTGCTTTCGATTGGTCATTCTGTTTGTTATGATGCATTTCGCTAAATTTCATGTCTGACTCAAGCTGTGGGAAACCAGACTATCACGGAGTTCAACGTTCAGCTTAACTGCACACCATAATTCAGTCCAGATTACCACTACTCAAGGACCTTTCTGATCGGATGAAGCCAACTTTCTCCTGCCCGCCCCTTCCTCCACCAGAGTTTACACGATACCTCTCCCGGCCTAGTTTTCTCAGCACGACAAGGGTCGCGCTGGCCAAGGGGTGTCCACAGTCAGAAGCCTCGGTGGCGGGACACATAAAAACAGGGAGTTTGACACAAACAGACATGGAAGGCCTGACACAAACATTGGTTTAACACACTCCTCATGGCCCTCATCTCAAGGCTGCGGAGTAGATGGCTCCACCTGGCTAGTTTGTAGGGATTTCGGTCGAAGTGCTAGGCATGAACACAGCCTCAGCAGTTGGACATGGTAGTGGTCGATCAACGCAACGAGTCTTTGATGCCTATGCAAACATTATTATTATGTAGTTCCAAATTGGAGTCATGGCTAAATCAGACAACCCACAGAAGACCATTGTACAGCCATGTTGTTGCTTGAGACTATAAAATACACTGCAGAGATCAAATTAGACAGACTGGCAGAAAGACAGTGAGTCTGGCAGTGAGAGTTTGCAGGGTGGATGTACCATCATACAACTCGAGTTTGGCCAATCGCGCTCAATAGGTGATTATGATGGATACCCTGTGAGCAGTACAAGATCTGATTGTGTGTGAACGTACAATTCGCTTGAGTATGAGAATTGATTGGGTGTGTGTGTGCATAGATCGACTGAATAAGTGATCTGATTATATGTGAGTGCACAGATCGCTTGATTAAACATGATCTGATTATATGTGAGTGCACAGATCGACTGAGTATATGATCACACGCGAGTACGTGATCTGATTATATGTGAATGCACAGATCGCTTGATTAAACATGATCTGATTATATTTGAGTGCACAGATCAACTGAGTACATGATCTGATCTTGAAAACGAGTTTGTGATTGTGTGTTGAATGAGCAGATAGGAGAGTGCTGTGGCAATAATTCTGGGTACCATAGATTTTGGAGGAAACATCAAAAGCTAGTGCTTACAGCCTCCTAATTAGTTAAATATATATATTATGATTATTTGTTTAAAAGTTCTTTGCTTTTTGTTGATATTGTGCAACGATTTTCTTGTAATAAATGATGTTTTTTTTGTATGATCAGGATAGTATTTACTGTGTTTTACTGTGTTGAAGTTAGGTCATGGTCTAGATATATGTTGTAACTCTTAAGATATGCAAACTACTCAACTTAAAAGTCTTACACTGCCACATATCTTAATTAGGTCCGAGTGACCAGGATATCTTTGATAGAATTATTTCTCAGCTAAACCTAGACTCTGCCACAATGTACTGATTTTCTTATAGTAATTGGAACTAAAAAATATGAAAAGGAAAACACAAGAATATAATATGGCAATATGGATTGGGGAAAAGAAAATAGAGGAGACAGAATGATGTAATTTTGTGAAGAAAACCGATTAGTTTTATCTAACACATTTTTTGACAGACCTAAACAAGATTATACTCCTGGAAAACCCCAGATGATTTAGTCCAGAACCAAATTGACTTTAGTATGATAAATAACAGGTTCAAGAATATTGTCACAATGGCAAACAAATTATACATTTGAATGGGGACGGTTAAGTGACATGGCTCACAACTAGAAGGTGCTGGGTTTGATCCCCATCACAGCACCGGCCGTTACCCCGGGGAAACAAACCCTTAAAAATGCAGGAGGAAGCAGACCCTTACATAAAATGCATGCTGAAGTCAGATGCACTGGGCCGACAGGCGTAAAATAAAAACCACAGTGCAACGCACACCGCCTTGGGGATTAGAGAAATAAGACGAACGCAAAACCAAAAAAAAACCTAAAAATACATTTGAATCAGAATCCTGTAGTGAATAAAATAGTCATCAGGTTGAAAAATGGGAGGAAAAGATACCAAAAATAGCCCCAGTATTAAATATCAGCCCTTAAGCCCAAAAATTGAATGTAAATGTCGGATAGTTAAAATAAATGTGACAACCTACTGACAGATAGCACGGAACAATCCAGAAGAGAAACTCCAGAAAAGAAAGCAAACACCAAGCGGGAATTTGTTAAGATAAGCGAGTTGAACAATGATATAAGTGGGATGATGGCATCAAGAGAAGGACATAAAAAATCCTGTCAGAGATCATCATCAAGGTCGAATGAGAACAGGCCACAGCAGACTACTGGGCCACCTATATCGGCTCAAAATCTTCCAAACAAATGAATGTCCATGTGGAACAGGAGTCCAGACCCCTGAACACGTACTTTAAGAATGCCCAGCCTACGAAGAACTAAGATGCAAGACCTGGCCAGATGGAGCACAACTGAGGCCAAAACTATCTGGGTCACCACTCAGATCTGGAAAGGACTGTGGACTTCATCCTGACGATAGGACTGAAGATTTAGCATGATCAGAAAAACCTGACCGGAGTAGAAGAAGAAGAATCATCAAGGTAAGATTCAGAGATCTTTGGAGGACTATTGCAGCCCACCTTTGATGGGGAGATGGCCACTGAACTGACCCATCTTCCTCCTAAAGATGACGATAGGAGACACCCAGAGGCAAGGCCTCACACAATGACTATTTAATGGCTATCACAGTCCTGCCAAATGAAAAGTGCAGACATTATGGTAGGGGTAGACTGTCTTCGAGGCACATGTTTTCATGATGGTAGCAGTAGACTGTCTATGAGGCACATGTTTTCATGCTGGTAGAGGTAGACTGTCTTCGAGGCACATGTTTTCATGATGGTAGCAGTAGACTGTCTTCGAGGCACATGTTTTCATGATGGTAGCGGTAGACTGTCTTCGAGGCACATGTTTTCATGATGGTAGGTGTAGTTTCTTTGTTGGCCACCTTTTCTATTACATGTGTTTTTACGACTCGCAGGTAGAAAGGGGGTGGCCCATAAAACTTGTTTTCTATTTCTCTCTCATCTGGTGTATATGGTTTTCCGCTTCTGCTATATCCAGTAGAGACACATGTTGTAGTAGAATTTAAGCAAATGTCATTAAACTCCAAATATAGATGACATAATAGTAATACGAATTTTTCCTACTCAAAAATACAAACCAAACATTTTTGCTAAAGCTGATCTGTAACGAATGGCAGAGTTAAACCTATGCACCTGCATTTTCTATGCTTCCAGCCCTAAGAGAATGTCCTTTAGTTATTAGCTTGTAAAATAGTTTTTACATTTTATATGGGTCCTAACCTTGAGGGTCGCAAGCTGTAATATTATTTTACCTTATAGATGACGTAACCAATGGTCAAAAGATCTAAGCCTTCTTTACGCTTTTTTCGTCTATCTTTTTGGAGAATAGCAACCAGGGCAGTGCATAGATCATCATCATCATCATCATCTGGGTCAGTTAAAGTCATACGGAACTGCGGATTTGTCCAGAATGTATCTGTGCAAAGAAAATCAGGCAGTTCTTCAGAATATACAAATCACTGGTACTATCTCAAATTTTTTCAGTAATTACATTCATTTACTTAACTTCTTTATACTGGTTTAGAAGACTCTGCAGAGTCTGTATACAACCAGTTTCATATACATTACCTTGCTCTAAAAGCTATGCGCATCCAATTTGTTCTTAAATGCATTAATTGTTCCTGCCTCCACTAAGAAGATTATCACTATGATAATATATTTCTAGTGATCTGGTAGGTTGTCTGGGGTTTTGTCTGGGAGGAAGTTTCCAAGGATTTCATATCTGTTCTGGTTGTCTGGGGTTTTGTCTGGGAGGAGGTTTCCAAGGGGTTTTGTCTGGGAGGAGGTTTTCAAGGATTTCATATCTGTTCTGGTTGTCTGGGGTTTTGTCTGGGAGGAGGTTTCCAAGGAATTCATATCTGTTCTGGTTGTCTGGGAGGAGGTTTCCAAGGATTTCATATCTGTTCTGGTTGTCTGGGAGGAGGTTTTCAAGGATTTCATATCTGTTCTGGTTGTCTGGGGTTTTGTCTGGGAGGAGGTTTCCAAGGATTTCATATCTGTTCTGGTTGTCTGGGGTTTTGTCTGGGAGGAGGTTTTCAAGGATTTCATATCTGTTCTGGTTGTCTGGGGTTTTGTCTGGGAGGAGGTTTCCAAGGATTTCATATCTGTTCTGGTTGTCTGGGGTTTTGTCTGGGAGGAGGTTTTCAAATCTGTTCTGGTTGTCTGGGGTTTTGTCTGGGATGAGGTTTTCAAGGATTTCATCTGTTCTGGTTGTCTGGGGTTTTGTCTGGGATGAGGTTTTTAAGGATTTCATGTCTGTTCTGGTTGTCTGGGGTTTTGTCTGGGATGAGGTTTTCAAGGATTTCATATCTGTTCTGGTTGTCTGTGGTTTTGTCTGAGAGGAGGTTTTCAAGGATTTCATATCTGTTCTGGTTGTCTGTGGTTTTGTCTGAGAGGAGGTTTTCAAGGATTTCATATCTGTTCTGGTTGTCTGTGGTTTTGTCTGAGAGGAGGTTTTCAAGGATTTCATATCTGTTCTTTAGGTTTAGTTTGAATTTAGCTTTGGTGTTTTTATTTGGTTGGTTTGTATCTTGTATTTATGGTTTGTTTTAGATGCCTTATCTTTAAAAGTTGTCAGTTGCATTGCTCTAATTGCTAAGAGCAGGTGGTGGTTTGATCCTCCATCTGTTCCTCTCTTTAGCATGACATTCTGTAAGTAGAGTCTCCATATTGTGAAATGGTTTATTTGGTTTTCAATGTGCCTATCTGGTGAACACCAGAGGATCTTCCTGTTTGTGCCATCAAAATATCATGGATCCCATCATGTGCTTCGTGTGGTGGATCTTACACCCTCCATTTGATCTCTGCAAGACCCAGGATACTCAACCTGTATACTTTCATGTTCTTGACACTTGAGTCACCTTTTTCATCTCATTCAGGACCATTTCCTGATTTTTGTTTTAATCATCAGAAGATTTGTCAGCAGCTTCACTTCCTTTCGTTGACTTCCATCAGGTGATGTCATATGCCTTCTTTGTGCGGGATCCTTGGGAATCCAGCCAGTAGTACTGGTTTTATATTTTCTGTTGTGGATTCTGTAATAAAGTTTTTTTTCTAGGTTTGGGTTGTTAGACCAAATCCAACCAAAAAATCTGAGAGATGGTTGTGTATGTTTAGTCTGGTCTGTCCCTTTTTGACCAGTTCAGCTCGACTGAACCTATCAGGAGCACAAGACTTCCACATAGCTCCCATAATCATGAAAGAACTCAAGCTGTCCCACAACCTCAAGATAGTGCTCACAGGACAGACATTGATCTAAAAACACCCTTTTATTTTGTTGCTCATTGTCCTACTTTAAAAATATGTTACATTTCTTCTTCTTCTGCTCCATTGTATGTTTTCAGGCATCAACTTGAATATCAAATATAACTAAAGAAAGCTGTGATCAGTTGGAGGTTATTGATATCTGTATTGAGCCAAGGTAAGGTACTGGTGATGGTTACATGTGCTTTCTTTGTTCCTTCTATGTTGGACACCTTTGTAATAGATGTCCAGCAGTCATTTTATCAGTGCCACAGATGTATTTCCTATATCAGTAGTTCCTATATCTATTATGTTAAAGAGATGTATTTCCTATATAAATAGTTCCTATATCTATTATGTTGAAGAGATGAATTTCCTATATCAATAGTTCCTATATCTATTATGTTGAAGAGATGTATTTCCTATATCAAAAGTTCCTATATCTATTATGTTGAAGAGATGTATTTCCTATATCAATAGTTCCTATATCTATTATGTTGAAGAGATGTATTTCCTATATCAGTAGTTCCTATATCTATTATGTTGAAGAGATGTACTTCAATTTGTGCGGTGGCCTGTGCAAAGTCTCAAGTTAAAAAAGTATGTGTCGTTTGGTTGTTGGCCTGGATGATCTGCTTCTAACTTGTTGTATCTACACCTTGTAAACCTCTTTATCTATTCATGTTATATCTATATTTTTTTGCATTTGCCTTATTTCTCTAATCCCCAAGGTGGTGTGCGTTGCACTGTGGTATTTATTTTGTGCCTGTCGGCCCAGTGCATCTGACTTCTTCATTCATTTTATGTAAGGGTCTGCTTCCTCCTGCATTTTCTAAGGGTTTGCTTCCTTCTGGGTAACGACCAGTGTTGTGATGGGGATTGAACCCAGCACCTTCTGGTTGTGAGCCGTGTCACTTAACCACTAGCCCATACCGTCCCCTTAACCCTTGTTAATCATACTTATGCTATCAGTATTTTTATAAATTTGTTGATTCATTCTTTAAACATTTTGGTATAGTTAATCAACTTCTGATGATCAGACAGTCTTCTGTTGCAAGGCTCTGCATAACTTCCCATCATCCTCCTCTTTATCGCTATCAGGAACTGGTATGAACAGATTTTTATTTCTGAGATCCTTTCTACTAATGTTTCTAAAAGTTGATACAATTGTGTCTTTGTCCTCCACAAAATGCATGGTTCTGCACCATTTGATGTTAGGCTTGAAATGAATCCATGCCCCAGACTTTTCTTGATAAATCTTGTTCATCATGTTTATTAATACTTTCTCCTTATTTATCAGAACATTTCATTACACTAACAAAAAGATAATACTAGTTTGTTGTTTTGTATAATCTGTAACGTGCATTACCATGTGTCATTGTTTGAAGCTATTCATTCTGAGCTAACTCTTCTTACATCACAAACTGTACTTGAGAAGGTGGACTTTTTTCCTCCTAGCTGTAGTTCTAAGTAAGCTCAGCACTATGGGGATTGCTGTGTTAACCCACACCTCATGGACCAGATTACTGTGACACTGCCTGTTTCCAGGAACATGACGGACGTGAGGTAAGGTCTTGATCATTATGTTTCACCTGACCCTGATTACTCTTTGCTCCCATGAGCTATCAAGAAAAATTGTATAAACTGTGAGATATTGTCTTACCCAGGTAGTTACGGCATCCTCCTGCATTTACTCTCCTGATCCAAGACGCATTCTCTTTGAAGGTTTCCCATTTCTTTTTGCACTGAAGATCATCTTCATCCAAAGAGTCTGGACCCAAGTTGCAGATTTCTAGCTTATGGAAGTTGGATTGGAAATCTTGGAAAGACATCCTGAATACAAACAGCAATGATAATGCTAAAAAGTTCTTTAAAATGGCTGATATTAGTAAGATACACTTAATAGAGAGCTTTATTTGTTGTGGCTTATAACAGTGATCACAGCATCCAACCATCCTGAAGACCACATGAGGACACATTAATGATACAAGGATCACAAGAAGATATATTCAATGATAGGAGGACCACACGAGGACACATTCAAACACCTACAAGCACAAGGTGAATCAGCAAGTCCAGGTAGCAATGAACAAGGCAAATGCAATGTTAGGTATGATAACAAGAAATATTAAACCAAGGAGCAAGGAAGAGATAGTCAAACTGTATAAAGCATTAGTTAGACCTAGATTGGAGTACCGTGTACAGGTGTGGAGTCCTTATCATGGAGGGGATATAAACATGCTGGAAAGGATACAAAAAAGAGCGACAAAGCTGATAGTGCGATTCCAGAATTACAGTTATGAGGAAAGACTTAGAAGAACCGGCCTACAGTGTCTAGAAGAGAGAAGAATTTGAGGTGACTTAATTCCCAATTTTTAAGATAATCAAAAGAACGGATAAATTATACTATAATAAGTTTTTTTAAAAATTCAACTACCTACAAGAACAATGATATATAAATACAAATTGACTAAAGAAAGGTCCAGAAAAGATATTAGGTAATATTATTTTAGTCAGAGAGTGGTTAATACTTGGAATGCATTGCCACAGGAAGTAGTGGAGGCAGGGACAAATAATGTATTTAAGAATAGATTGGATGCACATAGCTGTTAGAGAAAGGAAATGTAAATGTAATTGGTTGTTTACAGACTGCATAGTCTTCTAAACGAGTTTAAAGACGTTAAGTTAAGAATAGAACAAAATAAAGAACAGAACATAACAGAATAAAGCAGAACAGAACAAAATAGAGCAGAACAGAACAGGACAGGACAGGACAGAATAGAATGCACATCATTCCAAATTGCTACTCACCAGAATTCACCATCATCCTCGAAGTTAAGTCCAAGCTCTTTCTTTTCAGATTCTGAGAGTAAGCTCCACTCCCTTGATCTGAAAAACAAGCACCGCAAATGTTGTTCCTCATCATGTACAGACTTGAGTAAATGTTGTTCATCATAATGTACAGACTTGAGTAAATGTTGTTCATCATAATGTACAGACTTGAGTAAATGTTGTTCATCATAATGTACAGACTAGGGTAAATGTTGTTCATCATAATGTACAGACTTGGGTAAATGTTGTTCATCCTCATGTACAGACTTGAGTAAATCTTTGGGAACTACAAGTACAGACCAACATTTCAGAGCTTACAGTACATGCTACATCATTTGAGAGCTAACAGTACAGACTTCAACATTTGGCTTGGCTTGGCTTTGTTCATTTTCAATCTTCCACTGCCAAACCCTGAAAGGGCTTAAGTAGCAGAATGTAGTCCAGAGAACGGAATGCGTTGTGTTGTAGTTTACAGCTTGGCTGCGATATATATCCAACACATCTGACTTCAGCAAGCATTTTTTGAGTATCGGGTTAGTATTCCCTCTTCGATCCCTTCTCCTTAGCCAGTCTGCCCTGCTGCAGCCTGTTATCCAGGATCACCAGCTCTGGTTCGCTGGCCCTGACGCTAGCAGTCAGCTATGGGTCGCTGACCACTGCAGCTCATGCGCTGCTCAGCATCTTGATTCCACTTCAACATTTGAGAGCTTACATCTGCTGAAGACGGATGTGTCAGACCAAAAGGTGCAAATATCACAGTCAAGCTGTAAACTAGCGACACAATGCATTCTGTTCTCCAGACTACATCCTGCAACTTGCAAAGCCCTGTTCAGAGCTTGGTAGCAGGAGATTGAGAACAAATGCAGAAAAAGAGAGCTTACAGTATAGCCTTCATCATTAAGATTCAAGCGTCGTACAGTCATCAGTGATATACATACATAAAGATGCTAACAATATTTTCATAGCACAAGTTCCCTCCTTCAGCATGCACGCAGGTGTACACAGGTTTAACTAATCCAGTTTGAGTGGCTTCCAGCAACATTTTAATAAATAATCTAATTCTTTATAAATTTATCTTTTAGATATAAAAAAGAGGTTGTAGAGGGGTTATGCTGAAGTCAAACTGAATAGCATTTCAAATTTAACAAGCATTTCAAATATAACAAGCATTTCAAATATAACAAGCATTTCAAATATAACAAGAATTTCAAATATAACAAGCATTTCAAATATTACAAGAATTTCAAATATAACAAGCATTTCAAATATAACAAGAATTTCAAATATAACAAGCATTTCAAATAACAAGCATTTCAAATATAACAAGCATATCAAATATGTATGTGCCAATTACATTACACCATCCAGACAAGCCCAGAAGGTCGACGCATCGAGAGGTGGCGCGAAACAATGCAGGATCCATGGATAGAGCTCAAGGAACAGGCCGCACCAGGACACCACCTGCCCTACGCTGTATGGAAGGCAATGAACAAACTTTGAACTGGTGTGTCAAGATGCAGAGTGCACTTGAAGAAATGGGGAAACTCAGATGTCGACACATGTGAATGCAGCGCAGTTCAGGACCAAGATCACCTGATGTTCTGCCTCAACCTCCCTGAAACCTGTGACATGAACAACATGATGATGGCAAACAACAAGGCAGATCAAGTTGCTGAATACTGGACGGATGCCGTGTGACATGGTGTTTGGACACGGAAAGTAAGTAAGTATGTGCCAATTATATTGTGTAAAAATACAAAAACAAACCAAGTTCCAGCCAAAAGTCCTCTGCCAGAAACCAAAGACAATATCAACGAGAAATATACTGATCTAAGTGATTGAGATCCCAGCATAAAGAAAATGTAATTTAAACAAGAACATATAGAACTTGATAGTGAATTTAAAATAGAGGGCTATTCAATGTTAAACAGAGATTTGGTAGTTGAAGGCAAGGTAAAGGAATGGGGGCTTCTTATTATACTGTAGTAATTCAGTTATTATACTGTAGTAATTCAGTTATTATACTGTAGTAATTCAGTTATTATACTGTAGTAATTCAGTTATTATACTGTAGTAATTCAGTTATTATACTGTAGTAATTCAGTTATTATACTGTAGTAATTCAGTTATTATACTGTAGTAATTCAGTTATTATACTGTAGTAATTCCTACTTACTTAGTCGCTCCTCTTCTACCGTGAGGTGTAGAGGTCTGTAGTAATTCTTACTTACTTAGTCGCTCCTCTTCTACCGTGAGGTGTAGAGGTCTGTAGTAATTCTTACTTACTTAGTCGCTCCTCTTCTACCGTGAGGTGTAGAGGTCTGTAGTAATTCAGTTATTATAAATATCAGAGAAGATATATCATCTGGCAAATGAAAGTGTATGGGGAGAAATCAAAAGTGGGGGTGAAAAAACAGTGGTTGGAGTACGCTACAGATTGCTTCAGAAGGATAAATAAGACTAAAACAAGTTTTTCAAAGTACAGTTGCCTACAAGAACAATAGGGCACACATTAACTAAAGAAAGATCCAGATTAGATACTAAAAAAGTGGTTAATACTTGGAATACATTACCACAGGAAATAGTGGAGGCAGGGTTAATTAATGCATTCAAGAATAGATTGGATGCAAATTGTTTTAAATCAAATGAAGTAAAATAAATGGGTTGTTTAAAGATTGCAGAATCTTCAAAACCAGCATAAAGACGTTAAGTTAAGTTATGAGTCAAATAGAAATGAATACATCTTTATATAACAATCTTCTACTGCCTAAAACATTTATTATTCAAACCTTTATACAATACCTCTAGCCTTCTCTAACAAAAAAAAAAAGGAAATATCAAACATATATTACTAAAATATTTCCCCATTTGAAGTCACACAGATTAAAATCAATAAAAGATATTAGTAATTAAAAATAAATACACTTGTGCTTGTGCTTATATTAGACGATAAAGAAAAGGACAATACACCATATAAATCATGATGGAGATGCAATTTACAAAATGAACTTCTAAATTCATACTCCAGTTTTCTTACCCATCACTCCAAGCGCCTTTCCATTCTGAACCATTACCCCAAGGGTTTCGAATCCTGACCATGGGAATCTGACCTTTAACCCTTGAAGTCTTGATGTCAGCCTAAAATAAAATAACTATGTCTCAGCGAAGCAGAACATGTTCTGATTATAGAATCAGTGTCTGCTAAAAATATCTGGTAATGTCTGCTGCGACTGACTTGTGATGTAATTACAAGCCAATATATAAACATGCTATAAGAAAGTAGGATTCAATCTATGACAAATCGCTGCAGAGGTCAGAGAGTACTAAAAAAAAACAAGAATATCCTAATCTTTACAAACAGAACAATAGATGTAAATAACAAGAAGAGGAAATGTGGTGAACTGGTTAGCTCATAACCCAAACTTGCTTGAGATCAGATTCATGAAACAGTAAAGTTGTGCTACAATAGGATGTAAACCCACTGCAAACATTTGTGCAAAGTCAGGTGCTATGGACCATTAGGTGCTAAACACAGTACAATATATCTTACAAAACAAGGCAAATGAGAACATAAAGATATCTATAAAAAGCTATAGGAATTGTGAGTTGTACCATATGTCCAATATTTGAAAGCTGCTGAATTGAACAACTTTGAATAGTTTTTAAATAGTAAATAGTTAAGTTGGCTCATTTACTGTCCGACGGGATTCACTGCCAGGAAACAAAATGTAAGATAGTAAGTAGCATGTCCTGTACAGAATGTAGCTTCTTACAACCGCCAACCTATTTGACTTTTATAAGTTTCTTGACAAGTGTGCAGTATGGTAAGTTACCATTACCCTCCGTATGTGGAGGAGTGAAAAAAAACTCATGTCTGCTAAACTAGACATGAGCGTGATTCGAATTGGGTGTATTGAGATTGTGAAACGAACACATCACTCCTAGGCCACGCAGCCTCCAAGATGTAATATACATGCAAGAAATAATGTCCTCTGAGAATTGACTGGTACTACATGAGGACCAAAGCGAGTTGTCCTCCGAACATCAGCACTTGCCTGTGCTTCTCTGCAGTTGAGTACGCTGCACTAGTTTTGAAACAGCTCTGCACATGTCAAACTGATTGATACAGCAATAAATGAGACTGGTCAGACAGGTATAGGGTACCTAAAACCTATTCCAACTGAAATATTATACCTCACAATAAGGGTAGCACTACCTGAGACTCAAAACAGTGTCACATCAGAAATTGAATGAGAGAAACATTCAAACGAACCAAGGCACCCAATGTTTGGAGATCAGGTGCAGTGCACAAGACTGAAATCTAGACGAGGTATGTTACAGTCAATACAGCCCCTGCAGACTAGTCCCAGAAAAGCTGCATAAGAAAATGGAATGAACCGATGCAGGTTCCCTAGATTGAGCTGCAAGACTAACCTGTCTCTGAACGCCATGGGAGTCACTTAACTCAAAATTGGTGTATCACGATACAGGAAGACTATCTCAAACTTTCTAGAAACAAGTAACATGGATGACATGTAGAGGTCGGATGACAAAAGCTATCCATGTGGCTGACATTGGGGACATGGTGTTAATATGGATGACATGTAGAGGTCGGATGACAAAAGCTATCCATGTGGCTGACATTGGGGACATGGTGTTAATATGGATGACATGTAGAGGTCGGATGACAAAAGCAATCCATGTGGCTGACATTGGGGACATCGTGTTAATATGGATGACATGTAGAGGTCGGATGACAAAAGCTATCCATGTGGCTGACATTGGGGACATGGTGTTAATATCGATGACATGTAGAGGTCGGATGACAAAAGCTATCCATGTGGCTGACATTGGGGACATGGTGTTAATATGGATGACATGTAGAGGTCGGATGACAAAAGCAATCCATGTGGCTGACATTGGGGACATCGTGTTAATATGGATGACATGTAGAGGTCGGATGACAAAAGCAATCCATGTGGCTGATATTGGGGACATCGTGTTAATATGGATGACATGTAGAGGTCGGATGACAAAAGCAATCCATGTGGCTGACATTGGGGACATGGTGTTAATATGGATGACATGTAGAGGTCGGATGACAAAAGCTATCCATGTGGCTGACATTGGGGACATGGTGTTAATATGGATGACATGTAGAGGTCGGATGACAAAAGCAATCCATGTGGCTGACATTGGGGACATGGTGTTAATATGGATGACATGTAGAGGTCGGATGACAAAAGCAATCCATGTGGCTGACATTGGGGACATGGTGTTAATATGGATGACATGTAGAGGTCGGATGACAAAAGCAATCCATGTGGCTGACATTGGGGACATCGTGTTAATATGGATGACATGTAGAGGTCGGATGACAAAAGCAATCCATGTGGCTGACATTGGGGACATCGTGTTAATATGGATGACATGTAGAGGTCGGATGACAAAAGCAATCCATGTGGCTGACATTGGGGACATGGTGTTAATATGGATGACATGTAGAGGTCGGATGACAAAAGCAATCCATGTGGCTGACATTGGGGACATCGTGTTAATATGGATGACATGTAGAGGTCAGATGACAAAAGCAATCCATGTGGCTGACATTGGGGACATGGTGTTAATATGGATGACATGTAGAGGTCGGATGACAAAAGCAATCCATGTGGCTGACATTGGGGACATGGTGTTTGGCATGGTGCCCAGGACAGAAGAAGTAAGTCAGTAGGTAGAGCAGGCCTTGTTGTCAGAGAGCCAAAAGCTCCTTTTGGTCTGCAAATCCATCTGGTTGGCCCTCAGAAGGTGTTGCCTGTGTCTTCCCTGGTTGGTCTTTCGAACTCAAATTTGGCTAGTCAGTTTGTGGGTTACTAGGTCTGGGCAAGACATGGCTCTAGGGTGTCCAGCCTTTTTCCTGTTGACTTTTAGCATAGCCAGCAGTGTATGACATGCATTCTGTCTTTGTGTGAGATTTTGGTACTGGGCATTTCCCACTCTAAAATGTATGTTAACTTTGATCCTCTAGGAGGTATGTCAGCTTAAATGAACCTCTAGGAAGTTGACAGCTTCAATGGTATTTTAGGAGGTATGTCATCTTTGATGGTCGTCTAGGATGTATGTCTGCTTCAATGGTCGTCTAGGAAGTTGACAGCTTCAATGGTATTTTAGGAGGTATGTCATCTTTGATGGTCGTCTAGGATGTATGTCTGCTTCAATGGTCGTCTAGGAAGTTGACAGCTTCAATGGTATTTTAGGAGGTATGTCATCTTTGATGGTCGTCTAGGATGTATGTCTGCTTCAATGGTCGTCTAGGAAGTTGACAGCTTCAATGGTATTTTAGGAGGTATGTCATCTTTGATGGTCGTCTAGGATGTATGTCTGCTTCAATGGTCGTCTAGGAAGTTGACAGCTTCAATGGTATTTTAGGAGGTATGTCATCTTTGATGGTCGTCTAGGATGTATGTCTGCTTCAATGGTCGTCTAGGAAGTTGACAGCTTCAATGGTATTTTAGGAGGTATGTCATCTTTGATGGTCGTCTAGGATGTATGTCTGCTTCAATGGTCGTCTAGGAAGTTGACAGCTTCAATGGTATTTTAGGAGGTATGTCATCTTTGATGGTCGTCTAGGATGTATGTCTGCTTCAATGGTCGTCTAGGAAGTTGACAGCTTCAATGGTCCTCTAGGAGGTATGTCATCTTTAATGGTTCTCTAATATTAACTTTACAAAATGTTTTATTAAATGTATTTCATTCTTTGTCTAATTCCTATATTAGTAATTATTAATACTTTAATTTCTAACATTTCTGAACACTGTGCTATATGAGAACACTGTGCTATATGAGAACACTGTGCTATATGAGAACACTGTGCTATATGAGAACACTGTGCTATAGGAGAACACTGTGCTATAGGAGAACACTGTGCTATAGGAGAACACTGTGCTATAGGATTGCTCATGCTTGCATGAAACATGGCCGTTGATTATGTTTTGCAGTGTACACTTTGCAATGTCTTAGTTGGCCACATATTGTGTGCACGTACATGCACACACATGCACACGCACGCACACACACACACACACACACACACAAAACATATATATTTGTATATGATTTCACAAACACACAGTCCTACCATCTGCACACTAGTAACACTGTAGGCATGTCCACAGATCAAGCCATTGCTGAGTTCAGCCTCGGTCTGTCCTGGCACAGCCTGAGAAAGTGTTTATGAGCTTGAATCTCAAATGGTAATATACAACTGTTCTATTAGGGTTGTGATATTATGGTGGTGATATACAACTGTTCTATTAGGGTTGTGATATTATGGTGGTGACATTATGGTTGTGACATTATGGTGGTGACATTATGGTGGTGATATTATAGTAGTAACATTATGGTGATGATGTTATGGTTGTGACATTAAAAGAAAAAAGATCCCGTCACGCCATACGATGCATAGGAAATATGGTGTTAGGCCCATATTATTTTGTAACCAAAGGCACATAGTGGATGATGTGGTCAGCATCACACCGGCCGCCTTTAGTTCCCAGATTTTTCTGGTACCCAATTTCTGTGGCTGGGTCAACCACAGAGAGCTAGTTTGTGATAAGAAAAAAAATCATGCACCAACCCTGATCATCTGACTGTGAACCAGTACACTAACTACTGCACTACCGTGGTCCCCCTGTGACATTATGGTGGTGACATTATGGTGGTGACATTATGGTGACATTATGGTGGTGACATTATGGTGGTGACATTATAGTGGTGACATTATGGTCACATGGCGGTGACTTTATGGCGGTGACATTATGGTGGTGACATTATAGTGGTGACATTATAGTGGTGACATTATGGTGGTGACATTATAGTGGTGACATTATGGTCACATGGCGGTGACTTTATGGCGGTGACATTATGGTGGTGACATTATAGTGGTGACATTATAGTGGTGACATTATGGTGGTGACATTATAGTGGTGACATTATGGTCACATGGGGGTGACTTTATGGCGGTGACATTATGGTGGTGACATTGGTCATAGATGCAAAAATGATATTATTCAGTTTGAATTTCTGCATAAGTTGTGTAATGCTCGTTTAATGCCACCAGATAGGCTGCTTCCATGAAGTGACACGTCAGTCGCAGGTCATCAATGGTTCCCCACAGTTTGTCCTGTATGTTTCTTTCCTCTGGCCAGATCTTCTCACGGGAGCTTTGGTGCAGTGGACATGTTTGCAAGATGTGTTCTGGAGTCTGGGGTCCTCTTTGACATGTACATTGTGTAGTCTGTGCTGCTTTCATTTTATGCATGTGTGCATTTAGTCTGCAATGACCTGTTCTGAGGCGAAAGATTGTGGTGTACTGTTTCCTATTCAGTCTATTGATTGAGTCCTGTTGGTATTTACTGTTTGTTCTCTCTATCCACTGTTGTTTATATTTTTTTTTGATGTGTGCCTTGACTTCTGGCAGTGACACTGGGTGGGTGAATTGTTCTCTTTGCCTTCCCTTCTTGGCCAGCCTGTCCGGCCATTCATTACCAGGTATGCCACAGTGAGCTGGAATCCACTGGAGGGTGATTTTATTGTGGTCTGAGAGTTTGTTTAGCTGGCATATCAGTTCCCTTTCTATACTATTTTGTGGTTCTCTTTGTGTGGCCTGCAAAATTTCAATGCCGTCGTACAAAAACACTATTCTGTTGTCCTTTAACCCTTTTTCATCCAATAGTTTGACTGCTTCAATTATTGCCTGCTGCTCTGTTCTTAGATTTGTCGAGGGCTCCCTGGCAGCACTTACTTTTTCTATAACGGTTCCATCCTGTAGAAATATGACGAGTCTTGCCCCTCCTTTCCTCAATGCTTCCTCTGATGATCCATCTGTGTAGAGGTGCGTCCACATGGGTTGAGGATAGGCGTCTCCAATATGCTTTAGGGTTTTTCCTCTCAATGCATGGTCTGATTCTTCCACCTTTCTGTCGATACCTGGTATTTTCGCTTCCACCATGAAGTTGGGCTGTTGGTCTGTATTTTCATATACTTGTATCATTTCCCATGTCATTGGACATTTTGATATGATGTCATTGTTCCTGGCTGTAAGGGCTTTTGATAGATGATTGAAACTTGTTCTTTTTATGTGTTTTTTTTGGTGTTAATTCATTGACTTTTCCCTGCATTGGATGTTTATTCATGCGCTTGTATTTTTCTGTCAGGTTTAGTATTTTTCCTTCTCTGCGCTCACGAGGCTCTGGAGGCCTGCTATCGCTTTAAGTTCTCTAATTGGGGTGCTTCGTAGACCTCCGGTAATAATTCTGAGTCCGGTATTCTGTGCCTTGTCTAGTTTCTGTAGGTTGGTCTTTGCCGCTGTTGCATAGGCACCCATGCCATATTCCAGTGTTGGCCGTACGTATCCAGTGTAGACCTGTCTGACTGTGTTTGCATCTGTGCCCCAGTTTGTCCCTGCCAGTTTTTTCATCAGTCTTAGTCTGAGTGTGGCCTTCTTTTGAGTATCCTCTATGTGTGGGCCCCATGTT